>JARQOC010000002.1:8363341-8870841 GCA_033576535.1 Allobates femoralis | reverse complement strand
TCTGCTACATCTGGGGTGACCCCCTCCACCTCTGCTACATCTGGGATGACCCCCTCCGCCTCTGCTACATCTGGGATGACCCCTCCACCTCTGCTACATCTGGGGTGACCCCGTCCGCCTCTGCTATATCTGGGGTGACCCCCTCCGCCTCTGCTACATCTGGGATGACCCCCTCCGCCTCTGCTACATCTGGGATGACCCCCTCCACCTCTGCTACATCTGGGATGACCCCCTCCACCTCTGTTACATCTCGGGTGACCCCCTCCGCCTCTGCTACATCTGGGGTGACCCCCTCCACCTCTGCTACATCTGGGGTGACCCCTCCACCTCTGCTACATCTGGGATGACCCCCTCCACCTCTGCTACATCTGGGATGACCCCCTCCACCTCTGCTACATCTGGGGTGACCCCCTCCACCTCTGCTACATCTGGGGTGACCCCCTCCACCTCTGCTACATCTGGGATGACCCCCTCCGCCTCTGCTACATCTGGGATGACCCCCTCCGCCTCTGCTACATCTGGGGTGACCCCGTCCGCCTCTGCTATATCTGGGGTGACCCCCTCCGCCTCTGCTACATCTGGGATGACCCCCTCTGCCTCTGCTACATCTGGGATGACCTCCTCCGCCTCTGCTACATCTGGGGTGACCCCCTCCGCCTCTGCTACATCTGGGATGACCCCTCTGCCTCTGCTAAATCTGGGATGACCCCCTCCGCCTCTGTTACATCTGGGGTGACCCCCTCCGCCTCTGCTACATCTGGGATGACCCCCTCCGCCTCTGTTACATCTGGGGTGACCCCCTCCGCCTCTGCTACATCTGGGGTGACCCCCTCCACCTCTGCTACATCTGGGGTGACCCCCTCCGCCTCTGCTACATCTGAGATGACCCCCTCCGCCTCTGACGCTTCTCTGCACATTGTGTCACTTTCCACGAGTCCAGTGGAAAGTGTGACTGCAGCGTGTTCCCGCAATGCTGACGAGACACTAATGATTGTGGTCTCCGCTCACAGGGGATTTCATCACCAAAGACGAGTGCGAAAAATAACAAAAAACATCGAAACCAAAGAGTCAGAGAAAAAACAAAGATGTAAGAATACAATGTAATGTGATGTATACGGGGTGTCGTGACAGACGGGGGCCTGGGGGTAATATATAATCATCACTAATGCAAAACATAATGTCCCAGAGGTCAGCGGGGCCACGTGCACCACCGGGGGCCACAAATCCAACCGGGGGAGGAACGGAGGGGCCACCTATTGTAATAATGGAGAATAAAGACGGCTTATAATGTATGATCATCAGTATGTATCTGTATGTATTTATTAAAAATAATAATAATAATAATAATAATCTTTATTTCTATAGCACCAACATATTCCGCAGAACTTCACAATTCAGAGGTTCATGCTTAAACAATCATAAGAAACAATTACAAAAAACAATACAAGGCAAAAAATGTCAGCCCTGCTCCTAAGAGCTTACAATCTAACAATGAGGTGGGGGTGACACAGTACAGGGGCTTATTTACAGTGATGGTATAGTCAATGTGAGGAGATGGGAACAGATAGAAGCAGTATAAGAGGCCGCCAACCATTATGTGTGATCCACCTGAGACTGGTGGAGCGGATAGTCTATGTCTAAATGACTTTGACTAGGGATCATGATAGGCCGCCCTAAAAAGATGTGTTTATAGGGATCGCCTGAAGCTATGTAAGGTGTGGATAGTCCTGATTTCTTGGGGTAAAGCATTCCAGAGAATTGGTGCAGCTCAGGAGTATCACAGCGTACAATACTGTTATTACCCTGTAGAGCCGGAGCGACGCTGCACAATTACACCCTGCCACCAATGAGTTAATACTGATATATATATGTGTGTCAGCTTCCTCTAAAAAGCCCCCTAGCAGTATAGCAGTATTAACTCATATATGTGTGTGTATTATATTATATTATATTATATTATTATATATTATATGTTTATGATATTGTGTTATTATATATGATATTATTATTATTATTTTATATTATATTGTTATTTATAAATATTATATTATATATATGTATCCAAATAAAAAAAAAACACAATTGCAGCCAAAAAACTAAACAAAAAAGAATAAAATAATATAAAGATAAACGGAAAAATAGAAGTAACCTGCGACACTTTACATAATAAGGTGACCGCAGCACTGCCCATCACAGCACAGTGATCAGATCATTGTTGTGTATTTTATCATTTATTTATATCTATTTTATATACTATATTGTATTTTTATTTATATGTTATTTTTACATATTTTAGAGATTTATTTAATATACATATTTTCTGAAAAGAATAATAAGGATTCCAGAAAATCGATCTATACATTTAAAAAAAATATTATATCTAATTGTTTAAAAGTAATAAGTTATAGTTTTTTCTCTTTCTTTCTTTAGATTTTCTCTCTCTTATTTCCCTATTATCTGCACATATATATGTGTGTGTGTGATATGGATGTTGCAGTCAGTTTGGGCCTATGGTGGAGCAGAGAATAGAGCTGAGCCGACAATGAATAGCAATGAGCGCAGGCGGCTGGAGGGTGTGGAGCCTGCTGCGCCCCTGAATACTGAGCACGCTCCCGGGGTTAAAGGTCGCGGGTAGAACAATGGCCGCCGTCACCAATGACCCCAACACAAGCGAGAATAAAGGATCCGCGGAATATTCTGCTCCTGACGGATTCATTATACTAAGAGGCGTCAGGTCACACGGAGAAGTCACACTATGAATGATGGAGGGAGTGTGTATGTATATATGTGTGTATACATATATATATATATATATGTGTGTGCATACATGTGTGTGCGTGTATATATATATATATGTGTGCATACATGTGTGTGCGTGTATTTATATATATATGTGTGCATACAAGTCTGTATATATAATATCTAGAAAAAAAATTCTCTGCAGCACTCAGCTACTACCAGTGATGTACATGTGCTAACAAGCTATATATATTTGAGAAAAAAGTTTAAAAACTTAAGTTTTTCAAAAAACTCAAATTCTTATCTTTTTATTTCTGAAGTTCTTGGTGCACACATTGGCCAATGTCTGTTTGCTCATTAACTGCGACAAAGTGACTTCAGGTCTGATGAGTCCTACGCTGATATCCCTGTCCTCCTTGTCCGCTCCCCACTTCTCAGTGGGCAGACTCCATCTCAACCCTAGATCACCTGTGGTCAATGAGGGTGTAATTTGCAGCATGGAGCAAGTGTATCTGTGTTGTGCATGTCTCTTTGTGGTGTGTGTGTCCCTGTGGGATGAGTGCATGTGTCCCCATAGGGTGTGTGTGTGTGTCCCTGTGGGGGGGGTGCCTGTGTGGGGTGTGCGTGTCTCTGTGTTGTGTGTCTCTTTGTGGTGTGTGTGTTCCTGTGGGGTGAGTGCATGTGTCCCTATAGGGTGTGTATGTGTGTGTGTGTCCCTGTGGGGGGTCTGTGTGGTGTGTGTGTGTCTCTTTGTGGTGTTTGTGTCCCTGTGGGATGAGTGCATGTGTCCCTGTAGGGTGGCTATGTGTGTGTCTTTTTGTGGTGTGTGTGTGTCCCTGTGAGGTGAGTGCATGTGTCGCTAAAGGGTGTGTGTGTGTGTGTCCCCGTGGGGGTGGGTGTGTGTCTCTGTGTTGTGTGTGTCTCTTTGTGGTGTGTGTGTGTTCGGGTGCGTGGTGAATATCCCATGTTGGGGCTCCACCTTGGTGACTATATGCTGGTATGTGCTGTTAGTCTTTGGCGCTATCATTAAGCCCCTCTCATTCACAACTGTCAACTGGTAACTGTCACTTTTTCCCCATTATGTAGATAGGGGCAAAATTGTTTGGTGAATTGGAACACGCGGGGTTAAAATTTCGCCTCACAATATAGCCTATGACGCTCCCGGGGTCCAGACGTGTGACTGTGCAAAATTTTTTGGCTGTAGTTGCGACGGTGTAGATGCCAATCCCGGATATACACACACACAACACACACACACACATTCAGCCTTATATATTAGACTAGCTGTAGTACTCGGCTACGCCCGGGTTAATAAATAACTGCTGTTCGCTATAACAAAATAGAATTTGAATATGTCATATTAATGACCTGTAGGAAAATAGAAGCTGAGCTGTGATTGGTTGCTATAGGCAGCCTGATAAATCTCCAGCCAGCATTAAACCCTCCCCCTGGCCGGGCAGTATATGTTACCTCACACATACACATAATAGACAGCTCATGTGACTGACATCTGCCTTAATTCACTATATGGCTCATGTGTTGCACATTGGCTGTTTTTAATCAGATGTTTATGTTTAGAAAATAAAGATAGCAGATGTATGAGGTGAGCTGTGTGAGGTGATTTGTGCACATCTGTGTCTGTCTGTGTGTGTGTGTGTCTCTGGGGTGTGTGTATGTGTGTGTCCCTGTGGGGTGAGTGCATGTGTCCCTATGGGGTGTGTATGTCCCTGTGGGGGTGTGTGGGGGTGTCTCTGTGTTGTGTGTGTGTTTGTGTTCGGGTGCGTGGTGAGTATCCAATGTTGGGGCTGTACCTTAGCGACTATACACTTGCTGTTACTCTTTGTGTGCATGTGGTGTGTATACATGTCCCTATCTGTGGTGAATATCTCATGTTGGGGCCCCACCTTAGGGCCTTTTCACATCAGTGTTTTTTGAAACTTGCTGCAGATGCGGTGAAAAAACCGCATCTGCCGCAATTACCGCATACCGGCTCCACTTGCGGCGCGGTTGCGGTAAACGCCATGCAAAGTATAGGCGTACTTGCGGCAGGTGCGGCAAGTGCGCTTTTGCACTTGCGGCAGGTGCGGCAGCGAAAAACCGCGGTCAGCCGCATTTTTTTTCGCTGCCGCACCTGCCGCAAGTGCAAAAGCGCACTTGCCGCACCTGCCGCAAGTACGCCTATACTTTGCATGGCGTTTTACCGCAACCGCGCCGCAAGTGGAGCCGGTATGCGGTAATTGCGGCAGATGCGGTTTTTTCACCGCATCTGCCGCAAATTTAAAAAAACGCTGATGTGAAAGGGCCCTTAGTGACTATATGCTGGTATGTGCTGTTAGTCTTTGGCGCTGTCATTAAGCCCCTCTCATTCACAACTGTCACTTTCTCTCCATTATGTAGATAGGGGCAAATTTCTTTGGTGAACTGGAATGCGTGGGGATAAATTTCACCTCACAACATAGCCTATGACGCTCCCGGGGTCCAGACGTGTGACTCTGCAAAATTTTGTGGCTGTAGTTGCGACGGTGAAGATGCCAATCCCGGACATACATACATACACACACACATACAGCTCTATATGTTAGATATATGTGTGTGCATACATGTCTGTGTATTCATATATATGCTGCTCAAAAAAATAAAGAGAACACTTCAGTATGACATTGTGTTGTTAAATGCTCCCTTTAATTCTGAGCACAATATATATACATATATATATATATATAACACACATGTATGCACACACTCATATACATATATATGGCGGGCGTCACACTACGATTTTGTGTGGGAACTCAATAACGATGTCAGGGGTGCGGTTCGTGGACACATCGTTAGTGAGGTGTCACATGTATAGATAACGATGTCAGGGGTGCGGCTCGTGGACACATGGTTAGTGAGGTGTCACATGTATAGATAACGATGTCAGGGGTGCGGCGCGTGGACACATGGTTAGTGAGGTGTCACATGTATAGATAACGATGTCAGGGGTGCGGCTCGTGGACACATCGTTAGTGAGGTGTCACATGTGTAGATAACGATGTAGATAACGATGTCAGGGGTGCGGCTCGTGGACACATCGTTAGTGAGGTGTCACATGTGTAGATAACGATGTAGATAACGATGTCAGGGGTGCGGCTCGTGGACACATCGTTAGTGAGGTGTCACATGTATAGATAACGATGTCAGGGGTGCGGCTCGTGGACACATCGTTAGTGAGGTGTCACATGTATAGATAACGATGTCAGGGGTGCGGCTCGTGGACACATCGTTAGTGAGGTGTCACATGTATAGATAACGATGTCAGGGGTGCGGCTCGTGGACACATCGTTAGTGAGGTGTCACATGTATAGATAACGATTGTCAGGGGTGCGGCTCATGGACACATCGTTAGTGAGGTGTCACATGTAATAGATAACGATGTCAGGGGTGCGGCTCGTGGACACATCGTTAGTGAGGTGTCACATGTATAGATAACGATGTCAGGGGTGCGGCTCGTGGACACATCGTTAGTGAGGTGTCACATGTATAGATAACGATGTCAGGGGTGCGGCTCGTGGACACATCGTTAGTGAGGTGTCACATGTATAGATAACGATGTCAGGGGTGCGGCTCGTGGACACATCGTTAGTGAGGTGTCACATGTATAGATAACGATGTCAGGGGTGCGGCTCGTGGACACATCGTTAGTGAGGTGTCACATGTATAGATAACGATGTCAGGGGTACGGCTCGTGGACACATCGTTAGTGAGGTGTCACATGTATAGATAACGATGTCAGGGGTGCGGCTCGTGGACACATCGTTAGTGAGGTGTCACATGTATAGATAACGATGTCAGGGGTGCGGCTCGTGGACACATCGTTAGTGAGGTGTCACATGTATAGATAACGATGTCAGGGGTGCGGCTCGTGGACACATCGTTAGTGAGGTGTCGCATGTATAGATAACGATGTCAGGGGTGCGGCTCGTGGACACATCGTTAGTGAGGTGTCACATGTATAGATAACGATGTCAGGGGTGCGGCTCGTGGACACATCGTTAGTGAGGTGTCACATGTATAGATAACGATGTCAGGGGTGCGGCTCGTGGACACATCGTTAGTGAGGTGTCACATGTACAGATAACGATGTCAGGGGTGCGGCTCGTGGACACATCGTTAGTGAGGTGTCACATGTATAGATAACGATGTCAGGGGTGCGGCTCGTGGACACATCGTTAGTGAGGTGTCACATGTATAGATAACGATGTCAGGGGTGCGGCTCGTGGACACATCGTTAGTGAGGTGTCACATGTATAGATAACGATGTCAGGGGTGCGGCTCGTGGACACATCGTTAGTGAGGTGTCACATGTATAGATAACGATGTCAGGGGTGCGGCTCGTGGACACATCGTTAGTGAGGTGTCACATGTATAGATAACGATGTCAGGGGTGCGGCTCGTGGACACATCGTTAGTGAGGTGTCACATGTATAGATAACGATGTCAGGGGTGCGGCTCGTGGACACATCGTTAGTGAGGTGTCACATGTATAGATAACGATGTCAGGGGTGCGGCTCGTGGACACATCGTTAGTGAGGTGTCACATGTATAGATAACGACGTCAGTGGTGCGGCTCGTGGACACATCGTTAGTGAGGTGTCACATGTATAGATAACGATGTCAGGGGTGCGGCTCGTGGACACATCGTTAGTGAGGTGTCACATGTATAGATAATGTTCAGGACGCAGCAGCGATGTTACGTGCAGATATCGTTCACACAACCAGCGATTGATGCTTGTCAATGATGTGAATAGGAGAAATCGGTCAGGAGATCGGTTATGGCGGTGTCACACTGAACGATGCAGCAGATTGCAGGATCCACATCGTGTGATATGAGGTCCGGTTCCCATATCTGGATATAACGATCTGATCACTTATCACTGGTCACATCATGCTGTCACACGCAACGATGTCATAGGAGCGATGCCAAATCAGGCACTTTGCAGCGACATCTTTACATATATCGTAGCGTGTGACGCCCGCCTATCTGTCATTATTTATCTATCTATCTATCTATCTATCTATCTATCTATCTACCTATCTATCTATCATTATCTATCTATCTCTCTATCTATCTATCTATCTATCTATCCATCTATCCCTCTATCTATCTATCTATCCTATATCTATCTATCTATCTATCTATCTATCTCTCATTAAGCATTGTATCCTGTCTTTCTTGGTGCTGTCTCGGCTATTATTATGGTCACATTGATTTCGTCGCTTCTTCCTGATAAACTTTCCATCCTTCCCTTTATGAGATCCTCAATCATTTGCACTTTAATAGCTGTGACTTTCCTTCTTGGGGCCCCGGGTGTGATGTTGGGCCCTCCTGACCCCCGGAGGCTGCTGTCAGCCATGTGTAATCATTGGGTCGGGGGATAGACTAAGTATGATTGACAGGTGATAAAGCCGGCATTACTGGTGAGTGATTGCGAGCTCTTCCTACATATCCGGTCCTGTCCGCAGCGTCCAGCTCATATCTCATATAAAGGGATTAATCAGGGTTTATGGGAAATCTTGCGGAACCTTCTGTAGAATGTTCCGGGCCTTTGTCTCCATCTCACTATCAGGATTTGGCTCTCGGGTCCCCTGGGTTCTCATTTAAACCAGATCAAACCTCCAGTGTGAGGGATCCAGGGCTGTGATGTGAGCAGAGGTAGAGACAGAGGAGAGGGATCCGGTGATGGGAGAACCTGAGAGCAATGGCACTGAATGCTGCAAATAACAGCTGGAAAATCATCTGCTAACATGGTTTATTCTATTGTAATGTATGAAGAGAAGGGACGAACCAAGTGTAACCACATCAACCCCGGCTGTGACAGCTCTGCTACATCACTCATCACTGATCCAGCTCTGCTACATCACTCATCACTGATCCAGCTCTGCTACATCACTCATCACTGATCCAGCTCTGCTACATCACTCAGTCACTGATCCGCTCTGCTACATCACTCATCACTGATCCAGCTCTGCTATATCACTCATCACTGATCCAGCTCTGCTACATCACTCATCACTGATCCAGCTCTGCTACATCACTCATCACTGATCCAGCTCTGCTACATCACTCATCACTGATCCAGCTCTGCTACATCACTCATCACTGATCAGCTCTGTACATCACATCACTGATCCACGCTGCTACATCACTCATCACTACCCACTCTGACACACCATCACTGATCCAGCTCTGCTACATCACTCATCACTGATCCAGCTCTGCTACATCACTCATCACTGATCCAGCTCTGCTACATCACTCATCACTGATCCAGCTCTGCTACATCACTCATCACTGATCCAGCTCTGCAACATGATCAACTGTTCCAGTCTGCTTCATGAGTCATGGCTGTTCAGCTTGTACACATCATTCTTTCCACTTTGCTCATGATCCTGTTTTTCAGCTCTGCATCAACATTCTTCTCAGCTCTGCTATACCAGTCATCTGTCTATCTATCTGTTTGTAATTCATTCTTTTATCCTCATGATTCCATGCACATTGCCTGCTCAACCATCCTCATGCGCCACCTGCCAGATAGCTGCTTCTTCAGAGCAGAGCTTCAAGATCACACTCCAGGTGACACCCAGAAAACTAGACATGATCCCCAGGGTGCACGATATCACAGCCACCATTCCATTTCACACATAGATGAAATTCATCAACAGTCTCACTGTAACTGCTACAACGTCTTTATTATCTTTACCTTTGCCCGTGTGGATTTATCCTTTATTAAGATAACTCAATCCCCACCCTCATGAGGTGACTCGCAGACTCAGCCCCCTCATGATGAGATGACTACTGCCCCTACCCCTCATGATGAATGACCTGCAGACTCTCCCCCTCATGATGAGATGACCTCTGCCCCTACCCCTCGTAGTGACTCTCAGACCCTGCCTCATATAGATACTCTACTGCCCCTACCTCCTCATGATGAGATGACTCTGCAGACTCTGCCCCTCATATGAGATGACTCTACTGCCCCTACCCCCTCATGATGAGATGACTCTGCAGACTCTGCCCCCTCATATGAGATGACTCTGCAGACTCTCCCCCTCATGATGAGATGACTCTGCAGACGCCATGTGGCAATCCCCTCATGATGAGATGACTCTGCAACTCCCCCTTATGATGAGTGCTGCAACTCTCCCCCATGATGAGATGACTCTGCAGACTCTGCGCCCTCATGATGAATGACTCTGCAGACTCTGCCCCATGATAGATACTCTGCAGACCCTGCCCCCTCATGATGAGATGACTCTGCAACCCTGCCCCATACCTGCAATCAATTGAGATGACTCTGCAGACTCTGCCCCCTCATGATGAGATGACTCTGCAGACTCTGCCCCCTCATGATGAGATGACTCTGCAGACTCTGCCCCCATGATGAGATGACTCTGCAGACTCTGCGCCCCATGATGAGATGACTCTGCAGACCTGCCCCCTATGATGAGATGACTCTGCAGACCCTGCCCCCTCATGATGAGATACTCTGCAGACTCAGCCCCTCATGATGGATGACTCTGCAGACTCTGCCCCCTCATGATGAGATGACTCTGCAGACTCTGCCCCCTCATGATGAGATGACTCTGCAGACTCCTGCCCCCCATGATGAGATGACTCTGCAGACTCGCCCCTCATGATGAGATGACTCTGCAGACTCTGCCCCCATGATGAGATGACTCTGCAGACTCCTGCCCCCTCATGATGAGATGACTCTGCAGACCTGCCCCCTCATGATGAGATTACTCTGCAGACTCGCCCCTCATGATGAGATGACTCTCAGCCCTCCCCTCATGATGAGATGACTCTGCAGACCCTGCCCCCTCATGATGAGATTACTCTGCAGACTCTGCCCCCCATGATGAGATGACTCTGCAGACTCTGCCCCTCATGATGAGATGACTCTGCAGACTCTGCCCCCTCATGATGAGATGACTCTGCAGACTCTGCCCCCCATGATGAGATGACTCTGCAGACTCTGCGCCCTCATGATGAGATGACTCTGCAGACTCTGCGCCCCATGATGAGATGACTCTGCAGACCCTGCCCCCTCATGATGAGATGACTCTGCAGACCCTGCCCCCTCATGATGAGATTACTCTGCAGACTCAGCCCCCTCATGATGAGATGACTCTACTGCCCCTACCTCCTCATGATGAGATGACTCTGCAGACCCTGCCCCTCATGATGAGATTACTCTGCAGACTCTGCCCCCTCATGATGAGATGACTCTGCAGACTCTGCCCCCCATGATGAGATGACTCTGCAGACTCTGCGCCCTCATGATGAGATGACTCTGCAGACTCTGCCCCCTCATGATGAGATGACTCTGCAGACTCTGCCCCCCATGATGAGATGACTCTGCAGACTCTGCGCCCTCATGATGAGATGACTCTGCAGACTCTGCGCCCCATGATGAGATGACTCTGCAGACCCTGCCCCCTCATGATGAGATGACTCTGCAGACCCTGCCCCCTCATGATGAGATTACTCTGCAGACTCAGCCCCCTCATGATGAGATGACTCTACTGCCCCTACCTCCTCATGATGAGATGACTCTGCAGACCCTGCCCCTCATGATGAGATGACTCTGCAGACTCTGCCCCCTCATGATGAGATGACTCTGCAGACTCTGCCCCCCATGATGAGATGACTCTGCAGACTCTGCGCCCTCATGATGAGATGACTCTGCAGACTCTGCCCCCTCATGATGAGATGACTCTGCAGACTCTGCCCCCCATGATGAGATGACTCTGCAGACTCTGCGCCCTCATGATGAGATGACTCTGCAGACTCTGCGCCCCATGATGAGATTACTCTGCAGACCCTGCCCCCTCATGATGAGATGACTCTGCAGACCCTGCCCCCTCATGATGAGATTACTCTGCAGACTCAGCCCCCTCATGATGAGATGACTCTACTGCCCCTACCTCCTCATGATGAGATGACTCTGCAGACTCTGCCCCCTCATGATGAGATTACTCTGCAGACTCAGCCCCCTCATGATGAGATGACTCTACTGCCCCTACCTCCTCATGATGAGATGACTCTGCAGACCCTGCCCCCTCATGATGAGATGACTCTACTGCCCCTGCCCCCTCATGATGAGATGACTCTGCAGACCCTGCCCCCTCTTGATGAGATGACTCTGCAGACCCTGCCCCCTCATGATGAGATGACTCTACTGCCCCTGCCCCCTCATGATGAGATGACTCTGCAGACCCTGCCCCCTCTTGATGAGATGACTCTGCAGACTCTGCCCCCTCATGATGAGATGACTCTGCAGACTCTGCCCCCCATGATGAGATGACTCTGCAGACTCTGCGCCCTCATGATGAGATGATTCTGCAGACTCTGCCCCCTCATGATGAGATGACTCTGCAGACTCTGCCCCCCATGATGAGATGACTCTGCAGACTCTGCGCCCTCATGATGAGATGACTCTGCAGACTCTGCGCCCCATGATGAGATGGCTCTGCAGACCCTGCCCCCTCATGATGAGATGACTCTGCAGACCCTGCCCCCTCATGATGAGATTACTCTGCAGACTCAGCCCCCTCATGATGAGATGACTCTACTGCCCCTACCTCCTCATGATGAGATGACTCTGCAGACCCTGCCCCCTCATGATGAGATGACTCTGCAGACTCTGCCCCCTCATGATGAGATGACTCTGCAGACTCTGCCCCCCATGATGAGATGACTCTGCAGACTCTGCGCCCTCATGATGAGATGACTCTGCAGACTCTGCCCCCTCATGATGAGATGACTCTGCAGACTCTGCCCCCCATGATGAGATGACTCTGCAGACTCTGCGCCCTCATGATGAGATGACTCTGCAGACTCTGCGCCCCATGATGAGATTACTCTGCAGACCCTGCCCCCTCATGATGAGATGACTCTGCAGACCCTGCCCCCTCATGATGAGATTACTCTGCAGACTCAGCCCCCTCATGATGAGATGACTCTACTGCCCCTACCTCCTCATGATGAGATGACTCTGCAGACTCTGCCCCCTCATGATGAGATTACTCTGCAGACTCAGCCCCCTCATGATGAGATGACTCTACTGCCCCTACCTCCTCATGATGAGATGACTCTGCAGACCCTGCCCCCTCATGATGAGATGACTCTACTGCCCCTGCCCCCTCATGATGAGATGACTCTGCAGACCCTGCCCCCTCTTGATGAGATGACTCTGCAGACCCTGCCCCCTCATGATGAGATGACTCTATTGCCCCTACCCCCTCATGATGAGATGACTCTGCAGACTCTGCCCCAGTGTACACTGCAAAGCTGACAAGTCGGCTAAACAAGTCTGTCTGTTGGAATATTTCTATTTTTCACATGAATAGTTACTAATACTATATATCGTATATTAAAAATAATCCCAAAAACAAAAAATACTAAAAAGCTTTTTTTCATTAAAAACAATTATTTTTTTTCCAAAAACAACACCTGTTCTTAGGTTAGTGCAGGTGCAATATGGCAGCCATCCAATGGGTGGTGCTGTTCTTTGTTATTTTAGGGAAGCCTCAATGTGGAACAACCCTTCAAATAACCCCTTATTTCTTAATTATACACTATTATTTAATTTTCTCCCGCTGCCCCTAGTGGCCATTCAGAGAAGTACACCCACATTTTTATATGTGTCCCCCCCCCCCCCTTCTCCCCCTCCCAAGCTTATTACCATGGGGTGTTCCATTTAGGGCTCTTTACATCCTGTAATGATGGGGTGGTCACTCTTGGTAAATGGAATAGACATAAGAGGCGCGAGGGAGAGCGCTGGCTCCTGAAAAGCTTCATGAATGTTATATTTTGGGAGCTGTAAGTGCTACAATTTAACAACAGCAGACAATTGCCTTAATGATGGGGCAATTTGCCGCCATTTCGTACCTAAACCTCCTCCCTGTATTTATATGTGTCGCCGGTGAGCGCCAGGACCGAGGATTTACCGCTCATTTCGCTTTCCTGTAGTGTTTCATGAAATTGCAAATATCAGGAGGGAAATCAAGAACCCGACACTTTGTGGAAAATTGTAATGCGGCAAAGTTTAGGAGATTGGGATAAATTGGCGCCTGGCGCCGCTCATCATCTCCAGAGAAAACGTCTTGTTTTAGCAGATCAACGTTTATTAATATTTAAAGGGCAAATCCCGAAACTGTTGATATTGATGTCACTGATGCAGGAAATATTATAAAGTCACGCGGGATACAAATAAATACAATAAACTTTGTAGAAAAGTTTTTATTTTATCATGAATGTCGCTCCCATCAGGTCCCTCCTCTGGGAGGAGCTTTATTACATTGCTCTATGCTGCCACCTGATGGCTGTTTAGTGAAATGTCAAGAAAAGTGCAAAAATATGAAGGGTGAAGGTGTCAAGATTAGAGTCAATATATTACATGAACGGCTTATTGATGTCAATGGGAATTGTGTAATACCTCATCTGCCCTGTGGTGGTGCTGCAGGAGATTTGAACACCTTATACCGGTGTCCCTCATCACTTACAACTAATCACCTATAGTCTCAATATATAGAAGCCTATTACAGTCACCCCCTGTCTTTTTAAGATGGTGGCATGTGTTTTTTCATGCCGACTATAAGTTATACAATACCGGTCCATATGCTGTGGTGATCCAGTTGCTGGTGATCTATTGGTGTGCTGTGAAAATCCTCTTATCATCTGCTCTTTATTTAAAGGGGTTGTCCGGGTTCGTGACATATCCTCAGTGTATATCCAGCCTGCCTAATGCTGACAATCACTCATGTGCTTTCTGTCAGTATTCTTCACTGTTCCTGAGATATCAGTAATCTGCTTCTGAAGAAACCGACCAGGGGTGTGTGCTGCCATGATAATGTTATCTGGAAGTGTCAGCCTACTCTACTCCAAGTCTGCCCTCCATAGACACAACCCCGCCCACTACAGCAACAGGCCCTCCCTGTCCATATGATGAGCCCTCCACACATTACCAAATCCTCCCCCTACAGCATGGATCCCGGAGCAGAGAGCAGAGAGCAGACCTCCTCCCAGCCACACGTAAGGCGAGTGTGCAGAGCAGACAGGGCTCGGCTGCTGTTATCAGTGTGGAGCGAGGACTGTGCCAGCCACTGATGGCTGCCTGGAAGCGTCTCATCTTCACAGGGGTTGGCAATCACACTGGCACACTGTAACAAAGTACTGCTGAGTGAAAGACAGTTCATGTCTTCACACAGGGGCAGACTTGGTGCAGTGTAACAGCAGCCTGTCCAATCAGTGCCTGCAGAAGAATGAAGTGTTGGGGATGTTTGTATGGAGTATACTGGTATGATACTAAGGATTCTGATACTAAAAATATAGGGCTTGTCTGGGGTTGTTGAGGAGCCCTTCCTTCCTTCTATCCTTCCTTCCTGCTATCCTTCCTTCTATCCTTCCTTCCTTCTATCCTTCCTTCTTTCCTTCCTATCCTTCCTTCCCTTCCTTCCTTTTATTCCTTCCTTCCTATCCTTCCTTCCATCCTTCCTTCTTTCCTTCCTATCCTTCCATCCTTCCTTCCTTCCTATCCTTCCTTCTATCCTTCCGTGAACCTGTATCCTTCCTTCCTTCCATCCTTCCGTGAACCTGTATCCTTCCTTCCATCCTTCCGTGAACCTGTATCCTTCCATCCATCCTTCCTTCTTTCCATCCCTCTGTGAACCTGTATCCTTCCTTCCATGAACCTGTATCCTTCTTTCCATCCTTCCGTGAACCTGTATCCTTCCTTCCATCATTCCTTCCGTGAAACTGTATCCTTGCATCCATCCTTCCATCCATCCTTCCGTGAACCTGTGTCCTTCCTTCCATCCTTCCTTCCCTCCATCCTTCCATGAACCTGTATCCTTCCTTCCGTGAACCTGTATCCTTCCTTCCTTCCATGAACCTGTATCATTCCTTCCATCCTCCCGTGAACCTGTATCCTTCTTTCCATCATTCCGTGAATCTGTATCCTTCCTTCCATCCTTCCTTCCGTGAAACTATATCCTTGAATCCATCCTTCCGTAAACCTGTATCCTTCATTCCATCATTCTGTGAACCTGTATCCTTCTTTCCATTCTTCCATGAACCTGTATCCTTCCTTCCATCCTTCCGTGAACCTGTATCCTTCCTTCCATCATTCCTTCCGTGAAACTGTATCCTTGCATCCATCCTTCCATCCATCCTTCCATGAACCTGCGTCCTTCCTTCCATCCTTCCTTCCCTCCATCCTTCCATGAACCTGTATCCTTCCTTCCATCCTTCCGTCCTTCCGTGAACCTGTATCCTTCCTTCCATCCTTCCGTCCTTCCATAAACCTGTATCATTCCTTCCATCCTCCCGTGAACCTGTATCCTTCTTTCCATCATTCCGTGAATCTGTATCCTTCCTTCCATCCTTCCTTCCGTGAAACTATATCCTTGAATCCATCCTTCCTTCCGTAAACCTGTATCCTTCATTCCATCATTCTGTGAACCTGTATCCTTCTTTCCATTCTTCCATGAACCTGTATCCTTCCTTCCATCCTTCCGTGAACCTGTATTCTTCCTTCCTTCCATCCTTCCGTGAACCTGTATTATTCCTTCCATCCTTCCGTGAACCTGTATCATTCCTTCCATCCTTCCGTGAACCTGTATCCATCCTTCCGTCCTTCCGTGAACCTGTATCTTTCCTTCCGTCCTTCCGTGAACCTGTATCATCCCTTCCATCCTTCCGTGAACTTGTATCCTTCCATCCATCCTTCCTTCCTTCCATCCTTCCGTTAACCCTGTATCCTTACTTTCATCCTTCCGTGATCCTGCATCCTATCACTTTATAATGTTTGTAGCTGTAATATGTAGCAAGTGCACATGGACGATTCACCTCTGCCAGTGCTGGGAAAGACAAGCTGCACTTTATTTATGTATTGTTCCCTTCACCTCCGGGCAATTTTCTGCTTTCCGTTTTTCCCTCCCCTTCTTCCATAACTTTTTTATTTTTCCGTCAATTTAGACATATGAGGCTTGTTGTTTTCTGCATGACGAGTTGTTCTTGTGAATCACGTCATGTATGTTACCATATAGTGTACAGGAAAATGTCAACAAAATTCCAAGTGTGGTGAAATTGCAAAAAAAAAGGTAATTTGCAATTAAACCTTTTGTTTCTTGGGTTTTTCATTCACCATGTTCAATATATGGTAACACTGAGGTGTCGGAATGATGTCTGGGGTCAGTACTATATGGTAACACTGAGGTGTCTGTATGATGTCTGGGGTCAGTACTATATGGTAACACTGAGGTGTCGGTATGATGTCTGGGGTCAGTACTATATGGTAACACTGAGGTGTCAGTATGATGTCTCGGGTCAGTACTATATGGTAACACTGACGTGTCTGTATGATGCCTCAGGTCAGTACTATATGGTAACACTGAGGTGTCGGTATGATGTCTGGGGTCAGTACTATATGGTAACACTGAGGTGTCAGTATGATGTCTGGGGTCAGTACTATATGGTAACACTGAGGTGTCGGTATGATGTCTGGGGTCAGTACTATATGGTAACACTGAGGTGTCGGTATGATGTCTGGGGTCAGTACTATATGGTAACACTGAGGTGTCGGTATGATGTCTGGGGTCAGTACTATATGGTAACACTGAGGTGTCAGTATGATGTCTCGGGTCAGTACTATATGGTAACACTGACGTGTCTGTATGATGCCTCAGGTCAGTACTATATGGTAACACTGAGGTGTCGGTATGATGTCTGGGGTCAGTACTATATGGTAACACTGAGGGGTCGGTATGATGTCTGGGGTTAGTACTATATGGTAACACTGACGTGTCTGTATGATGCCTCAGGTCAGTACTATATGGTAACACTGAGGTGTCGGTATGATGTCTGGGGTCAGTACTATATGGTAACACTGATGTGTCGGTATGATGTCTGGGGTCAGTACTATATGGTAACACTGAGGTGTCGGTGTGATGTCTGGGGTCAGTACTATATGGTAACACTGAGGTGTCGGTATGATGTCTGGGGTCAGTACTATATGGTAACACTGAGGTGTCGGTATGATGACTGGGGTCAGTACTATATGGTAACACTGAGGTGTCGGTATGATGTCTGGGGTCAGTACTATATGGTATCAATGACGTGTCGGTATGAATAATTGAAGAATTAAAGAAACAAAGAAGAATTGCGCTCTTGCACCATTTCCATGATCCGCAGTGTTCATACAGTCAAACATTTATTCTGACAATCAAAATCTATATCCATTTTTATTTTAAAGAGAACCGTCACCCATTTTTGTGTATTAAAATAAAAGCTCCTTTTTTAATCAGGGACTATGCTGCTTTCTAACAAGGAGGCTATTTTGCCCTGACTGCCCCGTAAACACAATAAATAACTTACACAAATCTCCCGCTCTGTATAATAATTACCTGTTTCCGGTCCGATGGGCACACTTGCAGCTTGGTTAGTCCTGCCTCACCCGCTGTCCATCCCGCCTCTCCTGCCATCTGACTGCCCGTCCCCTCTTCTGAGTGATGTGGATAATGCCTCCTCGGGAAGAGCCAGAAACTCATCCAACCATGAGCAAGCTGTAGGGGTCTCTGTGGCGTCGACACATGAGCGCAGAGGGATTTAAATCACGGGCCAACACCGCTTATTCTTCGGTGCCGACCAATGAGCGCTGTGGGTGCGTGATTTCAATATCGCTTAGCAATCGACGCAGTCAACAGTGACAGTTGAGCGGCGCGGGATTCAAAGCTTTGAATCCAGTGCCGCTCATTGACTCAGCTGGCGGCCAAGGAGCTCGTGGGATTCAAATCCCTTGCCACCATACTGTGCAAACCATTGATCCAACATATACAGTGCTAACCACTGAGCCACCATATACAGTGCTAACCACTGAGCCACCATATACAGTACTAACCACTGAGCCACCATATACAGTACTAACCACTGAGCCACCATATACAGTGCTAACCACTGAGCCACCATATACAGTGCTAACCACTGAGCCACCATATACAGTGCTAACCACTGAGCCACCATATACAGTGCTAACCACTGAGCCACCATACAGTGCCAACCACTGAGCCACCATATACAGTGCTAACCACTGAGCCACCTAAACACTGAGACATCATATACAGTGCTAACCACTGAGCCACCATATACAGTGCTAACCACTGAGCCACCATATACAGTGCTAACCACTGAGCCACCTAAACACTGAGACATCATATACAGTGCTAACCACTGAGCCACCATATACAGTGCTAACCACTGAGCCACCATATACAGTGCTAACCACTGAGCCATCACATACAGTGCTAACCACTGAGCCACCATATACAGTGCTAACCACTGACCCACCATATACAGTGCTAACCACTGAGCCACCATATACAGTGCTAACCACTGAGCCACCATATACAGTGCTAACCACTGAGCCACCATATACAGTGCTAACCACTGAGCCACCATACAGTGCAACCACTGAGCCACCGTATACAGTGCTAACCACTGAGCCACCATACAGTGCTAACCACTGAGCCACCATACAGTGCTAACCACTGAGCCACCATATACAGTGCTAACCACTGAGCCACCGATACAGTGTTAACCACTGAGCCACCATATACAGTGCTAACCACTGAGCCACCATATACAGCGCTAACCACTGAGCCACCGTATACAGTGCTAACCACTGAGCCACCATACAGTGCTAACCACTGAGCCACCGTATACAGTGCTAACCACTGAGCCACCGTATACAGTGCTAACCACTGAGCCACCGTATACAGTGCTAACCACTGAGCCACCGTATACAGTGCTAACCACTGAGCCACCATACAGTGCTAACCACTGAGCCACCGTATACAGTGCTAACCACTGAGCCACCGTATACAGTGCTAACCACTGAGCCACCGTATACAGTGCTAACCACTGAGCCACCGTATACAGTGCTAACCACTGAGCCACCATACAGTGCTAACCACTGAGCCACCATACAGTGCTAACCACTGAGCCTCCATATACAGTGCTAACCACTGAGCCACCGTATACAGTGCTAACCACTGAGCCATCCATACAGTGCTAACCACTGAGCCACCATATACAGTGCTAACCACTGACCCACCATATACAGTGCTAACCACTGAGCCACCGTATACAGTGCTAACCACTGAGCCATCACATTACAGTGCCAACCACTGAGCCACCATATACAGTGCTAACCACTGAGCCACCATATACAGCGCTAACCACTGAGCCACCGTATACAGTGCTAACCACTGAGCCACCATATACAGTGCTAACCACTGAGCCACCATACAGTGCTAACCACTGAGCCACCATATACAGTGCTAACCACTGAGACACATACAGTGCTAACCACTGAGCCACCATATACAGTGCTAACCACTGAGCCACCATATACAGTGCTAACCACTGAGCCACCATATACAGTGCTAACCACTGAGCCACCATATACAGTGCTAACCACTGAGCCACCATACAGTGCTAACCACTGAGCCACCATACAGTGCTAACCACTGAGCCACCATACAGTGCTAACCACTGAGCCACCATATACAGTGCTAACCACTGACCCACCATATACAGTGCTAACCACTGAGCCACCATATACAGTGCTAACCACTGAGCCACCAAATACACCATATAAATCTCGGAACAACAGGATACAGGTTCACAGAAGGATGGAAGGAAGGATACAGGTTCACGGAAGGATGGAAGGAAGGATGGATGCAAGGATACAGTTTCACGGAAGGAAGGATGGAAGGAAGGATACAGGTTCACAGAAGGATGGAAAGAAGGATACAGGTTCACGGAAGGATGGAAGGAATGATACAGGTTCACGGAAGGACGGAATAATGGAAGGAAGGATACAGGTTCACGGAGGGACGGAAGGATGAAAGGAAGGATACAGGTTCACGGAAGGATGGATGGAAGGATGGATGCAAGGATACAGTTTCACGGAAGGAAGGATGGAAGGAAGGATGGATGGAAGGATACAGGTTCACGGAAGGATGGAAGGAAGGATACAGGTTCACGGAAGGATGGAAGGAAGGAAGGATACAGGTTCACGGAAGGATAGAAGGAAGGATAGGAAGGAAGGAAGGATGGAAGGATAGGAAGGAAAGAAGGAAGGATGGAAGGAAGGATAGGAAGGAAGGATAGAAGGAAGGAAGGGAAGGAAGGATAGGAAGGAAAGAAGGAAGGATAGAAGGAAGGAAGGATAGAAGGAAGGATAGCAGGAAGGAAGGATAGAAGGAAGGAAGGGCTCCTCAACAACCCCAGACAAGCCCTATATTTTTAGTATCAGAATCCTTAGTATCATACACAGTATACTCCATACAAACATCCCCAACACTTCATTCTTCTGCAGGCACTGATTGGACAGGCTGCTGTTACACTGCACCAAGTCTGCCCCTGTGTGAAGACATGAACTGTCTTTCACTCAGCAGTACTTTGTTACAGTGTGCCAGTGTGATTGCCAACCCCTGTGAAGATGAGACGCTTCCAGGCAGCCATCAGTGGCTGGCACAGTCCTCGCTCCACACTGATAACAGCAGCCGAGCCCTGTCTGCTCTGCACACTCTCCTTACGTGTGGCTGGGAGGAGGTCTGCTCTCTGCTCTCTGCACTGGGATCGATGCTGTAGGGGGAGGATTTGGTAATGTGTGGAGGGCTCATCATATGGACAGGGAGGGCCTGTTGCTGTAGTGGGCGGGGTTGTGTCTATGGAGGGCAGACTTGGAGTAGAGTAGGCTGACACTTCCAGATAACATTATCATGGCAGCACACACCCCCTGGTCGGTTTCTTCAGAAGCAGATTACTGATATCTCAGGAACAGTGAAGAATACTGACAGAAAGCACATGAGTGATTGTCAGCATTAGGCAGGCTGGATATACACTGAGGATATGTCACGAACCCGGACAACCCCTTTAATTCTGTGCACATATTATCTTATACCTCTCTGCGTATTGCTGTATTTTTGGTTACCCTGTTAGATTTGTGTAGGGTTTTACCACTCCTGTTCCAGCTTCTCATGAGTGGGGGAGAGGGGGTATTAGACCAGGGCTGGCCAGGAGCAGGGCAAGGGTGGCAGCTCAGACATCCTCACCATCAGAGGTAACTCTAGGATAAGGGACAGCTATGACTCCTGTAGCCTGAGGGTCTTGTCCCCCTGTTATTCCTTACTACCCTGTGACAGTCCCCTTCCCTATCTATGCACTGGCTGTGACACAGGAGGAGGCTGACTTGGCTACTGAAATGAGCAGTCAGTCCCATTTGTGTAGATTTTGTGCTAAGAACAAAAAACAATGTCCAATGTTGAACGTAAGCCGGAAGTCAATCTGGGACCCAAATTTATGAAACAAATTGACTGGCAACAACAGCAATGTGAACAGGTGCCAGCTGAAAACACAGATCTATCACATCTGTTACATTCTACATTAGCTTCATGTATTTGCCTTGTCTAGTATTCTCACAGCAGTTTTACTGTGCCTCATTCTTCGGTTAGGTTCTATATTAGCTTCATGTATTTGCTTTGTCTAGTATTCTCACAGCAGTGTTACTATGCCTCATTCCTCTGTTACATTCTACATTAGCTTCATGTGTTTACCTTGTTTAGTATTCTCACAGCAGTGTTACTATGCCTCATTCCTCTGTTACATTCTACATTAGCTTCATGTATTTGCCTTGTCTAGTATTCTCACAGCAGTTTTACTATGCCTCATTCCTCTGTTACATTCTACATTAGCTTCATGTATTTCCCTTGTCTAGTATTCTCACAGCAGTGTTACTATGCCTCATTCCTCGGTTACATCCTACATTAGCTTCATGTGTTTACCTTGTCTTGTATTCTCACAGCAGTTTTACTATGCCTCATTCCTCGGTTACATCCTACATTGGCTTCATGTGTTTACCTTGTCTTGTATTCTCACAGCAGTTTTACTATGCCTCATTCCTCGGTTACATCCTACATTGGCTTCATGTGTTTACCTTGTCTAGTATTCTCACAGCAGTGTTACTATGCCTCATTCCTCTGTTACATTCTACATTAGCTTCATGTGTTTACCTTGTCTTTTATTCTCACAGCAGTTTTGCTGGACCATGTTTCCCTTCTTGTGTCCGAGTGAGGTTGCATCCCTTCCTTTTATATAATCTCACATAACCTGAAAACTCAAACCCTGTAAATCTTACTTTATTATGTACCGTATTTGCTTCATGTGTTTACCTTGTCTTGTATTCTCACAGCAGTGTTATTCTGCCTCATTCCTCTATTACATTCTACATTAGCTTCATGTGTTTACCTTGTCTTGTATTCTCACAGCAGTTTTTCTATATCTCATTTCCTCTGTTACATTCTACATTAGCTTCATGTATTTGCCTTGTCTAGTATTCTCACAGCAGTGTTACTATGCCTCATTCCTCGGTTACATCCTACATTGGCTTCATGTGTTTACCTTGTCTTGTATTCTCACAGCAGTTTTACTATGCCTCATTCCTTTGTTACATTCTACATTAGCTTCATGTATTTGCCTTGTCTAGTATTCTCACAGCAGTGTTACTATGCCTCATTCCTCTGTTACATTCTACATTAGCTTCATGTATTTGCCTTGTCTAGTATTCTCACAGCAGTGTTACTATGCCTCATTCCTCTGTTACATTCTACATTAGCCTCATGTATTTGCCTTGTCTAGTATTCTCACAGCAGTGTTACTATGCCTCATTCCTCGGTTACATCCTACATTGGCTTCATGTGTTTACCTTGTCTTGTATTCTCACAGCAGTTTTACTATGCCTCATTCCTCTGTTACATTCTACATCAGCTTCATGTATTCGCCTTGTCTAGTATTTTCACAGCAGTTTTACTATGCCTCATTCCTCTGTTACATTCTACATTAGCTTCATGTATTTGCCTTGTCTAGTATTCTCACAGCAGTGTTACTATGCCTTATTCCTCTGTTACATTCTACATTAGCTTCATGTATTTGCCTTGTCTAGTATTCTCACAGCAGTGTTACTATGCCTCATTCCTCTGTTACATTCTACATTAGCTTCATGTATTTGCCTTGTCTAGTATTCTCACAGCAGTGTTACTATGCCTCATTCCTCGGTTACATTCTACATTAGCTTCATGTATTTGCCTTGTCTAGTATTCTCACAGCAGTGTTACTATGCCTCATTCCTCTGTTACATTCTACATTAGCTTCATGTATTTGCCTTGTCTAGTATTCTCACAGCAGTGTTACTATGCCTCATTCCTCTGTTACATTCTACATTAGCTTCATGTATTCGCCTTGTTTAGTATTCTCACAGCAGTGTTACTATGCCTCATTCCTCTGTTACATTCTACATTAGCTTCATGTATTTGCCTTGTCTAGTATTCTCACAGCAGTTTTACTGTGCCTCATTCCTCTGTTACATTCTACATTAGCTTCATGTATTTGCCTTGTCTTGTATTCTCACAGCAGTGTTACTATGCCTCATTCCTCTGTTACATCCTACATTAGCTTCATGTATTTGCCTTGTCTTGTATTCTCACAGCAGTGTTACTATGCCTCATTCCTCTGTTACATTCTACATTAGCTTCATGTGTTTACCTTGTCTTTTATTCTCACAGCAGTTTTGCTGGACCATGTTTCCCTTCTTGTGTCCGAGTGCAGTTGCATCCCTTCCTTTTATATAATCTCACATAACCTGAAAACTCAAACCCTGTAAATCTTACTTTATTATGTACCGTATTTGCCATCTTTTCTGGAACATTTCAGAGGCTCCCAATAATAAAGTGGAGCCATCCTGGGGTTCTCCTGGGTGGCACAGAAGCCTTTGGGGGCCTCCTGGAAAACCTATGCTCCTGTGTTGGGATCTGCATACACCCGTCCTTTATACTTTGTTTCCAAAATAGTTTTAAAAGACAAACAAAAGCAAAACCCTTATCCTCCAGTCTCATAGTCCACAGATAGGTAGATCTTTCTGGTGCTGCGCCTCCATCTTCCTTCCGGCCGGGGTCTCCTCACTTGTCGGTAGGTTCACCCCCCTCTACAGGATGTGTCCGTGGTCGCTCTACATCTGACGACTCTGCAGACAACCCCAGCAGCTTTCACATCCGCAGAGCACTAGGTCTGCACGGTGTGACGGCACAGTATACGGTATATTAGGTGAAATGTAGGATTCCCTTTTCCTGCCTCCTCCTTCCATTGATGACTTATTTTGTTAGTTTTTTTTGTTGATTTATACAGTATTAGTCCACCAGTTTGTGATGTTATATGTGACAGAGGAGGAAGGGACACCAGGCCGATGATCAATCCAGCAGCACTTAATTGGGACAGGGAGAATGGAACCGCACAAATGAAGATAATTCTACAGAGTCCTTAATGAGTCCACAACAACGGAAACCGATCCGGGGGCACCACCCTATAATCCGGCGCCAGGGAAAAGGCAGAAATAGTCCTTGGATGAGTTCACTGAATGCAGCAGATGAGGGACACAACACAATCCCACGTGACAGCTTCTATCATTCCACACACAGGCACCAGAACCTGGCCTCAGCCTCAGGTCCTAGTCCTTTGGAAGTCACAACACCAACTAACTGTCCAAGCATGTGTCTATTGTTCTCTCTCCTTGAATAAGCCCCTGGATGGGGGGAGGGTTCACAACTTTAAACATTTGGCCACAGCCAGACATTTTCAGACAGACAGACAGACAGACAGACTGACAGGGCTCACCAGTCTCCAGCTGATACTTCCAGGGTCGCCTATTAAACTACTTGCATATTCACTGCACTGTCAGACAAACAGCCAATCACAGAAGCTTACATTCTGTGAGGGCCTATGTGATCGGCTGTCGTAGTCAGACTGCATTTCCTCAATCTGGACAGTGATTCTGCTTGGTTGCCATACACATTTGTGTATGGCAACCAACCTATTGCTATAGGGTGTTAAATAAATAATAATAAAAAAAACGCGAGGGGTTTAGCTGTATTTGTCAGTCCAGCCCGATGAAAGCTGATAGCTGTGAGCTGCCACCCACAGCTGCCTAATTTTACCTTTGCTAGCAAAAAAAGCATGGGCTCAGCCCTATTTTTAATTGCCAGCCAAAGTAAAATTAGGCAGTTGAGGGCTGGTATTCTCAGCGGGGTGAGGGTCCATTGTTTTAGGATCCCCAATGCTAAAGATTAGCAGCCCGCAGCCAACCCTGAAAATGGAGCATTTATAAGAAGAGCCATTTCCAGACGCTTTACCAGGTTCTTCGAGCAGCCCTGGTGGTAGGTGGCACACTGGGTAATAAAGGATTAATACCAGCTTTGCTTTACCAGCTGGTATTAAGCCTGAGATTCTTAATGTCAGGCCAAGTTAGACCCAGCCATTAAGAATCTCCAATAAAGGGTTAAAAAAAAGACACCACACAGAGAAAAAATCCTTTATTAGAAATAAATACACAGACACACTTAGGGACACCATCTTTATTACCCCCTCATAACCCTCCTGGATCCTGGTCTTCTGTCTCTGCTACATCACAGAGCACAGGAAGGAAGTCTGCTCCCCATGCTCTGTGATCACTGAATGAGACTGCGGGTGGTAAGCGGTGACATCACTGCTGGCACCGTTGCCATAGTAACAAAACAAGCGGTTAATATAGCAACGATGACCAGTGTCCATATCACCACGACTCTTCAATGTGCGGCTCATACAGGAGCTGTGGTTGCCCCCGGTAAGCAAGGAGTTAACTCCTGTGGCTCCTTTATGAGGTTCTCATTCAGTGATCACAGAGCCCAGCCCAGGGAGTGGACTTCCTCCCCGGACTTCCTCCCTGTGCTCTGTGATGTAGCAGAGCTGCATCATTTGAGAAGGACAGAAGACCAGGATTCTGGAGGGCTATGAGGGGGTAATAAAGATGGCGTCCCTGAGTGTGTCTGTGTATTTATTTCTAATAAAGTATTTA
This sequence comes from Allobates femoralis, assembly GCA_033576535.1. Lineage (NCBI taxonomy): Eukaryota > Metazoa > Chordata > Amphibia > Anura > Aromobatidae > Allobates > Allobates femoralis. The sequence continues at coordinate 8,844,109 of JARQOC010000002.1, read as the reverse complement.
TTCTCTGTGTGGTGTCTTTTTTAACCCTTTATTGGAGATTCTTAATGGCTGGGTCTAACTTGGCCTGACATTAAGAATCTCGGGCTTAATACCAGCTGGTAAAACTATATGGCATTACATGATGTAGAGCCTTTAGCTTCATATTGCACACGACCCCCAACATTCTACGGTTCTTTTTCTGGTTCCGTCAGGGGCAAAAGGTAAATTCCCAAATCCACGATCATTGCTGTGAAATCTGTAATCTGGGGACAGACATATATCAATATTTACATTATTTATTTTTATTATTTCACCCAGGGGGAAAAAAATGGAAACATTAAAACAAAAACAGTAATTACTATAGACAAAAATATATCTAAAAATATTCTAAAATTAATACAGACTGAAAATATTATCCCCTATGTATTGAAAACAGATTTTAAAAAAGTAAAATAAAAATGTAAATCTTACAAAGTATAAAAACCCCATAAAATAATATATTTATAAAAAAAACCAATATAAATATAATATTAAATAATTTAATTTAGTAATAATATAATAATAAAAGAATATGAAAATATGATATGTATATATGTTTCTAATATTAATAATACAAAATAATATGATATAAATATAATAATATAATAATAAAATAATATAAAAAATAAGATACATATGTAAAATATTTCTTATAATAATATCATATATTAAAATAAAATAATATGATATAATAATAATATAATAAACTAGTATAAAAATAAGATACATATGTAAAAGGTTTCTAACGATAATATCTTAAAATAAAAAAATATAATATTATAATAAATAATATAATAATAAACTAAAATAAAAAATAAGATACATATATGATATATTTCTAATAATAATATAATATAATAAAATAAGTAATATAATGATAATATAAACATATAAAATAACACATAAAAAGATGTTAACAATATATCAACAAATATTCTAAAATTAATGCAGACTGAAAATATTATCCCATATGAATTGGAAACAGATTTAAAAAAAGGAAAAAAAATATGTCAAATTTACAAAGTTTAAAAAAAACCCATAAAATAATATATTTAAAAATAAAAAAGTAATATAAATATAATATTATATAAAATAATACAATAATATAATATAGTAATAATATAATAAAATAATATAAATATATGATACTATGATACTATGATAATAATAATAATAATAAAATAATATATTTATTAAATAAATTAATTCACTATAAATATGATATTATTATACAACATAATAATAAAATAAACCAATAAGATACAGATATAAAATGTTTCTAATAATATATCAAAATAAACCAATATATAAATATAATAATATAATGATAAACTAATATAAAAAATAAGGTACATAGATAAAACAAATCCATTAAAACATAAATTTTTTTGAAAAATATTATAAAATTAATGCAGACTGAAAATATTATCACTTATGAATTGGAAACAGATTTTTTCCATTGTGACATTTCGGTAGAAATCCTTCGGTTTTTCTGTGAAATCAAACACCAGGATCAGGCGAGGATTGAAAGTCATCTGTTCCTGCAGCCAGAGGCGACTCCCAATTTACTGCTCATCTAGCGCTCGGATCAGTATACAGCGTATATACAGTATATATTATTCACCGAGCGTCTGATCTCTGCAGACAAGAAGAAGGAAAGAGCTGGAAAGCACTGACAGCAACAATAATGTGTATGATATAACCTGGGCATCTCCTGTATATAATTATATATGTACAGCTGGTATAACCTGGGCATCTCCTGTATATAATTATATATGTACAGCTGGTATAACCTGGACATCTCCTGTATATAATTATATATGTACAGCCGGTATAACCTGGGCATCTCCTGTATATAATTATATATGTACAGCCGGTATAACCTGGACATCTCCTGTATATAATTATATATGTACAGCCGGTATAACCTGGGCCTCTCCTGTATATAATTATATATGTACAGTCGGTATAACCTGGGCATCTCCTGTATATAATTATATATGTACAGCCGGTATAACCTGGACATCTCCTGTATATAATTATATATGTACAGCTGGTATAACCTGGGCATCTCCTGTATATAATTATATATGTACAGCTGGTATAACCTGGACATCTCCTGTATATAATTATATATGTACAGCCAGTATAACCTGGGCATCTCCTGTATACAATTATATATATGTACAGCCGGTATAACCTGGGCATCTCCTGTATATAATTATATATGTACAGCCGGTATAACCTGGGCATCTCCTGTATATAATTATATATATGTACAGCCGATATAACCTGGACATCTCCTGTATATAATTATATATGTACAGCCGGTGTAACCTGGACATCTCCTGTATGTAATTATATATGTACAGCCGGTATAACCTGGACATCTCCTGTATATAATTATATATGTACAGCCGGTATAACCTGGGCATCTCCTGTATATAATTATATATGTACAGCTGGTATAACCTGGGCATCTCCTGTATATAATTATATATCTACAGCCGGTATAACCTGGACATCTCCTGTATATAATTATATAGGTACAGCCGGTATAACCTGGGTATCTCCTGTTATATAATTATATATGTACAGCCAGTATAACCTGGACATCTCCGTATATAATTATATATGTACAGCTGGTATAACCTGGACATCTCCTGTATATAATTATATATGTACAGCCGGTATAACCTGGACATCTCCTGTATATAATTATATATGTACAGCCGGTATAACCTGGACATCTCCTGTATATAATTATATATGTACAGCCGGTATAACCTGGACATCTCCTGTATATAATTATATATGTACAGCCGGTATAACCTGGGCATCTCCTGTATATAATTATATATGTACAGCTGGTATAACCTGGGCATCTCCTGTATATAATTATATATGTACAGCCGGTATAACCTGGACATCTCCTGTATATAATTATATATGTACAGCCGGTATAACCTGGGCATCTCCTGTATATAATTATATATGTACAGCCGGTATAACCTGGGCATCTCCTGTATATAATTATATATGTACAGCTGGTATAACCTGGACATCTCCTGTATATAATTATATATGTACAGCCGGTATAACCTGGACATCTCCTGTATATAATTATATATGTACAGCCGGTATAACCTGGGCATCTCCTGTATATAATTATATATGTACAGCTGGTATAACCTGGGCATCTCCTGTATATAATTATATATGTACAGCTGGTATAACCTGGACATCTCCTGTATATAATTATATATGTACAGCTGGTATAACCTGGGCATCTCCTGTATATAATTATATATCTACAGCCGGTATAACCTGGACATCTCCTGTATATAATTATATAGGTACAGCCGGTATAACCTGGGTATCTCCTGTATATATTATATATGTACAGCCAGTATAACCTGGACATCTCCGGTATATAATTATATATGTACAGCTGGTATAACCTGGACATCTCCTGTATATAATTATATATGTACAGCCGGTATAACCTGGACATCTCCTGTATATAATTATATATGTACAGCCGGTATAACCTGGACATCTCCTGTATATAATTATATATGTACAGCCGGTATAACCTGGCCATCTCCTGTATATAATTATATATTGTACAGCTGGTATAACCTGGACATCTCCTGTATATAATTATATATGTACAGCCGGTATAACCTGGGCATCTCCTGTATATAATTATATATGTACAGCTGGTATAACCTGGGCATCTCCTGTATATAATTATATAGTACAGCTGGTATAACCTGGACATCTCCTGTATATAATTATATATGTACAGCCGGTATAACCTGGACATCTCCTGTATATAATTATATATGTACAGCCGGTATAACCTGGGCATCTCCTGTATATAATTATATATGTACAGCTGGTATAACCTGGGCATCTCCTGTATATAATTATATATCTACAGCCGGTTATAACCTGGACATCTCCTGTATATAATTATATAGGTACAGCCGGTATAACCTGGGTATCTCCTGTATATAATTATATATGTTTCAGCCGGTTATAACCTGGGCATCTCCTGTATATAATTATATATGTACAGCTGGTATAACCTGGACATCTCCTGTATATAATTATATATGTACAGCCGGTATAACCTGGACATCTCCTGTATATAATTATATATGTACAGCCGGTATAACCTGGACATCTCCTGTATATAATTATATATGTACAGCCGGTATAACCTGGACATCTCCTGTATATAATTATATATGTACAGCCGGTATAACCTGGGCATCTCCTGTATATAATTATATATGTACAGCTGGTATAACCTGGGCATCTCCTGTATATAATTATATATGTACAGCTGGTATAACCTGGACATCTCCTGTATATAATTATATATGTACAGCCGGTATAACCTGGACATCTCCTGTATATAATTATATATGTACAGCCGGTATAACCTGGACATCTCCTGTATATAATTATATATGTACAGCCGGTATAACCTGGGCATCTTCTGTATATAATTATATATGTACAGCCGGTATAACCTGGGCATCTCCTGTATATAATTATATATGTACAGCCGGTATAACCTGGGCATCTCCTTTATATAATTATATATGTACAGCCGGTATAACCTGGGCATCTCCTGTATATAATTATATATGTACAGCCGGTATAACCTGGACATCTCCTGTATATAATTATATATGTACAGCCGGTATAACCTTGGCATCTCCTGTATATAATTATATATGTACAGCCGGTATAACCTGGGCATCTCTTGCATTTAATTATATATGTACAGCGGGTATAACCTGGACATCTCCTGTATATAATTATATATGTACAGCCGGTATAACCCGGGCATCTCCTGTAAATAATTATATATGTACAGTGGTATGCAAAAGTTTGTGCACCCCTGGTCAAAATTACTGTTATTGTGAACAGTTAAGCAAGTTGAAGATGAAATGATCTGTAAAAGGTATAAAGTCAAAGATGACACATGTCCGTTGTACTTTAGGTAAAAAAAAAATATTTTTATCTTTTACATTTTAAAAATTGCAAAACGAAAATGGACCGATGCAAAAGTGTGGACACCTTGCAGGGTTAGCACCTAGGAGCTCCCCCTTTGGCAAGTATCACAGCTTGTAAATGCCTTTTCTAGCAGCCTAGAATCTTTCAATTCTCGTTGAAGGATTTTCATCCATTCTTCCTTGGAAAAGTCTTCCAGTTCTGCGAGATTCCTGGCTCATCTTCCAGTTCTGTGAGACTCCTGGCTCATCTTCCAGTTCTGTGAGATTCCTGGCTCTTCTTCCAGTTCTGTGAGATTCCTGGTTCGTCTTCCAGTTCTGTGAGATTCCTGGCTCATCTTCCAGTTCTGTGAGATTCCTGGCTCATCTTCCAGTTCTGTGAGATTCCTGGCTCATCTTCCAGTTCTGTGAGATTCCTGGCTCATCTTCCAGTTCTGTGAGATTCCTGGCTCATCTTCCAGTTCTGTGAGATTCCTGGCTCGTCTTCCAGTTCTGTGAGATTCTTGGCTCATCTTCCAGTTCTGTGAGATTCCTGGCTCTTCTTCCAGTTCTGTGAGATTCCTGGTTCGTCTTCCAGTTCTGTGAGATTCCTGGCTCATCTTCGAGTTCTGTGAGATTCCTGGCTCATCTTCCAGTTCTGTGAGATTCCTGGCTCATCTTCCAGTTCTGTGAGATTCCTGGCTCATCTTCCAGTTCTGTGAGATTCCTGTCTCATCTTGCAGTTCTGTGAGATTCCTGTCTCGTCTTCCAGTTCTGTGAGATTCCAGACTCGTCTTCCAGTTCTGCGAGATTCCTGTCTCATCTTCCAGCTCTGTGAGATTTCTGGCTCGTCTTCCAGTTCTGTGAGATTCCAGACTCGTCTTCCAGTTCTGCGAGAATCCTGTCTCATTTTCCAGTCCTGTGAGATTCCTGTCTCATTTTCCAGTTCTGTGAGATTCCTGTCTCATTTTCCAGTCCTGTGAGATTCCTGTCTCATTTTCCAGTTCTGTGAGATTCCTGTCTCATTTTCAAGTTCTGTGAGATTCCTGGCTTGTCTTCCAGTTCTGTGAGATTCCTGGCTCGTCTTCCAGTTCTGTGAGATTCCTGACTCGTCTTCCAGTTCTGTGAGATTCCTGTCTCATTTTCCAGTTCTGTGAGATTTCTGGCTCATCTTCCAGTTCTGGGAGATTCCTGTCTCATTTTCCAGTTCTGTGAGATTCCTGGCTCGTCTTCCAGTTCTGTGAGATTTCTGGCTCGTCTTCCAGTTCTGTGAGATTCCTTTCTAATTTTCCAGTGCTGTGAGATTCCTGGCTCATTTTCCAGTGCTGTGAGATTCCTGGCTTGTCTTCCAGTTCTGTGAGATTCCTGGCTCATTTTCCAGTGCTGTGAGATTCCTGGCTTGTCTTCCAGTTCTGTGAGATTCCTGGCTCATTTTCCAGTGCTGTGAGATTCCTGGCTTGTCTTCCAGTTCTGTGAGATTCCTAGCTCGTCTTCCAGTTCTGTGAGATTCCTGACTTGTCTTGCATGCTTTGCTCATTTGAGGTCTAGCCACATATTTTCAATGATGTTGAGATCAGGGGACTGTGAGGCCATTGTAAAACCTTCATCTTGTGCCTTTTGTAGTCGTCTATTGTGGATTTTGTCATGTGTTTAGGATCATTATCCATTTGTAGAAACCATCTTCTTTTCAACTTCAGCTTTTTTACAGGTGGTGATATGTTTGCATCAAGAATATGTTGAAATTTCATTGAATCCATTCTTTCTTCTACCTGTGAAATGTTCCCCGAGCCATTAGCTGCAACACAATTCCAAATGATTGATCCATCCCCATGCTTAATGGTTGGCGAGATGTTCTTTTTTTGAAATTGTTTGCCCTTTTTTCTACACACATATCTTTGATCATTGTGGCAAAAGAGTTGCTCAATCTTCCTGAATGCATTTTGCAGCCAAGTGAGGGTTCTGATTTTCCTCTCTAGCAATCCTACCAGCAGCTCTGAATGACATTTTTCTGGGTCTTCCAGACCTTATCTTGACCTCCACTGTCCCAGGTAACTGTCATTTCTTAATTACATTTCGATCTGATAGAAAGGCAACTTGAAAATGCTTTGCTATCTGTTTATAGCCTTCTCCTGCTTTGTGGGTATCGCCTGTGATTTCAGAAGATCAACCAGTCATATTTGCTGCAGCGCCACCACAGGGGCTATTGAGCATTACACAATGTCCATTAAAATGCATGGGCTGTTCATGTAAAACATTGACGTGGTGTCGCAAAACGTGAGGTTCTCCTTGTAACCTCTCTGGTAACTTAGGATATTTTAAAAAATATCGCCAAAAACTATCAGCTCAGTTCACAGACCCCTGCGGTCCCTCGACATTGGTTATTTGTGCTTCAGCTGATACACAGTCTCCGGCAGCAATATGGTTACATAGGTGCGGCCCCCTGTTCTGTAATAATCCACAGCCATTCTGTATCATCGCGAATAATTCTTCTCTTCTGTCCCCCCCCACAACACAATACATCTCTTTAATGGCTGTAGCGGTTATGGAGACCAGTTTAGAATGTGACAGATGTCAAGTGGCTAATCATAGCCCGAGTCCCAGTGGCCACATAGACTAATATTAGAACACGAGGCCTTGGGCAGTGATTTAAGCCTCAATATGAGGACCGCGGCCGGACACGACACGAGGAAGGGTGTAGAGATCCAATATCGGCACATTTGTCTTCCCTCCTCCTTTCCTGATGGCTGTAACGCACTCCTGTATCTGATGACACAAGCAGAACTTCTCTTCAATGATGTGAGCAGATATTGCGGTAATTCTTCTTCCTGAAATCCCATTTGGCTCATTCTCAATGTTATTGGAGCTGGGAACAGAATAAAAGGCTTCTCCTGGCGAAGTGTACATGGTGATAGACAGTTTAAAGGGTAAATGCACCTTATAGGGGTTGTTTAATGGGAAAAACTATAATACTGCCTACTATGTAAAAGAATAAACTACTACAATACTATGTACAAGAATATAACTACTATAATACTGCCCCTATATACAAGAATATAACTACTATAATACTGCTCCTATATACAAGACTATAACTACTATAATACTGCCCCTATGTACAAGAATATAACCACTATAATACTGCTCCTATATACAAGAATATAACTACTATAATACTGCTCCTATATACAAGAATATAACTACTATAATACTGCTCCTATATACAAGAATATAACTACTATAATACTGTCCCTATATACAAGAATATAACTACTATAATACTGCCCCTATATACAAGAATATAACTACTATAATACTGCCCCTATATACAAGAATATAACTACTATAATACTGCCCCTATATACAAGAATATAACTACTATAATACTGCTCCTATGTACAAGAATATAACTACTATAATACTGCTCCTATATACAAGAATATAACTACTATAATACTGCTCCTATATACAAGAATATAACTACTATAATACTGCCCCTATATACAAGAATATAACTACTATAATACTGCTCCTATATACAAGAATATAAATACTATAATACTGCCCCTATATACAAGAATATAACTACTATAATACTGCTCCTATATACAAGAATATAACTACTATAATACTGCTCCTATATACAAGAATATAACTACTATATTACTGCCCCTATATACAAGAATATAACTACTATAATGCTGCTCCTATGTACAAGAATATAACTACTATAATACTGCTCCTATATACAAGAATATAACTACTATAATACTTCTCCTATGTACAAGAATATAACTACTATAATACTGCCCCTATATACAAGAATATAACTACTATAATACTGCTCCTATATACAAGAATATAACTACTATAATACTGCTCCTATGTACAAGAATATAACTACTATAATACTGCCCCTATATACAAGAATATAACTACTATAATACTGCTCCTATATACAAGAATATAACTACTATAATACTGCTCCTATATACATGAATATAACTACTATAATACTGCCCCTATATACAAGAATATAACTACTATAATACTGCCCTTATATACAAGAATATAACTACTATAATACTGCCCCTATATACCAGAATATAACTACTATAATACTGCCCCTATATATAAGAATATAACTACTATAATGCTGCTCCTATGTACAAGAATATAACTACTATAATACTGCTCCTATATACAAGAATATAACTACTATATTACAGCCCCTATATACAAGAATATAACTACTATAATACTACTCCTATATACAAGAATATAACTGCTATAATACTGCCCCCTATATACAAGAATATAACTACTATAATACTGTCCCTATATACAAGAATATAACTACTATAATACTACCCCTATATACAAGAATATAACTACTATAATACTGCTCCTATGTACCAGAATATAACTACTATAATACTACCCCTATATACAAGAATATAACTACTATAACACTTCTCCTATATACAAGAATATAACTACTATAATACTGCTCCTATGTACAAGAATATAACTACTATAATACTGCCCCTATATACAAGAATATAACTACTATAATACTGCTCCTATGTACAAGAATATAACAACTATAAAACTGCTTCTTATTAGTAATGGGTGAATCTGCTGATGATCGGGCTTGGCAGGACTCAGTGACATCATTTCTCCACCAGCAGTTAGTGTGTTCACAGTGACTGCAGCGAGAGAACGCTTTTTTCCTCGTTGCAGCCTCTGGATGAAGCAGAGTCAGGATCGAGAGTTTTGTAGGACATCATTGTGGATTACCGTTAGAGGGTATGTTTGAGGCTAATAAATGGGAAATGTAGGTTTGTCTGTGTAATTTATTTCAAATAAATGATTTTTTTCTGTGTGTTGTATTTTTAACTATTTACTCACAGGAATGATAATGGGATGGTCTCATAGAAACCTGAACGTTATCAATCTGGGCTTAATGACAAGCTGTCAATACTCAGCTGACATTAACACTTTCTATCACCCCGATGCCACTGCAGCAGGGCATCGGGAAAATCCATGTAAGTCTAACGAATGCACCAATTTTTGAGGCGGCTGCGGGCTTCTATTCTGTAGCCAGGGAGGCCCAATAACTATGAGCCTCACCACGCTAAGAATACCAACCCCCAGCTGCCTTGGTTTTACCATTTTCGCCAAAGCCTATAATGGAACCCTTAGGAAGGTGCAGGGACGGCACCGAAATGCGTCGGTTGAAATAAAGGAGGTGAACGAAAGAATCCGTGTCTTCTCATTCTTTTGGCGGCAGCTCGGACATGACAGGACACCACTCCCTTTGGTGAAATTGGATAAACAGCCACGTTGTACGTGGAGGTGTTGGGTCCAGCATCCAAACCGATTATACCAGTTGTGGGTCATCATAATCGGGAAAGATGAGCACATTCCCTCACGGGGTTCGTACTACTTATCTTCAAACGATAAGACACATCTGCGACTTTTTTGTCTCCTTTGCCATGGCTGGCAATCAAAAATAAGGCGAAGCCCACACATTTTTTTAAAATATGTATTTAAATAATTAAAAAAACAAAAAGGGCTTCTCAGGGAAGTCCATGTAAGGGGGTCTGTGCCCGAACACTTCACGGTTCAGGTTCACCCATCACTACTCCTTATCTACAGGACTGTGGTATAATATTACTCAGTTTTGGAAACAATTAAAAAAACTGTTCCCAATACCCAACATATGCTTTTATAAAGATTAGTATTGTGTAATTGATGTCTATGATGACCTTACTATGTTAGTAGAGGACAGATGAAGTTACCATGTTACAGTCATTTTGTCACTGCCAAAAGTTTGGAAAATTTTGAGAACTGAAAATGTGACCACTAAACCCACAACCTCTTTCCTGAAAGTCACGGCTGGTTTTGATTTTACGGGTTCTGCTCATTGGTCGCCCTGATCTGCTTTGGATTTGACACCTGTGATAGCACCTATTGTATGAATGACCAGCTGGTGCAACAAATCTGCTGGGAGCAGCTGCCATCTGCAGTGTCTGTGCTCTTCCCTGACTCCCTGGCACAGGCGTGGCACAGGGGTGATTTGGCACCAGGACCCTTGTCTCCAATGATGCTGTCATTGAAGCTGATCTTAGTTACAACATTGGAATTGTTGATATCAGTGCCCTGTGTCAATCAGAGAGAAGCAAAACCAGGAGGACCTCAGGGGCGGGGCTTGTAGAAGATGGCAACAGTGGTGTCAGCAAGGAGCATGGTAGCTGGATTTGAGGGCAATGTATTTGACATGGAGGCATTGTGTCTGGCAGGGGAACAACAAGTGACATAGTAGGCATCGTGACTGGTATGGTGCAATGTGGCTGATATAATGGGCAATATGGCTTGTATGGAGCCTGACATAGAAACCATTGGGGCAGGTGTTGAATATAGTGACTAATATAGGGGGCATTGTGAATTGTGGCTGATATATGGGCCATAGTAACTGGCATGGACTTTTGTGGCCAACATAGAGGAGTTTGGATGGTATTGAACATTGTGGCTGTCATAGGAGCCATCATGGCTAACATAGAGCATTGTGGCTGACATAGGAGCCATCATGGCTAACATAGAGCATTGTGGCTGACATAGGAGCCATTATGGCTAACATAGAGCATTGTGACTGACATAGGAGCCATTATGGCTAACATAGAGCATTGTGACTGACATAGGAGCCATTATGGCTAACATAGAGCATTGTGACTGACATAGGAGCCATTATGGCTAACATAGAGCATTGTGACTGACATAGGAGCCATTATGGCTAACATAGAGCATTGTGACTGACATAGGAGCCATTATGGCTAACATAGAGCATTGTGACTGACATAGGAGCCATTATGGCTAACATAGAGCATTGTGACTGACATAGGAGCCATTATGGCTAGCATTGTGACTGACATGAGATCATTGTGGCTAGTATGGAGCAATGGGGCGACCTGGCTGTGACTGAGGCGTCTTCAGGGGGATTTGTCCATCTAATTGTGGGGCTACTTAGTAATGCAGCTCGCCCCCAGTCCGGTCAGGATGACAGATGATGGGGGTAGTAGTTCTTCTTCCCTGGAAGATCTCATCAGCTGCACTAACACAAGATATACAGGCCCGAGGCCTCATCTGTTATTACTGTTATACAAGGAAAAGTGTCTGTGTTGCCCGTAGCAACCAATCAGAGCGCAGCTTTCATGTTTTAAACATCTGTGGTAAAATGAAAGCCGCGCTGTGATTGGTTGCTACGGGCAACACAGTCATTTTTGGCCTTTTTTTTAGATGGTTTTAATAAATCTGCAGAAATGTATTTACATGGAGGACGATGATTGATATGTGGCGGAGGTGTGACTGATCATCCCGGGCCCCGGGGCCCCGTACGGCCTCATGGCTCCAGTATTAAGGATGGAGGGCCCCATCCTGGCTTTGCACGGGGCCCTGAAGCTTTACATTAGGGGCTGTGTATTATGTATTATGTATTAATATGAGGAGTTCAGCTCCTGGCAGTCAGTATGGCCGCCTCCCCCCCTCCTCCTCCTCCTCCTCCTCCTCCACCTTGGTGACCTTTCTCTTTGCTGTCGCTAAAATAATGAATTATTTATTGGAATAAAATAAAATAAAATGCCGTGTGTCTGCGGCGTCCTCCGTCTGCAGTCACAGCTCCGCCATATGTAATGTGTATGTACGGTGCACGTCATGTCCATCTACAGGCAGACAGTACACGGGGATAGGATGTGGCTTGTTTTTTCTGATTTAATATTTTTTATGTTGATTTTTTTTGTATTTTTTGTGCACCCCTGACGCCTTTCTTTATTTTATCTCATTTATTTAAATTTTTATCATATTGATTTTTGTGCATTTTCATTTATTAAATATTTTATTTTACACCCAACCACTGACGAGATTAATGAAATGACCAAATTATGTTAAAATTGTAAATGACATTTTTAGAATTTATTTTTTTTTTATTATTTTTTTTCTCTATTTTTGTTTCATTATCTTTTACTAATCATTTTATATTTATTTATTGTATTTTTGTTGATTGATTATATTTTATTTATTTTTTGTGTTTTTTTTTTTCGTTGTCTTTTAAAGTACGGGAGATTTTTTTGCTTTTGTTTTTCTTATTAAACAATTTATTTTATATACAACAATTGATACCCAATTAAATTGTCGACTAGAGGTCAAAATTAGAAATATATTTTAGCTTTTTTCTTTTTTTTATTCAAGATTTTTTTTAGTTAATGAGGAAGAGCCAGTCTTTACATCATTACATTTATTAATGATTTTATTATTAAATAATTTATTTTACAACTGATGCAACCAATTAAGTTGCCGACACAAACGTAAAAATTAAACGAATATTTTATTGTTTTTCTTTTTTATTCAATTAAGATTTTTTTAGCTAATGTAGAAGAGTCAATGATTATATATATTTTTTATCACTTTTTAATTTTATTTTTATTTATTTTATTGGTATTTCTTTTATTTTCTTTTTATTTGCCTCTCCCCACCAATATTATTTATTTTATATATTCATTCTTTTTATCACTTTATTACATTATTATTTTTTTATTTTTTAAATGTATTTTATCAATATATATTTTCATTCTTTTTTATTTGCTCCTCCCCAGCAATTTTTTTTATATTTTTTATTTTATATATTCATTCTTTTTTTTAATCATTTTGTCCCATTAGTTTTTTATTTATTTATGTATTTCTGTTATTGGTATTTCATTCCCCCACAATATTATTTATTTAAAATATTCATTTTTTTATCACTTTATATTATTTTTTATTTTTTTTATTAGTTTTTTTTAATTCCTTTTATTTTGCCCCTCCCCCAGCAATATTATTTATTTTAGATATTCATTCTTTTTTTATCATTTTATCCCTTTCATTTTTGTTTTTATTTATGTTATTGGTATTTCATTTATTTCCTTTTTATTTTTCCCCTCCTGCCACCAGTATTTTTTATTTTACATATTTATTTTTTTTATCATTTATCTAATTAATTTTTTTTTTTATTTATTTTATTGGTATTTTTTATTTGCCCCTCCCCCACCAATATTATTTAAAATATTCATTCTTTTTATCACTTTATTTTATTATTTTTTATTTTTGTTTTTATTTATTTTATTGTCATTTTTTCAATTCCTTTTATTTTGCCCCTCAACCCACCAATATTATTTATTTAAAATATTCATTTTTTTTATCACTTGATATTATTTATTTTTTTTTATTTATTTTATTAGTGTTTTTTTAATTCCTTTTATTTTGCCCCTCCCCCAGCAATATTATTTATTTTTGATATTCATTCTTTTTTATCATTTTATCCCTTTCATTTTTGTTTTTATTTATATTATTGGTATTTTTTTAATTCCATGTATTTTGCCCCTCCCCCATCAATATTATTTATTTGATATAATTCATTATTTTTATCACTTTATTTCATTATTTTTTATGTTTGTTTTTATTTATGCTATTGTTAGTTATTTTTTATTCTTTTTTTATTTTTCCCTCCCTGCCACCAATATTATTTATTTAACATATTCATTCTTTTTTTAACATTCTATTCCCTTATTCTTTGTTGTTATTTATGGCATTGGTATTTTTTTTAATTGCCCCTCCCCCACATATATATATATATTTTCCCCCAGGTCCCAGCACACAATATCCCTTGTTGTAACACTGTGACCTCGACTTCAAGGAAATAGAGAGCGCGTCCGTCCGTCCGTCCGTCCGTCCGTCTTCAATACACGTCCCGAGAAAATAGACCATTTGGCTCAATTACTTGTAAATAGCGAGTGTCTGCCTTCACTCCCAATCTTGTTATTATCTGATTCCAACAACATAAAGCCGCAGAGAAAGGGTTATTTATTTATTTTATTCTTTTGTACTGAAATGACTTTTCCTCCACCGGACACAATTTATTGCAGCTTTTGGCCGCTGGTGATCCGGGGCGGCGGATGACGTCGCTGGATATCGCAACAATTTGTTAATAATGGAACCAAAAAAGAAAAATAATTAATATATCATTTTTATTATTACTTTAGAACATAAAAAAGCAAATAAAATGATATAATGAATATGTATAATTATATATATTTATTAAATATAGATAATAGTCCATACAGAGTCTGCAGCCTGTGGAGCGTCCGGGCGCCTCGTTATCAAACCTTCTATATAAACAGATAACGAATGGAGGCAGCGATAATATGGGGAATGTGTGTGACGCCCCAACGAGGCCGTGTGTGACGCCCCAATGAGGCCGTGTGTGACGCCCCAATGAGGCCGTGCGTGACGCCCCAATGAGGCCGTGTGTGACGCCCCAATGAGGCCGTGCGTGAACCGTCACCCCCAGATCTTCATACACGCGCACGATAGTATTTTCAGTATTTCCACTATGGACGTGTTTATATTTACAATCATCATTATTGTCATTATTATCCACTTTGATCAATGAAATCTTCCATTGACAGATCGCTCTGTTCCTGTTTATCTGCCGGTCTTTACATCCCTGTATGTGAACTCTCAACACTAATTTGTTAATGATATGTCATGGTCTGCACAGTGGGGTAACGTGAAGATCAGGGGCCCCGATGCGAAAGCTCCAGTGGGGCCCCCAATTATTTCAAATCTTTCATAAGATTAGTCTTTTTCTATCGGACAAGATGGCGTTTGGGGCCCCCAGGCTCCGGGTGTTATTGCAGCCCCTGCCCATGTTGTAGTTACACCCCTGTGTGGGCAATTAATGCAATAATAATACATGAAAATGTGATGTGTTCACTGATAATAAGGGGAAGACTGAACCTAAACATCGCCACAGAGGACAATGAACTCATAGAACAACTGCTATGGATTTCTGCCGTGCTGTCCCCATTTGATGGATGAATAGATATATGGATGTATGATAGATGGATGATGGATGGATGGATGATGGATGGATGGATGGATGGATGGAAGATGGATGCATGATGGATGGATGGATGATGGATGGATGGATGGATGGATGATGGATGCATGATGGATGGATGGATGGATGGATGGAAGATGGATGGGTGATGGATGGATGGATGATGGATGGATGGATGGATGGATGGATGGATGGAAGATGGATGGATGATGGATGGATGGATGGATGGATGGAAGATGGATGGATGATGGATGGATGGATGGATGATGGATGGATGGATGGATGATGGATGGATGGATGTATGGATGGATGATGGATGGATGGATGGATGATGGATGGATGGATGCATGATGGATGGATGATGGGTGGATGCATGATGGATGGATGATGATGGATGGATGGATGGATGGATGGATGGATGGATAGATGGATGATGATGGATGAGTATGGATGATGGATGGATGGATGGATGGATGATGATGGATGGATGCATGATGGATGGATGATGGATGGATGGATGGATGGATGATGGATGGATATGGATGGATGATGATGGAGATGGATGGATGGATGATGGATGGATGATGATGGATGATGATGGAGATGGATGGATGAGGATGGATGATGGATGGATGATGGATGGATGGATGATGGATGGATGAATGATGGATGGATGATGGATGGATGGATGATGGATGGACGGATGGAAGGATGCATGATGGATGGAATGATGGATGGATGGATGGATGGATGGATGGATGATGGATGGATGATGGATGGATGGATGGATGATGGATGGATGGATGGATGGATGATGGATGGATGGATGATGGATGGATGGATGGATGCATGATGGATGGATGGATGATGGATGGATGATATGGATGGATGGATGATGGATGGATGGATGATGGATGGATGATGGATGATGGATGAGATGGATGAATGGATGGATGAGATGATGGATGATGAGATGGATGATGATGGATGGATGATGGATGATGGATGGGATGGATGGATGGATGGATGATGGATGGATGGATGGATGATGGATGGATGTGATGGATGGATGGATGGATGATGGATGTGATGGGTGAATGGATGATGGATGGATGATGGATGAGATGATGGATGGATGATGATGGATGGATGATGATGGATGGAGATGGATGATGGATGGATGATGGATGGATGATGGATGGAGATGGATGGTGGATGGATGATGATGATGGATGGATGGATGATGGATGATGGATGATGGATGGATGGATGGGATGGATGATGGATGGATGATGGATGATGATGATGGATGATGATGATGGATGATGGATGGGTGGATGGATGATGGATGGATGGAATGGATGGATGGATGGATGGATGATGGATGGATGGATGGATGATGATGGATGGATGATGATGGATGATGATGGATATGATGATGGATGGATGATGGATGGATGATGGATGGATGGATGGATGGATGAATGTGATGATGGATGATGGATGGAGATGGATGGATGATGGATGGATGATGGATGATGGATGATGGATGGAATGATGATGATGATGATGGATGGATGGATGATGGATGATGGATGGATGAGGATGATGATGGATGATGTGATGGATGATGATGGATATGGATGGATGATGGATGAGATGGAGGATGAATGGAGGATGATGGATGATGGATGATGGATGATGATGATGGATGATGATGATGGATGGATGTATGATAGGATGATGATGTGTGATGGATATATGGATGTGGATGATGATGATGATGGATGATGGATGATGATGATGGATGATGAGATGGATGATGGATGATGATGGATGATGATGATGAGATGATGATGGATATGAGGATGATGGATGATGAAGATGAGATGTGGATGATGATGGATGTGAATGGAGTGATGATGATGATGTGGTGATGTATATAGGATGGTGGATGGGCATATGATGATGATGGATGGAGATGATGATGAGGATGGATGATGAGGGGATGATGATGGATGATTGGATGGATGATGGATGGATGGATGGATGATGGATGGATGACGGATGCATGATGGATGGATGATGGATGGATGATGGATGGATGATGGATGGATGGATGATGGATGGATGATGGATGGATGATGGATGGATGGATGATGGGATGGATGATGGATGGATGATGATGGATGGATGATGGATGGATGATGGATGGTTTGGATGGATGATGATGGATGGATGATGGATGGATGATGGATGGATGATGGATGGATGATGGATAAGAGAATGAATAGATATATGGATGTATGGTAGATGGATAGATTGATGATGGATGGATGGAGGATGGATAGATGGATGATGGATGAATAGATGGATGGATGATAGATGGATAGATGATGGATGGATGGATGATGGATGGAGGATGAATAGATATATAGATCCATATATATATATATATAGATGGATGATGGATGGATGGATGGATGGATGAATGGATGAAGGATGAATAGATGGATGGATGATGGATGAATGATAGATGGATAATAGATGGATAGATGAATGAATGATGGATGAATGATAGATGGATGGATCAAGGGCAGACACATAATTGGTGCAAACTGTGTGGTTGCACAGGGGCCAAGAGGTAAGAGGGCCCAAGTCCAGCTCCAAAGCAGATGGAATTGTGCATTATAATGAGTTATAGAACTGCATAGAGCAGGTATATTGTTCTTGAACATGGACCCTTCTTTATCTGTGTCCACCAGTGGGATGGATGATAGATGGATGGATGATAAGTAGATGGATGAATAGATAAAGAGGTAATACGCACAGATGGACATCATAGTACAGATGCAACGTTTTGGCTCTGAACAATGAGCCTTTTTCAAGCCAAGAAACGCTCATTGTATATTGCTGAAACGTTGAGTGATGTAACCATATAAGGGAGGGGGCGTGGCCTACACTGCTGACTGCAGCTGGGGAGGATACAATGTATCAGATTACTTCAGAATAAAGCACAGTTGTCGGAATGTCAGGATCAATGTAAACGCCTCTTTCCTTGGCACAAGCTTCTGATCTGTCATCAGGCTTCACACAGCTCAGTAAAATCTCTGTTAATCCCTTATCTGCTGTTACACTGCTCCCTATCAGCCTGCTCTCAGTAGCTGTGGAAATACACACACTGTGCTAGCAGATGCTGGCCACGCCCACACAGCCATAAAATACATTTTGTTCTAGACTGGGAGAGTGAGTGTCTCGGACGCCTGGTCACTACATTGCTGCATATATTGGTGCTTCTTCAGCTTTGTTTCTGGATCTAGATGGATAGGTAGAGAGGCATGTGATATGCATATACCTTGTACAGTCACACAGGGGCCCAAGAGGTCAGGGGGCCACTACCACCTCTAAACAGATAGAATCAGCTATTGGGCTGCAGAGGGGCCTCTACATTGTTCTTGTACAGGGGCCCTTGTCTGTCTGTGTCCCCCCAGGGCAGTTACTGATCAGTCGTTGTGAGTCGGTAGATATTTCAGCCCCACGTCCATTAATTCCACGTCCAATGGTAAATGAGTCAGTCAGACTGGCGGTGCACGCTCTGCGGTCTCCCCAGGTCTCTGCAAGCTGCAGCGAGGACCAAAGGGCCAGAACGTCGTGTCTAATATTAGACCGGCCACAACCACACGGAAAGCAGAGACAGGAGGACGCCGCAGTGCTCACAGGGCCGCCTTTATAGACTGTTACATTGTGTTATATAGTGCTGTGATAGTGCTCACCCCCTCCCTGATGTCTTATCCTATTGCATGTTTGTCACTTAAATGTTTTAGATCATCAAATAAATGTAAATATTGGACAAAGATAACATAAGTAATCACAGAATGCAGATTAGAAATGAAGGGCTGTATTATTAAGGGAAAAAGAAATCCAAACCTGCAGGGCCCTGTGTGAAAAAGTGATTCCCCCTAAACCTAATAACTGGTTGGGTCCTGAGCAGCAAAAACTATCAGGTGTCTGTGATATCCGGCAAAGTGTCTTTTGCTCTGGAGGAATTTTGGCCGCTCGTCTCTGCAGAATTGTTGTAATTCAGTCATATTGGAGGTTTCCGCCTTTATAAGGTCACAGCATCTCAATCGGATTAAGGTCCAGACTGTGACTTGACCGTTCCAAAGTCTTAATGTTGATTTTCTTCAGCCATTCAGAGGTGACTTGCTGTTTTGGATCATTGTTCTGCTGCATAACCCAAGTGCTCTTCATCTTGAGGTCATGGACAGACGGCCGGACGTTCTCCTTCATCTTGAGGTCATGGACAGACGGCCGGACGTTCTCCTTCATCTTGAGGTCATGGACAGTCGGCCGGACATTCTCCTTCCGCTTGATGTCATGGACAAACGGCCGGACGTTTTCCTTCATCCTGAGATCATGGACAGACGGCCGGACGTTCTCCTTCAGCTTGAGGTCATGGACAGACGGCCGGACATTCTCCTTCATCTTGAGGTCATGGACAGATGGACAGACGTTCTCCTTCATCTTGAGGTCATGGACAGACAGCCGGACGTTCGTCTCCTTCAGGATATTTTGGTCACAACAGAATTCCTGGTTCCATTTACCACAGCGTCTTCCAGGTCCTGAAGCAGCAGAACAGCCCCGGACCATCACATGACCTCCACCATGTTTTACTGTTGGGATGATGTTCCTTCTCTGAATTGCTGTTTCTTCTACACCAGATGTAATGAGACTTTCACCCTCCAAAAAGTTAAACTTTTGTCAGTCCACAGAGGATTCTCCCAAAAGTCTTGGGGATCATCAAGATGGTTTCTATCAAATCTGAGCCGAGCCATTATGTTCTTTTTGCTCGTGGTTTTCGTCTTGGATCTCTGCCATGCGGTCATTTTTGCCCGGTCTCTTTCTTATGGTGGAGTCATGAACACTGACCTTAACTGAGACAAGTGAGGTCTGTAGATCTTTGGATGTTGTGGGGTCTTTTGTGACTACATGGCAGTAATGTGTGGGCACTTTATAATAAAAGTATTGGTATGCAGTATTATGTAGGAACTGTGTAGCAGTTGTATACAAGCACTATATGGCAGTATTATGTAGGAACTGTGTAGCAGTTGTGTACAAGCACTATATGGCAGTATTATGTAGGAGCTCTGTAGCAGTTGTATACAAGCACTATATGGCAGTATTATGTAGGAGCTCTGTAGCAGTTGTATACAAGCACTATATGGCAGTATTATGTAAGAGCTCTGTAGCAGTTGTATACAAGCACTATATGGCAGTATTATGTAGGAGCTCTGTAGCAGTTGTATACAAGCACTATATCTCAGTATTATGTCGGAGCTCTGTAGCAGTTGTATACAAGCACTATATGGCAGTATTATGTAGGAGTTCTGTAGCAGTTGTATACAAGCACTATATGGCAGTATTATGTAGGAGCTCTGTAGCAGTTGTATACAAGCAATATATGGCAGTATTATGTAGGAGCTCTGTAGCAGTTGTATACAAGCACTATATGGCAGTATTATGTGATTGCTGCTATCAGCCAGTTATCTATACAAGCAATATTGTGCAGTATTAATGCAGAGCTATTAAAACAGTTTGTACGAATCAACGCACTATATGGCAGTATTATGTGATTGCTGCTATCAGTCACAATAGATATACTCCTATTAGAAGGACACAGTCAGCAGATTGGGGCTGCAGTATAGAGGGGGGGCAGGAGCTAAATATAAGATTCAGCCTCATCTGATCACGACATCAACCGCAAGTGGAAAAAGAAGAAAAGCCGCCACACCGTGCCACCGCTCAGACGGCACATGGAATCCACCATTAACCCCTTGATATGAGGCGGTGGTATATACAACGAGAGGGCGACACATTATAATATATAAGGGACACATGCAATGCTGCCTGATAGCATTAGATACACACAGCAGACAGTATCACACAGAGGATTAGATACACAGCTCAGCAGACAGTATCACACAGAGGATTAGATACACAGCTCAGCAGACAGTATCACACAGGATAGGATTAGATACAGCTCAGCACACAGTATCACACAGGAGAGGATTAGATACACAGCTCAGCAGACAGTATCACACAGGAGAGGATTATGTACACAGCTCAGCAGACAGTATCACACAGGATAGGATTAGATACACAGCTCAGCAGACAGTATCACACAGGATAGGATTAGATACACAGCTCAGCAGAGAGTATCACACAGGATAGGATTAGATACAGCTCAGCAGTCAGTATCACACAGGATAGGATTAGATACACAGCTCAGCAGACAGTATCACACAGGAGAGGATTAGATACACAGCTCAGCAGACAGTATCACACAGAGGATTAGATACACAGCTCAACAGACAGTATCACACAGAGGATTAGATACACAGCTCAGCAGACAGTATCACACAGGATAGGATTAGATACACAGCTCAGCAGACAGTATCACACAGTATAGGATTAGATACACAGCTCAGCAGACAGTATCACACAGGATAGGATTAGATACACAGCTCAGCAGACAGTATAACACAGGGTAGGATTAGATACACAGCTCAGCAGACAGTATCACACAGGATAGGATTAGATACACACCTCAGCAGACAGTATCACACAGGAGAGGATTAGATACACAGCTCAGCAGACAGTATCACACAGGAGAGGATTAGATACACAGCTCAGCAGACAGTATCACACAGGAGAGGATTAGATACACAGCTCAGCAGACAGTATCACACTGGAGAGGATTAGATACACAGCTCAGGAGACAGTATCACACAGTATAGGATTAGATACACAGCTCAGCAGACAGTATCACACAGGAGAGCATTAGATACACAGCTCAGCAGACAGTATCACACAGGATAGGATTAGATACACAGCTCAGCAGACAGTATCACACAGGAGAGGATTAGATACACAGCTCAGCAGACAGTATCACACAGAGGATTAGATACACAGCTCAGCAGACAGTATCACACAGTATAGGATTAGATACACAGCTCAGCAGACAGTATCACACAGGAGAGCATTAGATACACAGCTCAGCAGACAGTATCACACAGTATAGGATTAGATACACAGCTCAGCAGACAGTATCACACAGGAGAGCATTAGATACACAGCTCAGCAGACAGTATCACACAGGAGAGCATTAGATACACAGCTCAGCAGACAGTATCACACAGGATAGGATTAGATACACAGCTCAGCAGACAGTATCATACAGGAGAGGATTAGATACACAGCTCAGCAGACAGTATCACACAGGAGAGGATTAGATACACAGCTCAGCAGACAGTATCACACAGGAGAGGATTAGATACACAGCTCAGCAGACAGTATCACACAGAGGATTAGATACACAGCTCAGCAGACAGTATCACACAGTATAGGATTAGATACACAGCTCAGCAGACAATATCACACAGGATAGGATTAGATACACAGCTCAGCAGACAGTATCACACAGGGTAGGATTAGATACACAGCTCAGCAGACAGTATCACACAGGATAGGATTAGATACACGGCTCAGCAGACAGTATCACACAGGATAGGATTAGATACACAGCTCAGCAGACAGTATCACACAGGATAGAATTAGATACACGGCTCAGCAGACAGTATCACACAGGAGAGGATTAGATACACAGCTCAGCAGACAGTATCACACAGGAGAGGATTAGATACACAGCTCAGCAGACAGTATCACACATGATGGGATGAGATACACGGCTCAGCAGACAGTATTACACAGGAGAGGATTAGATACACAGCTCAGCAGACAGTATCACACAGGATAGGATTAGATACACAGCTCAGCAGACAGTATCACACAGGAGAGGATTAGATACACAGCTCAGCAGACAGTATCACACAGGATAGGATTAGATACACAGCTCAGCAGACAGTATAACACAGGGTAGGATTAGATACACAGCTCAGCAGACAGTATCACACAGGATAGGATTAGATACAGCTCAGCAGACAGTATAACACAGGGTAGGATTAGATACAGCTCAGCAGACAGTATCACTTTTTATTTCAACTTTTTGACCCAATTTGGGAATATATACTTATTTTACATTTTTTATTATTATTATTTTGAATGTTTATTTTTTTTCCAGTATATGTTGAGTTTATTTTAAATATTTTTTTTATATATTTTTAATGTATTTTTACTTAGGAAATTTATTTTTTAATTTAACAAAGTTTAAAAAGTTTTTGTCGTAAATGATAAATACTTAATTAACTTGAGAATATTCCTAAAATCCTAATTGTACAAACATTACTTTTATTTAATAAAAACAGAATAAAAAAAAGCATGAAAACATAATTGGAAATGTACGTTTAATATATATATATATCTTGTGACCCAGATATGGCAGACCTATTATAGAAATATATTAATAACTTTCATATATCAGGACAATATCCTAAAAAAAATTGTATTTCCTTCATTGTATATTTTTATTTTCTTTCTTAAACTTTTATAATAATTGGAACTGCTAAAGTGATGTTACTAATTTTGACCATATTGAGAATATATTCCTTCATTTGTTTAGGTTTTTTTATTTTTTATTTTTTAACTTAATATTATATTTGCATTTTTTTTAATTTTTTTTAACAATTCACACAATGAAAATTTTGACAAATATTATTAAACTGCTAATTTGTAAGAAGAAAATACAAAAGCATCAATATTAATTTATAATGTAAATGTTATTTTAATTTGTTAATTTAATTTAATTTTAATATTTAATTTTAAGTTAATTATAATAATTTAAATATTATTTATTTATTACTTATTTAATAATTAATTATGATAATTATTATATTTTAATAATGTAATTATTGTAATTTTTTTAAAACATGATCTTTTATGCAGATATATTAATTTTACAATTACCTAAAAAGTGGCATTTTTGGAATAGTATAATGCTCAAAATAAAATAAAAACACTTAAATATCCAATTATAATTTTGACAAATATTATTGAACTGCTAATTTGTAAGAAGAAAATACAAAAGCATCAATATTAATTTATAATGTAAATGTTATTTTAATTTGTTAATTTAATTTAATTTTAATATTTAATTTTAAGTTAATTATAATAATTTAAATATTATTTATTTATTACTTATTTAATAATTAATTATGATAATTATTATATTTTAATAATGTAATTAATGTAATTTTTTAAAAACATGCAGATATATTAATTTTACAATTACCTAAAAAGTGGCATTTTTGGAATAGTATAATGCTCAAAATAAAATAAAAACACTTAAATATCCAATTATAATTTTGACAAATATTATTGAACTGTTAATTTGTAAGAAGGAAATACAAAAACATCAATTTTAATATATAATGTCAATTTTATTTTAACTTTTAATTTAATTTTATTTTAACTATGATTTAATTATAATTAGTATTTATTTCTTTATTAATTATTTAATTATTAATTATAATATTATATTTTTTATTAAATTAATAAAATAATGTAATTAATGTAGTTTTTTTTTAAACATGATCTTTTATGCAGATATATTAATTTTACAATTACCTACACCCCAAAAAGTCACATTTTTGGAATAGTATAATGCTCAAAATAAAATAAAAATACTTAAATATCCAATTATAATTTTTACAAATATTATTGAACTGTTAATTTGGAAAAAGAAAATACAAAAACATCAATATTTATAATGTCAATTTTATTTACATTTTTAGTTTAATTTAATTTTGATTATGATTTCATTATAATTATTTAATTATTTATTTCTTTATTAATTATTTAATTATTAATTATAATTATTATATAAATTATTAAATAAAATTAAATTACTTAAATATCCAAAAATAATAGGAGTAATCAATGGATCAACATTTATACATTCTTATTTTATTTCTATATTTAATGTATTTTTTAAGCTGAAAAAAAAACTTCCCTTTTAATTTTGGAGTCTACAAAAGTTTGGATATCGGATGGAGGATGGCGTCTTTTGTTTCCTCCACCCGACGTCACGTATGTGAGCCACAATGAGAAGTTATTGTGAGCAGATGGCAGGTAGATAAGTTCCGAGCCCAGTCGAGAGGCACAGGAAACCTCGACGTTGAGGGGCCCAGATGCTGATCTACACTTGGAAACCACATTGAGCACAACACAACATTAAAGTTTGTTTTTTTTCATTTACGAGTATATCCTTTTCGTCATAGCATTCTATAGAATATGTATAAAGTTCTTATTTTTCCTGAGTTAAATATCACATTAATTTGTTAATTAAAATGTGTAAATTTGTAATTACTTTTATTTTCTTCTATTTTTTCAATCTCAAGACCAAGAGAATGGATGTCACCATCAAGAGATGGCACAGAGTAGAATAGAACATTTGTAGGAATCTTTACAATAATCGTGGCTGCTCTTCAGGGGCCGTCAATGTCTTAGATAAACAAGGAATTTCCTAAGGAAGCAGCAGAGATATGCTTAAAACGCATCGGATAAATCACTATTTATAATTATTATTATTAGTATTAATAATTATTATTACTATTATTGTTAACTATTATTATTATTATTATTATTCTCTGGACCTACATTTTTTGACAGGAACACAGATTTTAACCAATACTTCTGATTCCTGCAATGTCTTAGAGTCTATGGGAAGGTCAGAAAACCTGGGGTCAACCTGTGCACAAAGGCGGTGTTGCTTCTGCAAGAAAAATACAAATGTATAATATGCATTATATATATATATTCACCCAAAGCAGATAGGACAGTGTGAGAGGCCAAAATACCAAAACCAATGCAGTCTCTGCTGTCCGGGCGTCAGGGGTGAATCACAAATTCTGAGAATTTTGAAAAAAGACAAAAAAAATTGTATCCTGGAGAAACCATAATAAAACCGCTATAACACGCAAACATGAGTGCTGAATGTGGGATCCCAGTTTAATATCATTGTTCTAATAGGTGCAGCATATTAATAATGATGTAAGGGAGTATTGTGGTACAAAGTAATTGTGTTCTTGTACATAGGATAATACATAGTATACATAATAATATTCTTGTATATAGGAGCAGTATTATAGTAGTTATATTCTTGTATATAGGGGCAGTATTATAGTAGTTATATTCTTGTATATAGGAGCAGTATTATAGTAGTTATATTCTTGTATATAGGAGCAGTATTATAGTAGTTATAGTCTTGTATATAGGAGCAGAATTATAGTAGTTATATTCTTGTACATAGGAGCAGTATTATAGTAGTTATATTCTTGTATATAGGGGCAGTATTATAGTAGTTATATTCTTGTATATAGGAGCAGTATTATAGTAGTTATATTCTTGTATATAGGGGCAATATTATAGTAGTTATATTCTTGTATATAGGAGCAGTATTATAGTAGTTATATTTTTGTATATAGGGGCAGTATTATAGTAGTTATATTCTTGTATATAGGGGCAGTATTATAGTAGTTATATTCTTGTATATAGGGGCAGTATTATAGTAGTTATATTCTTGTGCATAGAAGCAGTATTATAGTAGTTATATTCTTGTATATAGGGGCAGTATTATAGTAGTTATATTTTGTATATAGGGGCAATATTATAGTAGTTATATTCTTGTATATAGGAGCAGTATTATAGTAGTTATATTCTTGTATATAGAGGCAGTATTATAGTAGTTATATTCTTGTATATAGGAGCAGTATTATAGTAGTTATATTCTTGTATATAGGGGCAGTATTATAGTAGTTATATTCTTGTATATAGGAGCAGTATTATAGGAGTAATATTCTTGTATATAGGGGCAGTATTATAGTAGTTATATTCTTGTATATAGGAGCAGTATTATAGTAGTTATATTTTTGTATATAGGGGCAGTATTATAGTAGTTATATTCTTGTATATAGGAGCAGTATTATAGTAGTTATATTCTTGTATATAGGGGCAGTATTATAGTAGTTATATTCTTGTATATAGGGGCAGTATTATAGTAGTTATATTCTTGTATATAGGGGCAGTATTATAGTAGTTATATTCTTGTATATAGGGGCAGTATTATAGTAGTTATATTCTTGTACATAGGGGGCAGTATTATAGTAGTTATATTCTTGTATATAGGAGCAGTATTATAGTAGTTATATTCTTGTATATAGGAGCAGTATTATAGTAGTTATATTCTTGTACATAGGGGCAGTATTATAGTAGTTATATTCTTGTATATAGGGGCAGTATTATAGTAGTTATATTCTTGTATATAGGAGCAGTATTATAGTAGTTATATTCTTGTATATAGGAGCAGTATTATAGTAGTTATATTCTTGTATATAGGAGCAGTATTATAGTAGTTATATTCTTGTACATATAGATCAGCTCTATGATTATATCATTAGATTTATCTCTGTTTACAGTGAATAATTAATATATTTCTTCACTTTTCTCCCATATTATGTTTTCAGATGCACAGTTTTTTGGTCTGACAGATCCCAAATATTGCTACCTCTTGGACGGGGTGCTGTTTTTCTATGCGATCATCGTCACTGCGCTTTTCTTTAGAGAGAAGGTAAAGGGGGACAGTTTATGTATAAATGTGGAAACCTATTGCCGTACGGTATTAATTCTGGTCTGTGCAGTGTGTATACAATGTGTACAGAAAGTATTCACACCCCTTTACATTTTTCACTCTTTGGGTCATTGCAGCCATTTGGTAGATTCCAAAAAGTTAATTTTTTCTCATTAATGTTCACTCTGCCCCATCTAGACTGAAAAAAACAGAAACGTAGAAAATATTGCAAATTTATTTAAAAAAAACTCTGAAATCTCCCATGGTGATAAGTATTCAGCCCCTTTGCTCAGTATTGATAAGTATTCAGCCCCTTTGCTCAGTATTGATGATAAGTATTCAGCCCCTTTGCTCAGTATTGATAAGTATTCAGCCCCTTTGCTCAGTATTGATGATAAGTATTAGCCCTTTGCTCAGTATTGGTGATAATATCAGCCCTTTGCTCAGTATTGATGATAAGTATTCAGCCCCTTTGCTCAGTATTGATGATAAGTATTCAGCCCCTTTGCTCATATTGATGATAAGTATTCAGCCCCTTTGCTCACTATTGATGATAAGTATTCAGCCCCTTTGCTCAGTATTGATGATAAGTATTCAGCCCCTTTGTTCAGTATTGATGATAAGTATTCAGCCCCTTTGCTCAGTATTGATGATAAGTATTCAGCCCCTTTGCTCAGTATTGATGATAAGTATTCAGCCCCTTTGCTCAGTATTGATGATAAGTATTCAGCCCTTTGCTCAGTATTGATGATCAGTATTCAGCTCCTTTGCTCAGTATTGATGATAAGTATTCAGCCCCTTTGCTCAGTATTGATGATAAGTATTCAGCCCCTTTGCTCAGTATTGATGATAAGTATTCAGCCCCTTTGCTCAGTATTGATGATAAGTATTCAGCCCCTTTGCTCAGTATTGATGATAAGTATTCAGCTCCTTTGCTCAGTATTGATAAGTATTCAGCCCTTTGCTCAGTATGATGATAAGTATTCAGCCCCTTTGCTCAGTATTGATGATAAGTATTCAGCCCCTTTGCACAGTATTGATGATAAGTATTCAGCCCCTTTGCTCAGTGTTGAGTATTTGCACCTTTGGATCTCACACAGCCATGAGTCTTCTTGGGAATGATGCAGTTTCCCCCTGAATTTGGGGATCCTCTCATTCTTCCTTGCAGATCCTCTCCGGTGCCATCAGGTTGGATGGTGAACGTTGGTGGAGCCATTGTCAGGTCTCTCCAGGGATTCTCCAATGGGTTTAGGTCCAGGCTGTGGCTCCGGTCAGGAATGGGCACAGAGTTGTGGTGAAGCCGCTCCTTTGTTATTTTAGCTGTGGCTTAGGGTCATTGTCTTGTTGGAAGGTGAAGCTTCGGCCCAGTCTGAGGTCCGGAGCTCTGGAGGAGGTTTTCATCCAGGAGATCTCTGTACTTGGCCGCATTCATGTTTCCTTCAATTGTAACCAGTCGTCCTATCCCTGCAGCTGAACCCCCCCCATATCATGATGCTGCCACCAGTCATCCTGTCCCTGCAGCTGAACCCCCCCATAGCATGATGCTGCCACCAGCCGTCCTGTCCCTGCAGCTGAACCCCCCCATAGCATGATGCTGCCACTAGTCGTCCTGTCACTGCAGTTGAACCCCCCATAGCATGATGCCCACCATGTCGGTCCCCTGTTCCCCTGCCGCTGAACCCCCCCATAGCATGATGCTGCCACTAGTCGTCCTGTCACTGCAGTTGAACCCCCCATAGCATGATGCCACCAGTCGTCCTGTCCCTGCAGCTGAACCCCCCCATAGCCTGATGCTGCCACCAGTCCGTCCTGTCCCTGCAGCTGAACCCCCCCTATAGCATGATACTGCCACCAGTCGTCCTGTCCCTGCAGCTGAACCCCCCCTATAGCATGATGCTGCCACCAGCCGTCCTGTCCCTGCAGCTGAACCCCCCCATATCATGATGCTGCCACCAGTCGTCCTGTCCCTGCAGCTGAACCCCCCATAGCATGATGCTGCCTCCAGTCATCCTGTCCCTGCAGCTGAACCCCCCATAGCATGATGCTGCCACCAGTCATCCTGTCCCTGCAGCTGAACCCCCCATAGCATGATGCTGCCTCCACCATGTCTCACTGTTGGGATTGTGTTGGGCAGGTGATGAGCGGTGCCTGGTTTTCTCCACCACTTACAATTATCACCACAAAGTTCTATCTTCATCTCATCAGACCAGAGAATCTTATTCCTCATAGTCTGGGATCCTTCATGTGTTTTCTTGTAATCTCTATGCGGCTTTCCTATGTCTTGCACTGAGGAGAGGCTTCCGTCAGGTCACTCTGCCATAAAGGCCCAACTGCTGGAGGCTGCAGTGATAGGTGACTTTGTGGAACTTTCTCCATCTCCCTCCTGCATCTCTGTAGCTCAGACACAGGGATCCTGGGGATCTTCTTTACCTCTCACCAAGGCTCTTCTCCCACCATTGGTCAGTTTTGCTGGACGGCCCGGTCTAGGAAGACTTCTGCTGGTCCCAAACGTCTTCCATTTAAGAATTATGGAGGCCTCTGTGCTCTTAGAAAGTTTGGCTTTGTAAGTGCAGTTTTACTGATTTCATAAAACATCAACAACCAGAACAGCCTCATCCGGGCACAAAGGTGTAAAAGCAAATACACCGTTCATTCAGCAGGTTCATATACAGGCAAAGCTGAGCAGCTTAGGTGGTGGGCGTGGTTTGCCATCAGTGGGTGTGGTTTTCAGTTGGTGGGCGTGGCTCGGCATTACACCAAGAGTATAAAAGTTAGTTTTTAAGTCCACTCGATCGTGGAGCTGATTATAAAAGGGTAAGACCCCAGGCGGGAGGGTTACAGGGAGGTTCCTTTGCATGATCCATTATAGCCACGGACAGCCGCCCTGCCACACCCACCAGCAACTGGTCACACCCCCTGCACCCCGTCCACCTTGGGATCTTACCCCCAGATCCCCACTTCTATTATAATCATCTCTACAGCCACGTGGACTTATAAATTAAATTTGTTCCCTAAGTGAAATGCTGAGCCACGCCCATCGACTCCAAACCACACCCACCACCTATATAGAAAAGAGTGCAGCAGCACTGCGGTCCTTTAATATAGGTGCATAAGTCTGTAAGTAGTGCTGGAGTTTTGTTATCTCCTTTTATTGACACCCCCACCACCTAGGCCGCTCACACCCCACAACTTCCGGCCGCCTACACTGCAAGTTTACCTGCACATGAACCTGCTGAACTGAAAAATTAACACTCATTTGATTCGCGGAAGAAATCACAGAGCCACGCCCACAGGCCCACACACCACGCCCACAAACCACGCCCACAGGCCCACACACCATGGCCACAAACCACGCCCACAGGACCACACACCACGGCCACAAACCACGCCCACAGGCCCACACACCATGGCCACAAACCACACCCACAGGACCACACACCACGGCCACAAACCACGCCCACAGGCCCACACACCACGGCCACAAACCACGCCCACAGGCCCACACACCATGGCCACAAACTACGCCCACAGGACCACACACCACGGCCACAAACCACGCCCACAGGCCCACACACCACGGCCACAAACCACGCCCACAGGCCCACACACCACGGCCACACACCACGCCCACAGGACCACACACCACGACCACAAGCCACGCCCACAGGCCTACAAACAACGCCTATCAGCACCGTACACGCCTGCCAGTTCACCAACTTCCGTCCCTCCATTCTGCAAGTATGCCCATACACATCAGTGTGGCTCACTTCAACAGATTAAAGTCAGTTTTCCTGCAGGAAACTTGACACAAATAAGGAGTACGGCCCTACCGGTCTCAGTGTTCTCTTCAGCCTGAGATCATGTAGCTTCTAGCATCAGCAGAAGAGTTTAACTACCTGTACACCTCACACTCAGCAGTGTCTACACATTACACTCTGCTCAGTCCCTATCAGAATCAGGTGAACACACATACTCGTCTTTACAAAGCTAGCCAGGTGCATGTAATCAAGACCTGCAGTGCTAGGATTTAACCCAGTCTTACCTGGTTTGCTACAAAAGATATACATAAAAAATGAAAAAAATCATTGAATCATAGCTTACTGATGGCTTTCAGGTTGAGATGAGCAAATCGATCTATGGAACATAGACTTTGAGTTGAACCATGTGGATTCCAACACTATGATCCAATTTGTGAAGATCGCCTAAAAAAAAAATTCCCATTCCCACTCTACTAAAAACTTAGAATGCTGGTTAATGACATCAGGTGTGGATATGCAGGTGTCCCCATAAAATATGGGGCTGGCCAAGGAGTGCCATTTTATGCTTGTATGGATTGTAGTATAGGGATGACAGGTGAGAGTGCTATGGGGTGGCATGGTGGCTCAGTGGTTAGCACTGTATGGTGGCTCAGTGGTTAGCACTGTATGGTGGCTCAGTGGTTAGCACTGTATATGGTGGCTCAGTGGTTAGCACTGTATGGTGGCTCAGTGGTTAGCACTGTATATGGTGGCTCAGTGGTTAGCACTGTATATGGTGGCTCAGTGGTTAGCACTGTATGGTGGCTCAGTGGTTAGCACTGTATGGTGGCTCAGTGGTTAGCACTGTATATGGTGGCTCAGTGGTTAGCACTGTATGGTGGCTCAGTGGTTAGCACTGTATATGGTGGCTCAGTGGTTAGCACTGTATATGGTGGCTCAGTGGTTAGCACTGTATATGGTGGCTCAGTGGTTAGCACTGTATACGGTGGCTCAGTGGTTAGCACTGTATATGGTGGCTCAGTGGTTAGCACTGTATGGTGGCTCAGTGGTTAGCACTGTATATGGTGGCTCAGTGGTTAGCACTGTATATGGTGGCTCAGTGGTTAGCACTGTATGGTGGCTCAGTGGTTAGCACTGTATTGGTGGCTCAGTGGTTAGCTCTGTATATGGTGGCTCAGTGGTTAGCACTGTATGGTGGCTCAGTGGTTAGCACTGTATATGGTGGCTCAGTGGTTAGCACTGGGTGGCTCAGTGGTTAGCTGTATGGGCTCAGTGGTTAGCACTGTATATGGTGGCTCAGTGGTTAGCACTGTATATGGTGGCTCAGTGGTTAGCACTGTATATGGTGGCTCAGTGGTTAGCACTGTATATGGTGGCTCAGTGGTTAGCACTGTATATGGTGGCTCAGTGGTTAGCACTGTATACGGTGGCTCAGTGGTTAGCACTGTATATGGTGGCTCAGTGGTTAGCACTGTATATGGTGGCTCAGTGGTTAGCACTGTAATGGTGTCTCAGTGGTTAGCACTGTATATGGTGGCTCAGTGGTTGGCACTGTATATGGTGGCTCAGTGGTTAGCACTGTATATGGTGGCTCAGTGGTTAGCACTGTATGGTGGCTCAGTGGTTGGCACTGTATATGGTGGCTCAGTGGTTGGCACTGTATATGGTGGCTCAGTGGTTAGCACTGTATATAGTGGCTCAGTGGTTAGCACTGTATATGGTGGCTCAGTGATTAGCACTGTATATGGTGGCTCAGTGGTTAGCACTGTATATGGTGGTCAGTGGTTAGCACTGTATATGGTGGCTCAGTGGTTAGCACTGTATATGGTGGCTCAGTGGTTAGCACTGTATATGGTGGCTCAGTGGTTAGCACTGTATATGGTGGCTCAGTGGTTAGCACTGTATATGGTGGCTCAGTGGTTAGCACTGTATGGTGGCTCAGTGGTTAGCACTGTATGGTGGCTCAGTGGTTAGCACTGTATATGGTGGCTCAGTGGTTAGCACTGTATGGTGGCTCAGTGGTTAGCACTGCAGCCTAGCAGCACTGAGGTCCTGGGTTCAAATCCCACCAAGGACAACATCTGCAATGAGTTGCGTGGGTTTCCTTTGGGTTCTCCAGTTTTCTCCCGCACTCCAAAGACTGATAGGATGTTTGAATTGTGAGCCCCAATGGGCACAGTGATGATGTAGATAAAACACTGTAGAATTAGTTGTGCTATATAAGTGAATAAATATATATTCCACATAGGGTCAGAAAGATACCTAATCAGATTGTGGTGTAACCACTGCAGAGCGAGGAACACTGACAATGAGAGCAATAGTCTCAGTCTGTGAATGATAATCTATAGATTCAGTGATCTATAGGAAAGTGCTGAATTGAGTAATCTGAGCTATCCTGCAGCAGCACCACCTTAATAAGAGCCTTTCTTTATTCTTCACACATTGCAAACCCTCATTGCCATTTATGAAACAAAATCCTGAATCCAAGGCTTGTGTGTCACAGAATGGCTTCCTGCATTGTGAGAGGGGAAAGCTTTTCTTTAACACCCTGAAGAAAGATGTCCTTAATCACATTTGTTTTACCTCCTCAAACTGTGTGTTGTAAAATATATATATATATTTACACCAGCGTTTGGTACAGATCAGGATGACAACAGATGCATATATATCCGCAGTCAAAATGGATGCAAACACACACAACCGCAGCGTTTTTTATCTTGATCCACTGATGGATGAGGATAAAAATCGCTGCGTTGGCATGGATTTGCATCCGTATTTTGTCCTGATCCATCCAATATGCCTAGAACAAGATTCTGGGTGCATGCCCAGAACATGTCCGGCAGGAGACAAAGACTCTCACTCACACTCACTCTCTATCTTTCTCTCATCAGGCTCATCAATCTCCCGCTGCTACTTCCAGGGCCGCCTATTAAGCTACTTGCATATTCACTGCACTGTCTGGTGTAGGGCAACCAACCTGCCATCATAGGGCTTTAAATAAAAAAATGTGAAAAAAAATCTTGGGAGGCTGTATTTTTCAGTCCAGCCCTATGAAAGCGGACAGCTGCGAGCTGACACCCTCAGCAGCCTAATTTTAATTTTGGCTGGCCAAAAAAATTTGTGGGCTCTGCCCTATTTTTAGTTGCCAGCCAAGGTAAAACTAGCAGCTGAGGGCTGTTATTCTCAGCAGCGTGAGGGCCCATTGTTTTAGGGCCCCCACCACAAAAGAATAGCAGCACAGAGCCATGGCGCATTCGTAAGAAGAGCCAATGCCAGGCACTTTACCAGGCTCTTCCAGCGGCCCTGGTGGCGGTGACATGCAGGGTAATAAGGGGCTAACAGCAGCTTTGTATTGCCAGCTGGTATTAAGCCCTGAGATTCTTAATGTCAGGCCAAGTTAGTCCCGGCCATTAAGAATCCTAAATAAAGGGTTAAAAAAGACACAACACAGAGAAAAATGTATTTATTGGAGATAAAAACACAAAGACACTTAGAGATGCCATCTTTATTACTCCCTCCCCACCCTCGTGCCCCTCCACCATTATCGACTTTAGTCTTCCTGAAACGATGCAAGTCTGCCACAATAGAGACCATGGGGAGGAAAAATGCTTCCACTCCCCATAGTCTTTGATCACTGAATGAGTGAGCAGAGAGCGCGGCATAGTAAGCAGTGATGTCGCTGAGGACACCGTTGCCATAGTAACCAAGTGAGCCTGTTACCGTTCCCTAAAAAGAGATAATTTTTGGATGGTTAGATATAAAACTTTTCTAATTACTTCATTGCTTTATGAACAGCAAACCTATTGCATATCCCAAAAAGAGGATAATTTTTTTCACCTGTAGTTGTAAAGTCATTACGTCTTGTCATTCAAAATTGAACACCTGTTTTGTCTCTATAAAAGGAATAATTTTTGGACGTCTTATTGACAATCTTCAAACAGGAATAAATTAGCATTTTCCATGTGGAAAATCCACGTCTTCCTCCATTTCCACCTTCCATGTGAAAAAATTAGGAACAAGGCATGTATCTGCCCCAGAATGGGATAATTTTTAGACTATTTATACAATATTTGGGGCTTATCAAATCTAAAACTGTCCTCACCGGTTACCATCCACTTTCCTCTAACCAGACAGGGTCACTTGGACATTATAATGCTGTGATTACATTGCGGAGCCCAAATTCATTAGAAACCCAGAAGACCCTCGAGTGTATTACACATAAAGTCCAGGAAATTAAAGGAAATCAAATTCTTCCCGACAATTTGGCAAAGTTGGCGAATTCAAAATTTCTACTTATCTCTACTTTCAAGGAGTAAATCTAAAAATATGACTGCAGACAGAATAAGATAAAGGCAATGGATTGATATCTCATAGTCTATGGAGCAAATAGTAATCCATGGCAGAACTACACTTTATGGCCAATGGTGTAGAGTATTATAGTAATATACTGGTACATAGGAGGAGTATTATAGTAGTTATATTCTTGTATATAGGGGCAGTATTATAGTAGTTATATTCTTGTATATAGGGGCAGTATTATAGTAGTTATATTCTTGTACGTAGGGGCAGTATTATAGTAGTTATATTCTTGTATATAGGGACAGTATTATAGTAGTTATGTTCTTGTATATAGGGGCAGTATTATAGTAGTTATATTCTTGTATATAGGAGCAGTATTATAGTAGTTATATTCTTGTATATAGGAGCAGTATTATAGTAGTTATATTCTTGTATATAGGGGCAGTATTATAGTAGTTATATTCTTGTATATAGGGGCAGTATTATAGTAGTTATATTCTTGTATATAGGAGCAGTATTATAGTAGTTATATTCTTGTATATAGGAGCAGTATTATAGTAGTTATATTCTTGTATATAGGGACAGTATTATATTAGTTATATTCTTGTATATAGGAGCAGTATTATAGTAGTTATATTCTTGTATATAGGGGCAGTATTATAGTAGTTATATTCTTGTATATAGGGGCAGTATTATAGTAGTTATATTCTTGTATATAGGAGCAGTATTATAGTAGTTATATTCTTGTATATAGGAGCAGTATTATAGTAGTTATATTCTTGTATATAGGAGCTGTATTATAGAGTTATATTCTTGTATATAGGAGCAGTATTATAGTAGTTATATTCTTGTATATAGGGGCAGTATTATAGTAGTTATATTCTTGTACATAGAGGCAGTATTATAGTAGTTATATTCTTGTATATAGGAGCAGTATTATAGTAGTTATATTCTTGTACATAGAGGCAGTATTATAGTAGTTATATTCTTGTACATAGGAGCAGTATTATAGTAGTTATATTCTTGTATATAGGAGCAGTATTATAGTAGTTATATTCTTGTACATAGAGGCAGTATTATAGTAGTTATATTCTTGTATATAGGGGCGGTATTATAGTAGTTATATTCTTGTACATAGGAGCTGTATTATAGTAGTTATATTCTTGTATATAGGAGCAGTATTATAGTAGTTATATTCTTGTACATAGGAGCTGTATTATAGTAGTTGATATTCTTGTATATAGGGCAGTATTATAGTAGTTATATTCTTGTATATAGGAGCTGTATTATAGTGGTTATATTCTTGTACATAGGAGCTGTATTATAGTAGTGATATTCTTGTATATAGGGGCAGTATTATAGTAGTTATATTCTTGTATATAGGAGCAGTATTATAGC
The DNA here is from genome assembly GCA_033576535.1 of Allobates femoralis. NCBI lineage: Eukaryota > Metazoa > Chordata > Amphibia > Anura > Aromobatidae > Allobates > Allobates femoralis. The sequence continues at coordinate 8,806,114 of JARQOC010000002.1, read as the reverse complement.
AGTTATATTCTTGTACATAGGAGCAGTATTATAGTAGCTATATTCTTGTATATAGGAGCAGTATTATAGTAGTTATATTCTTGTACATAGGGACAGTATTATAGTAGTTATATTCTTGTATATAGGGCAGTATTATAGTAGTTATATTCTTGTATATAGGAGCAGTATTATAGTAGTATATATCTTGTATATAGGGCAGTATTATAGTAGTTATATTCTTGTATATAGGAGCGGTATTATAGTAGTTATATTCTTGTATATAGGGGTAGTATTATAGTAGTTATATTCTTGTATATAGGAGCAGTATTATAGTAGTTATATTCTTGTATATAGGGGCAGTATTATAGTAGTTATATTCTTGTATATAGGAGCGGTATTATAGTAGTTATATTCTTGTACATAGAGGTAGTATTATAGTAGTTATATTCTTGTATATAGGAGCAGTATTATAGTAGTTATATTCTTGTATATAGGGGCAGTATTATAGTAGTTATATTCTTGTACATAGGGAGTATTATAGTAGTTATATTCTTGTATATAGGAGCAGTATTATAGTAGTTGTATTCTTGTATATAGGGCAGTATTATAGTAGTTATATTCTTGTATATAGGGCAGTATTATAGTAGTTATATTCTTGTATATAGGAGCAGTATTATAGTAGTTATATTCTTGTATATAGGAGCAGTATTATAGTAGTTATATTCTTGTATATAGGAGCAGTATTATAGTAGTTATATTCTTGTATATAGGGGTAGTATTATAGTAGTTATATTCTTGTATATAGGAACAGTATTATAGTAGTTATATTTTGTATATAGGGGCAGTATTATAGTAGTTATATTCTTGTATATAGGAGCAGTATTATAGTAGTTATATTCTTGTATAATAGGAGCAGTAATTTATAGTAGTTATATTCTTGTATATAGGAGCAGTATTATAGTAGTTATATTCTTGTACATAGGGGCAGTATTATAGTAGTTATATTCTTGTACATAGGGGGCAGTATTATAGTAGTTATATTCTTGTACATAGGGGGCAGTGTAGGACTATTTCTAGTTTTGTATATCGGAGTATTATTTTGCATATTTCTGTTTCTTGTATCAGTAATTCTGTGTTATTTTCAGCTGATGAAGAGGGACGCCGTCTCCGGAGATGATTACTCTGTGAGTATTTCTTGTTCTGATTATAGTTGTGGGAATTGCTTTACTCATTCTTTGGGTTCAGTATCAGATACATCCATTAGCCCATGTGTAAATGGTGGCGAAAAGTGGAACTTGATGGAACTTTGGCTTTTTTCTACCTATGTAATAATGTAATATTACAAGTGTGTCCTGGGGCCCCTCATCGGCTCCTCACTGGTTCCTTCTCCAATCTCAGCTCCCGGACTTTCCTCTACGTCCCTTCATAGCAGTGTGTGACACGATGAGGTTATTTGAGGTCATTGTTTTCACCCCCAACTTTGTTTTTACTTTGTTAAGGACTCCAGGAATATTTAAAAGGAGACATACCACTATTCAGTGTCCATATAATATGTATATATATATATATATATATATATATATATATGACATATAATATATAATATACTATAGACTGGGGTCCCTTGTTTGACCCTGTACACAAAAGTACCTCTGATTGTGAAGAGGTCTTGGCCACCACCCTTGCCCTCCATTTCTAAACCAGCCCTGTGTTAATAGCGCCATCCTGTGGCCGCAGAGTGATGGGTTGACAGTACAGTCCTGGGTTGTCCTCGGCAGTGATGGAGGATTTGCTCCCGTCGTGTGTCGCCCTTTGTTCTTTCGTTCTTGGGGTCCTTAAATAACAAAACTTTGTAGGATCTAATTCCAGACAAATATAAAATGTGATGGAAAAATATCTTCTCATTGTTTCCAGGAAATTGATCAACGAAACCGTGTGGGATACGATGAAGTACATCTTCGGGGAGACACAGAGAAAGGAATGAACAGAGTATGTATGTCACGACGGTGGTATAACAGATGAGAGAAAGGAGGAAGGATGGGCAAGATAAACTGGGTAGCTAGTCTGTCACTATAGACTGGGGTCCCTTGTCTGACCCTGTACACAAAAGTACCTCTGATGGGGAAGAGGTCTTGGCCACCACCCTTGCCCTCCATTTCTAAACCAGCCCTGTGTTAACTTCCTCTCACCTCCCGCCATGGACCAGGACAGCAGCAATAAGTTCTCCAAAAATGCATTCTTCAAGTGCACATGTGGCGCCCCAGAGGCTCCAGTCGCCACAGAGGTACTGCACCTCAGCCAGAGGTGTGGTATCCCACTCTCGGGTAAGGAAGGGACACTACCTGGCACCCACACACCCACATCCAACACTACATACTCCAGGGAGGGAGTTCGGGCGGACCCAGGCTGGAGGGGAGACAGGTAGGGGATGTCGGTGGAGGAAGTGGGGCAGGAGCACCAGGAAGTGGGAGCAGACAGTAGGATGTACAGGACGGACTGATGTAGTAGGACGTAAGAAGAACATTGGAGGAGTCGGAAAGATGACACTAAGACGAACGGACGTGTGAGAGGGACGTCCTGGGGGACTGGAGCCAGAGGAGCTCGTCCCGAGACGGAGAGAGAGGACAGAACTGTCAGAGGAGCCAGCGAAGGGCTCAAGAGAGACCGAAGGAGTCCCAGGGGCACGGGAAGTGAGTGATTTCCCCGTGGCACCCGTATCGTAGCTAATAAAGAATCCGGGGTCGGCTAGAGGGACTGGGCCGCTGAAAGGGGGACCAGTCCCAGACTAGTGAAGCAACTGAATGCCTTAACTGGTGAACCGGGGACCGAGGTGACTTCAAGTGTAACGGTCCAAGTCCACACTCATTGGTTGAAAAAGCCGCGTAGGGTCAGTGGACCAGGACGAGGTGGCTCAACAGGACCCGAGGTTACTGGGTGTAAGGCCCTGGGAAGGAGGGCGGCAATGCAGCACAGGGAGATGGCCGAGAGATGAACATCACAAAGGGGGGTCCAGGGAGAAAGCTCCTGAATAATCACATAGTTGTCCAGAGCCCTGGCCCGGAGTAAACAGGCAGCCAGTTGCAGGCTGGAACCATCTGGAGCTGTGTAACAACTGTGAGTAAACTTCAAAGACTGCACCCTGCTGTGTCCACGAGTTACTACCGCGCCATCGCCCCTACATAGACTTTACCCCTGTCCTGTGGCCTACAGCTCTACCCGTGGAGACCTACACCATCTTAGCTGCAAAACCAACAGCCCCAGAGGTCCTGAAGTACAGCGTCAGCTATCCAACCCCATTGCTGAAACCCACAGGTGGCGTCACAAAACCAAATCCCATAAACAATCAATCCCCATTTATTGACAGTGCCGGGGCCACGAAGCCAGGTGACCCACTGTGAAATCCCCAAGAGAACTGAAGGCCCAGTACCGAGTGTCCCACGGCCCTGGTGGGCAGGTCACACACACTGCAGGAAGGCTTCAGCAACAAACTCACACGTCCAAACAGCTCACATGGTCAAAGCAGAGTGAAACTCTCTCAGCGACACCTAGTGAAAGGAAGTGATACTATGTAAAGGCTGGGGGAGTGGACAACTGAGTCAGCTGACATACCCGGCACCAGCAGCTCTCCTGTGCCTGGAGAGCCGCCTCACCCATAGCCTGGAACACAGCAGCATCTACACATTAACTCCGAATGTGCCAAACGAAATATACTTCCATTAAAACTGCAGAGAGCACATAGACTGGAGGAGTCAACACATGACAATGCAGCTACATATCTATCTATCTATCTATCTATCTATCTATCTATCTATCTATCTATGTATTATTATCTCTCCATATTTATCTATCTATCCCTCTATCTGTCTAATCTATCTATCCTATATCTATCTATTTATCACTATATATTTATCTATCCTATATCTATCTATGCCTCTATCTATCCATTATTTATATATCCCACTATATATAAATATATATCTGTCTGTCTATCTATCCTATATCTATCTATCTATCTATCTATCTATCTATCTATCTATCTATGTGTCTATTTATCTATCACCCTATGTATTATCTATCTATCCTATATCTATCTATCTATCTATCTATCTATCTATCTATGTGTCTATTTATCTATGTGTCTATTTATCTATGTGTCTATTTATCTATGTGTCTATTTATCTATCACCCTATGTATTATCTATCTATCCATCGATCGATCTATTTATCAATCACTATATATTTATCTATCACCTATCTATCTACCTATATCCATCTAAAAGAGAAAAAAAAACTGCACAGCACTCACAGACAATGTGAACTGGTGCCAGCAGGGACGCTGGGTCAATATACTAGAAAGAAACCTTGCAGCACTCAGCTACTACCAATGATGCACACATGCTGACAAGCTATATATATATGAGAAAAAAGTAAAAACTTACGGTTTTTTCAAAAAACTCAAAATTCTTATTAGTTTTTTAAATCTGAAGTTCTTGGTACATACATTGGCCAATGTCTGTTTGCTCGTCGACTGCGACAAAGTGACTTCAGGTCCGACGAGTCCTAACACTGACACCCAAGTCCTCCTTGTCCACCCTACCCCACTACTAAGTGGGCGGACACCATCTAGACCCTAGATCACCTGTTTGCAACGAGGGTGCACATTGCAGTAATGGAGCCAGTAACTCCACACGATACAAAAGAGAAAAAAAACTGCACAGCACTCACAGACAATGTGAACAGGTGCCAGCAGGGACGCTGGATCAATATACTAGAAAGAGACCTTGCAGCACTCAGCTACTACCAATGATGCACACATGCTGACAAGCTATATATATATATATGTCAGCGATAGGAATCGTCGGACCTGAAGTCACTTTGTCGCAGTCGACGAGCAAACAGACATTGGCCAATGTGTGTACTAAGAACTTCAGATTTAAAAAAAAAATAATAATAAGAATTTTGAGTTTTTTGAAAAAAACGTAAGTTTTTAAATTTTTTCTCATATATATATATATATAGCTTGTCAGCATGTGTGCATCATTGGTAGTAGCTGAGTGCTGCAAGGTTTCTTTCTAGTATATCTATATCCATCTATCTATGTATCTATCCATCACCTATGCTGTATATCTTAATTAGTTATTCCGGTACACTACACGAGCAGGTCGGATACTCGGACGGGTGTATCTTGAGTCTTCCGGAATGCTGGACCTTCCATTATACTTGATACATGAGTGGCTCCAGTCCGGGGGTCTGACCGCGCTCCTGTGCATGGCGGCTCATCACATAACAGCTCTATCTTCTCTGTAGATATAACATTTGCAGTCCCCGGACCTCCGCAGCTGCTGTAACTCCAGATTCTCTATTATATGTTCAGCTTTGATTTCCGGGTGGAAGTCCCCTTTAAATATCATCCATCAGACGGCGTGGATCTGAGATGATTGACAGCTGCTCGGTAGTGATGTCCGTCATGGCCACAGTGGAGGGGGTCAGGTCGGGTCATCACCGGCGGACGTTGCCCGGTTGTCACGTCCTCGTACATCACATTTGGTGGCAGGTGTTTGTTAATTGGTCGGGATTTGCTGCCGGATGAAAAGATAGTGAGCGAGCGGCTGAGAAGCCTCCGGAGAGATCCCATCAGCGTCTGATTCCTCTGTGTCCCGGCAGTAGAAGGTGCAGACGGGCGGACGATCCTCTGTGATGTCTGTCGCCCATGTCTGCAGGTACCGGGGGGACGCCGGGGCTCAGGAACATCACACCGCCGCTGCCACCATGGAAAACAAACAACAAAAAGCTTCTGCCGCTTTGAAGTGCAGAATCTCAGCTACGAGCGACTTTGTACTCCAGGAGCTGAGATTTACAGCCATTTCTGTCAATAAGTGATGTATTCTCAGCCGCGACATACACAACATACAAATAAACCGTCTGGAGCAACACCGTACAGTACATTTCTCATCACGTTGTTTTTACATCCTGCTCAATAATTGATTAATATATTTCTACCTCGCTCAGACCTTCGTTTTTCCGATACAGAGCTCCAAATCCTCTGCAATGTCACAGAAGGAAATGATAAACTCTGTATTACCTGCTGCAACCACCAGAGGGAGCTCCAGAGCTCACCGCAGACAGCTGGATCTTAAGCTCCCTCTGGTGGTGGATGCAGGTAGTGCAAATTTTATAATTTCCTTATGTGACATTGAAGAGGATTTGGAGCTTTGTATCAGGAACATTGACGCCAAGCAAGAAAAAATAAGAAAATGATCATGTTATGCCCCTTATTCACATATAAAGCACCATTAATTGCTTAATATATCTTTACCTTATTTAGACCTCCATTTTTCTGATACAGAGCTCCAAATCCTCTGCTATGTCACAGAAGGAAATGATAAAATCTGTACTACCTGCAGCCACCACCAGAGGTAGCTCCAGAGCTCACTGCAGACAGCTGGATCTTAGGCTCCCTCTGGTGGTGGCAGCAGGTAGTACAGATTTTATAATTTTCTTTTGTGACTTTGCAGAGGATTTGGAACTTTGTATCGGAAAAAATGGAGATCTGAATAAGGTAAAGATATATTAATCAATTAATGGTACTTTACATGTTAAAAAGGGATATAACATTACTATTCTCTTAATTTTTCTTGCTTGGAGTCAATGTTTCTGATACAAAACCCCTAACTCCTCTGCAATGTCACAGAAGGAAATGATAAAATATGTACTACCTGCAGCCACCACTGCAGACAGCTGGATCTTAGGCTCCATCTGGTGGTGGCTGCAGGTAGTACATATTTTATCATTTCCTTCTGTGACATTGCAGAGGAGTTAGGGGTTTTGTATCAGAAACATTGACTCCAAGCAAGAAAAATTAAGAGAATAGTAATGTTATATCCCTTTTTAACATGTAAAGTACCATTAATTGATTAATATATCTTTACCTTATTCAGATCTCCATTTTTTCCGATACAAAGTTCCAAATCCTCTGCAATGTCACAGAAAGAAATTATAAAATCTGTACTACCTGCAGCCACCACCAGAGGGAGCTCCAGAGCTCACTGCAGACAGCTGGATCTTAGGCTCCATCTGGTGGTGGCTGCAGGTAGTACAGATTTTATAATTTCTTTCTGTGACATTGCAGAGGATTTGGAACTTTGTATCAGAAACATTGATGCCAAGCAAGAAAACGTATAACAATTATAATGTTATGTCTGCCCCTTTTTTCACATGTAAAACACCATGGAATAAAGGCATTATAATAATAGATAATAATAATAATAATAATAATAATAATGTTGTCTCATCAAGCTGCATTATGTGAACTTTTTTTTTTTTTTTCTTCGGGAGTTTGTTGACCTTAAAATTCCATTCTGTGTGCACAATTGCTACAATGTCTAATGTGTCTCCACGGTTACAGACTACAAACAAATCCTGTAGTCTGACCCGGAAAACGACCTGAATATTGAAATAAATGAATCAAATATCTTATCATTCTTACTTTGTTATTGATAATATTTTGCTTTTTTTCCCACCAAACAGATGAAGAGTCCGGATAATTCTATCTATCATGTGAGTATACCATAGGGTGACATGGAAGGTGATGTAGTGATGGGTGAGCACTACTGTGCACGGGGGCAACTCCAGTATAATGGACGTCTATGGGAAGATGTGGGAATATGCTGGAGTTCTCCAGTCACTTCCATTGTACTTATACCCGTCCGTCCGCCTTGTTTCGAGCCCCCGTGCATTGCAGTGCCCGCTCATCCGCCTTGTTTCGTGCATTGCAGTGCCCGCTCATCCGCCTTGTTTCGAGCATTGCAGTGCCCGCTCATCCGCCTTGTTTCGTGCATTGCAGTGCCCGCTCATCCGCCTTGTTTCGTGCATTGCAGTGCCCGCTCATCCGCCTTGTTTCCTGCATTGCAGTGCCCGCTCATCCGCCTTGTTTCGTGCATTGCAGTGCCCGCTCATCACTAATGTTTATATAAGAATTCTCCGGAATCTGGAATATTCTGCCACATTTTGGGCAAACATAGAAAGATCCGAGAATACGGCAATTGCTACAAGTCAGTAAAAATGTTACCAAAATTTGTGCAGCCGTACTATAGAGCAGATCACTATACTGGATCCCTATACCGGATCCCTCTATCTTATGCTTGGGAAATCGGTCTAGGGCCGGTCTCATGTTGTGTAGCTGCCCCATATTGTGTAATACCGTATGTAACAATGTACAGTGCACAGTAAATATACCGCTATACAATGTGTAACCCTAGTACCCCAAATAACAATGCTTTACACTGCAGGTAATGTACTGTACAATACTGATAGGAGTGCCACAATGTATAGGAAATACCGCCATACAGTGCTCAGGATCAGGTATACAGAAAGGATAACATAATCCAAAGCATTAAGATAGTGCCGCAATATACAATATAAAGGAAAATCGCCATACAGTGCTCAGATACTGTTATACTGACACATTTCTATCAATGCCATATAGTGCAAGGGTAATATACTCCAAAGCATTTAATATCTGAGCACTGTGTGGCGATTTTCATTTATATAGTATATTGCGGAACTACTTAATGCTTTGGAGTATATTCTCCTTGCAGTATACGGTATTGATAGAAATGTGTCAGTATAACAGTATCTGAGCACTGTGTGGCGGTTTTCATTTATATTGTATATTGCGGCATTACTGTTATACTGGATAAATTGCTGCCAACGCCATATTCTGCAAGGAGAATATACTCCAAAAGACTTAGTACGGCAAGTATATACAATATAAAGTGCTGAGATAGTGTTATAGAGGACATACTGCTGCCAGCGCCATATACTGCAAAGCATTAAGTAGTGCCGCAATATACAATGCATAGGAAATACCGCCATACAGTGCTCAGATACTGTTATACTGGACACAATGCTGCCCACACCATATACTAAGTATAGTGCACTATAAAGCACTTAATACAGCAAGTATATACAATATAAATGAAATAGCGCCATACAGTGACTACATGATGCTTCACACTGCTGTCACCCCATATTCTGCAGTACTGGGGTACACCACATATAAGGCACAATAAATACTTTTTTTTTAATGTTTTTTCCCATTTCAGGATCTGCAGAGAGACAAGATGAACGATCCGTACAGCGACATCCGGGTGAAGCAGGTCGGTGTCACCCGCCTATAGGGCCACTCATATACCCGCTATACACTTGTGCTATTTGTCTCAGTGTTAGCAATGAATTTGAAATAATTCAGATTAATTTGCATAAACCCATAGGGGCGGGGCTACATTTACATATTTAGGCAATGCATATATAGCTCCTGCTGGGGCGGCAATGTCATTGGTATAGCCAGTGGTGTAACGTGAAGATCAGGGGCCCCCAAATATTGCAAATCTTTAATATCAATAGTCTTTTTCTATAGGCCAAAGGGACGTTTGGGGCCCCCTAGACTCCATGGCCCGAGAGGTCAGGGGGCCACATCCGCCTCTGGAGCAGGAGGAATTGTGCCTTATGATGAGATATTGGTCTGCGGCGGGCAGGGGGGGCACAGATGGCGGTGGTGACTTGTTATATGGCGGTGCACCATGCTGTGTGTTGTTACAGTGTATTATTATTATTGGGGCATAAAGCAGCGGGTGTGATCTATGGCCGGTGCCCGCCTCGCCCGGCTCCGCTCCGCTTTATGAACTCTCCGGGTCTCCGATGTGCAGTATGTTCACGAGACAGCAGAGGGCACAGCGGGCACAGGGACGTACAATATGGGCACCGAGAGGAAAGAGAAAATACTGCGCTGTCTGCACCAGATGTGGAACATCAGCAGACGGGAGAACTGCTGGGACTTGTAGTTCTACGGGATATTGTATGTGATTGTGAATGATCTGCCCTCCCTGCCCCCGATCTTCAGTGACCCCCCCCATCCCGTGTGAGGTTCATCCATCCGACAAATCAGTATAATCCTCATCATCCTCACAGAATAATATCATCCTCATAGCAGTGTCATAGTCCTGCTCACAGCCAGGGGCATAACCAGAGTTCAATAGGACCCGCTGGAAAATGTGCATCTGCCCCCCCCTACATTAGTCAGATGTATGGGCGTTCTACATCCAATAAAGACATAGGTGTTGCCCCCTCTTAATGAACTTAATTGTGTAGTAATGTCCCCATCCAGGTATATATGTCCCCCATCCTGGGCATATTCTGGTATATATGCCCCCCATCCTGGTATATAAGTCTCCCATCCTGGTATATATGGTATGTACAGTATAACACCCCTTCCTGGTATATATATACCTCACATCTTGGTATATCTGTCTTGATCCTGGTTGCTCATTCTGCATCTAACACATAAAAACCATTCTTCTCATATTCCTCCGCTCCGATGCCACACGGCGTCCTCTTCTATAACCGGCACAGTAGCCGGCAGCCGACAACAGCAGTGTCGTCCTCACCTTTGTGTCACAGTGTCGTCCTCACCTTTGTATAACAATGTCATCCTCGCCTTTGTATCACAGTGTCATCCTCACCTTTGTGTCAGTGTCGTCCTCACGTTGGTGTCAGTGTCGTCCTCACGTTGGTGTCACAGTGTCGTCCTCACCTTTGTATCACAGTGTCATCCTCACCTTGGTGTCACAGTGTCGTCCTCACCTTTGTGTCACAGTGTCGTCCTCACCTTTGTGTCACAGTGTCGTCCTCACCTTTGTGTCACAGTGTCGTCCTCACTTTTGTGTCTCAGTGTCGTCCTCACCTTTGTTTCAGTGTCATCCTCACCTTTGTGTCACAGTGTCGTCCTCACCTTTGTGTCAGTGTCGTCCTCACCTTTGTGTCACAGTGTCATCCTCACCTTTGTGTCACAGTGTCGTCCTCACCTTTGTGTCAGTGTCGTCCTCACCTTTGTATCACAGTGTCGTCCTCACCTTTGTGTCACAGTGTCGTCCTCACTTTTGTGTCTCAGTGTCGTCCTCACCTTTGTTTCAGTGTCATCCTCACCTTTGTGTCACAGTGTCGTCCTCACCTTTGTGTCAGTGTCGTCCTCACCTTTGTGTCACAGTGTCATCCTCACCTTTGTGTCACAGTGTCGTCCTCACCTTTGTGTCAGTGTCGTCCTCACCTTTGTATCACAGTGTCGTCCTCTCCTTTGTGTCACAGTATCGTCCTCACCTTTGTGTCTCAGTGTCGTCCTCACCTTTGTGTCACAGTGTCGTCTTCACCTTTGTGTCAGTGTCGTCCTCACCTTTGTGTCACAGTATCGTCCTCACCTTTGTGTCTCAGTGTCGTCCTCACCTTTGTGTCTCAGTGTCGTCCTCACCTTTGTATCACAGTGTCGTCCTCACCTTTGTATCACAGTGTCGTCCTCACCTTTGTGTCACAGTGTCGTCCTCACCTTTGTGTCACAGTGTCATCCTCACCTTTGTATCACAGTGTCATCCTCACCTTTGTGTCAGTGTCGTCCTCACGTTGGTGTCACAGTGTCATCCTCACCTTTGTGTCACAGTGTCGTCCTCACCTTTGTGTCACAGTGTCGTCCTCACCTTTGTGTCACAGTGTCGTCCTCACCTTTGTGTCACAGTGTCATCCTCACCTTTGTGTCTCAGTGTCGTCCTCACCTTTGTGTCACAGTGTCATTCTCACCTTTGTGTCACAGTGTCATCCTCACCTTTGTGTCTGTGTCGTCCTCACCTTTGTATAACAATGTCATCCTCACCTTTGTATCACAGTGTCGTCCTCACCTTTGTGTCACAGTGTCGTCCTCACCTTTGTGTCAGTGTCGCCCTCACCTTTGTATAACAATGTCATCCTCGCCTTTGTATCACAGTGTCATCCTCACCTTTGTGTCAGTGTCGTCCTCACGTTGGTGTCAGTGTCGTCCTCACGTTGGTGTCACAGTGTCGTCCTCACCTTTGTATCACAGTGTCATCCTCACCTTTGTGTCACAGTGTCGTCCTCACTTTTGTGTCTCAGTGTCGTCCTCACCTTTGTTTCAGTGTCATCCTCACCTTTGTGTCACAGTGTCGTCCTCACCTTTGTGTCAGTGTTGTCCTCACCTTTGTGTCACAGTGTCATCCTCACCTTTGTGTCACAGTGTCGTCCTTACCTTTGTGTCAGTGTCGTCCTCACCTTTGTGTCACAGTGTCGTCTTCACCTTTGTGTCAGTGTCGTCCTCACCTTTGTGTCACAGTATCGTCCTCACCTTTGTGTCTCAGTGTCGTCCTCACCTTTGTGTCTCAGTGTCGTCCTCACCTTTGTATCACAGTGTCGTCCTCACCTTTGTGTCACAGTGTCGTCCTCACCTTTGTGTCACAGTGTCATCCTCACCTTTGTATCAGTGTCGTCCTCACGTTGGTGTCACAGTGTCATCCTCACCTTTGTGTCACAGTGTCATCCTCACCTTTGTGTCTCAGTGTCGTCCTCACCTTTGTGTCACAGTGTCATTCTCACCTTTGTGTCACAGTGTCATCCTCACCTTTGTGTCTGTGTCGTCCTCACCTTTGTATAACAATGTCATCCTCACCTTTGTATCACAGTGTCGTCCTCACCTTTGTGTCACAGTGTCGTCCTCACCTTTGTGTCAGTGTCGTCCTCACCTTTGTATAACAATGTCATCCTCGCCTTTGTATCACAGTGTCATCCTCACCTTTGTGTCAGTGTCGTCCTCACGTTGGTGTCAGTGTCGTCCTCACGTTGGTGTCACAGTGTCATCCTCACCTTTGTGTCACAGTGTCGTCCTCACTTTTGTGTCTCAGTGTCGTCCTCACCTGTGTTTCAGTGTCATCCTCACCTTTGTGTCACAGTGTCGTCCTCACCTTTGTGTCAGTGTCGTCCTCACCTTTGTGTCACAGTGTCATCCTCACCTTTGTGTCACAGTGTCGTCCTCACCTTTGTGTCAGTGTCGTCCTCACCTTTGTGTCACAGTGTCGTCTTCACCTTTGTGTCAGTGTCGTCCTCACTTTTGTGTCACAGTATCGTCCTCACCTTTGTGTCTCAGTGTCGTCCTCACCTTTGTGTCTCAGTGTCGTCTTCACCTTTGTATCACAGTGTCGTCCTCACCTTTGTGTCACAGTGTCGTCCTCACCTTTGTGTCAGTGTCGTCCTCACCTTTGTGTCACAGTGTCATCCTCACCTTTGTATCACAGTGTCATCCTCACCTTTGTGTCAGTGTCGTCCTCACGTTGGTGTCACAGTGTCATCCTCACCTTTGTGTCACAGTGTCGTCCTCACCTTTGTGTCACAGTGTCGTCCTCACCTTTGTGTCACAGTGTCGTCCTCACCTTTGTATCACAGTGTCATCCTCACCTTTGTGTCTCAGTGTCGTCCTCACCTTTGTATCACAGTGTCATTCTCACCTTTGTGTCACAGTGTCATCCTCACCTTTGTGTCTGTGTCGTCCTCACCTTTGTATAACAATGTCATCCTCACCTTTGTATCACAGTGTCGTCCTCACCTTTGTGTCACAGTGTCGTCCTCACGTTTGTGTCAGTGTCGTCCTCACCTTTGTGTCACAGTGTCGTCCTCACCTTTGTGTCAGTGTCGTCCTCACCTTTGTGTCACAGTGTCATCCTCACCTTTGTATCACAGTGTCATCCTCACCTTTGTGTCAGTGTCGTCCTCACCTTTGTGTCACAGTGTCGTCCTCACCTTTGTTTCAGTGTCGTCCTCACCTTTGTGTCTCAGTGTCGTCCTCACCTTTGTGCCTCAGTGTCATCCTCACCTTTGTGTCACAGTGTCATCCTCACCTTTGTGTCACAGTGTCATCCTCACCTTTGTGTCTCAGTGTCGTCCTCACCTTTGTATAACAATGTCATCCTCACCTTTGTATCACAGTGTCGTCCTCACCTTTGTCTCACAGTGTCGTCCTCACCTTTGTGTCAGTTTCGTCCTCACCTTTGTGTCACAGTGTCATCCTCACCTTTGTGTCACAGTGTCGTCCTCACCTTTGTGTCAGTGTCGTCCTCACCTTTGTGTCACAGTGTCGTCTTCACCTTTGTGTCAGTGTCGTCCTCACCTTTGTGTCACAGTGTCGTCCTCACCTTTGTGTCTCAGTGTCGTCCTCACCTTTGTGTCTCAGTGTCGTCCTCACCTTTGTATCACAGTGTCGTCCTCACCTTTGTGTCACAGTGTCGTCCTCACCTTTGTGTCAGTGTCGTCCTCACCTTTGTGTCACAGTGTCATCCTCACCTTTGTATCACAGTGTCATCCTCACCTTTGTATCACAGTGTCATCCTCACCTTTGTGTCAGTGTTGTCCTCACGTTGGTGTCACAGTGTCATCCTCACCTTTGTGCCACAGTGTCGTCCTCACCTTTGTATCACAGTGTCGTCCTCACCTTTGTGTCTCAGTGTCGTCCTCACCTTTGTGTCAGTGTCTTCCTCACCTTTGTGTCATAGTGTCGTCCTCACATTGGTGTCACAGTGCCGTTCTCACCTTTGTGTCACAGTGTTGTCCTCACCTTCGTGTCACAGTGACGTCCTCACCTTTGTGTCACAGTGTCGTCCTCACCTTTGTGTCAGTGTCGTCCTCACCTTTGTGTCAGTGTCGTCCTCACCTTTGTGTCACAGTGTCGTTCTCACCTTTGAGTCACAGTGTCGTCCTCACCTTTGTGTCACAGTGTCGTCCTCACCTTTGTGTCACAGTGTCGTCCTCACCTTTGTGTCACAGTGTCGTCCTCACCTTTGTGTCACAGTGTCGTCCTCACCTTTGTGTCAGTGTCTTCCTCACCTTTGTGTCATAGTGTCGTCCTCACATTGGTGTCACAGTGCCGTTCTCACCTTTGTGTCACAGTGTCGTCCTCACCTTCGTGTCACAGTGACGTCCTCACCTTTGTGTCACAGTGTCGTCCTCACCTTTGTGTCAGTGTCGTCCTCACCTTTGTGTCAGTGTCGTCCTCACCTTTGTGTCACAGTGTCGTTCTCACCTTTGAGTCACAGTGTCGTCCTCACCTTTGTGTCACAGTGTCGTCCTCACCTTTGTGTCACAGTGTCGTCCTCACCTTTGTATCACAGTGTCGTCCTCACCTTTGTGTCACAGTGTCGTCCTCACCTTTGTGTCAGTGTCTTCCTCACCTTTGTGTCACAGTGTTGTCCTCACGGTGTCTCCGGCCTCCATCTCACACTTGTCCTCAGCTCCTCTTAGACTTGATGACACTATTATCTGTATCTGACTGTGGCTTTCAGCTGATTAGATACAGGACATCATACCTTGGTTACAGGATACCGGCAGGTTTATCGGTGACCCGTGTGTGCTCCGTCCCCTCTGCACTCGTCGGTCAGACATTTGCGTTATGAACAGAAGATAAAATCATCATCTGACCCTCTGCAATCATTACAGCTGCGATGGAGCACAGCGGGTCTCCTGAGGAGTCGTGCTGGTTTAGCCAAAAAATTCCGATCAATAAGTCTGTGTTCTCCCCGGACGGGTCCGAGGCTCATCTCTCTCCTGTGGGTCTCATCAATAGTGGAGCCGACGCGTTTCACAGTTCAAAACCCTCCTGGAGTAAAGCACAAATCCCGTCCGGCTCACACAGGATCGATCTGTTATTTTGGCTTTATGAAGACAGAAAAGTAAAATATTGAGGGTTTTCTGTAGAGAAAAATACTTTACGGCTTTTTAAAAAAACATAATATACGAGATAGAGGCCCGGTGCTATCGCATCAGGTGGGCGATGACATCACAATGGGGCGGGCTTTGTGGCGTAGGGGGCGGTGGCCATCTCTCCCGCTGTGGTGTCCTTTCCCCTGGGCTGTCTCTCTTCTTCCCTGTAGGCTCTCTCACCCCTGTGCGCTTGTCCCCTATGGCCTGTCTCTGTCCCCTGTGCTCTCTCCCCCTGTGGGCTCTTTCTTCCCCCTGTGGGCTGTGTCTCCCCACTGTACGCTCTCTCTCTTATGCTGTCTTTCTCCCCCTGTGCGCTTGCCTCCCCTTGTGCTTTGTTCTCCTCCCTTGTGCACTCTCCCTGCTGCGTGCTGTCTCTCTCTCCCCCAGTGGTGTACAAAGATGGCAGCCACATGAGTAAGTGTGCATATGCGCTTACTCAGGCAGCCGCCATCTTTGTATACTCAAGTGTCCAAAGATGGAGGCCAAATGACCTGGCGTATGTATGCTTACTTGGGTATGCACTTGGGTATGAAAAGATGGCGGCTGCCAAGTAAGTGCGCATATGCGCCGGGTATGCGCATTCGCCCTTACTCGGGCAGTGGTGACACTTGTGGGCGGCGGGTTTGAGTGTCAGCATTTTTGGGTTTTGGCCGTTGAGGGCCAATTCAGAACAACAAAATGTGCCGGTACTGCCAGAGGGCGCCATGTTTGCACACCCATCACTTGGGTGTGAAAATATGGCTGGCACTGGTGCATGATAGGAGGACACTAGGGTGGAAGTTGAGAACGGATGGGACAGGAGAATTATGTAAATAGATGAGAAAAATCATAGGGTCCCATAAAAAAACACGAAATGGGCCTTGGTATATACCTGCACTGGGGAGGGGGCTGTCCTCTGAATTAATAGTCACCACTAGGAGGAGTTCCCTGTATACAGAGATACATGATAAGATCCTGTCTGCAGCCACCACTAGGAGGAGCTCACTGTATACAGAGATACATGATAAGATTCTGTCTGTACCCACCACTAGAGGGAGATCCCTGTATACAGAGATACATAAGATCCTGTCTGCAGTCATCACTAGGGGGAGCTCCAGTATACAGAGATACATGATAGGATCCTGTCTGCAGTCACCACTAGGGGAAGCTCCCTGTATACAGAGATACATGATAAGATTCTGTCTGTACCCACCACTAGGGGGAGCTCCCTGTATACAGAGATACATGATAAGATCCTGTCTGCAGTCACCACTAGGGGGAGCTCCCTGTATACAGATACATGATAAGATCCTGTCTGCAGTCACCACTAGGGGGAGCTCCCTGTATACAGAGATACATGATAAGATCCTGTCTGCAGTCACCACTAAGGGGAGTTCCCTGTATACAGAGATACACGATAAGATCCTGTCTGCAGTCACCACTAGGGGGAGCTCCCTGTATACAGAGATACATGATAAGATCCTGTCTGCAGTCACCACTAGGGGGAGCTCACAGTATACAGAGATACATGATAAGATCCTGTCTGCAGTCACCACTAGGGGGAGCTCACAGTATACAGAGATACATGATAAGATTCTGTCTGCAGTCACCACTAGGGGGAGCTCCCTGTATACAGAGATACATGATAAGATCCTGTCTGCAGTCACCAATATGGGGAGCTCCCTGTATACAGATACATCATAAGATCCTGTCTGCAGTCACCACTAAGGGGAGTTCCCTGTATACAGAGATACACGATAAGATCCTGTCTGCAGTCACCACTAGGGGGAGCTCCCTCTATACAGAGATACATGACAAGATTCTGTCTGCAGTCACCACTAGGGGGAGCTCCCTCTATACAGAGATACATGACAAGATCCTGTCTGCAGTCACCACTAGGGGGAGCTCCCTGTATACAGAGATACATGATAAGATCCTGTCTGCAGTCACCACTAGGGGGAGCTCACAGTATACAGAGATACATGATAAGATTCTGTCTGCAGTCACCACTAGGGGGAGCTCCCTGTATACAGAGATAAATGATAAGATCCTGTCTGCAGTCACCACTAGGGGGAACTCCCTGTATACAGAGATACATGATAAGATTCTGTCTGCAGTCACCACTAGGGGGAGCTCCCTGTATACAGAGATACATGATAAAATTCTGTCTGCAGTCACCACTAGGGGGAGCTCCCTGTATACAGAGATACATGATAAGATCCTGTCTGCAGCCACCACTAGGGAGAGCTCTCTGTATACAGAGATACATGATAAGATCCTGTCTGCAGTCACCACTAGGGGGAGTTCCTTGTATACAAAGATACATGATAAGATCCTGTCCGCAGCCACCACTAGGGGGAGCTCCCTGTATACAGAGATACATGATGAGATTCTGTCTGCAGTCACCACTAGGGGGAGCTCCCTGTATACAGAGATACATAAGATCCTGTCTGCAGCCACCACTAGGGAGAGCTCTCTGTATACAGAGATACATGATAAGATCCTGTCTGCAGTCACCACTAGGGGCAGTTCCTTGTATACAAAGATACATGATAAGATCCTGTCCGCAGCCACCACTAGGGGGAGCTCCCTGTATACAGAGATACATGATAAGATCCTGTCTGCAGTCACCACTAGGGGGAGTCCCCTGTATACAGAGATACATGATAAGATTCTGTCTGCAGTCACCACTAGGGAGAGCTCTCTGTATACAGAGATACATGATAAGATCCTGTCTGCAGCCACCACTAGGGGGAGTTCCTTGTATACAAAGATACATGATAAGATCCTGTCTGCAGTCACCACTAGGGGGAGCCCCCTGTATACAGAGATACATGATAAGATTCTGTCTGCAGTCACCACTAGGGGAGCTCCCTG
Source organism: Allobates femoralis (assembly GCA_033576535.1). Taxonomy (NCBI): domain Eukaryota; kingdom Metazoa; phylum Chordata; class Amphibia; order Anura; family Aromobatidae; genus Allobates; species Allobates femoralis. Next base: position 8,787,697 of record JARQOC010000002.1, on the reverse strand, counting down.
TATACAGAGATACATGATAAGATCCTGTCTGCAGTCACCACTAGGGGGAGCTCCCTGTATACAGAGATACATGATAAGATCCTGTCTGCAGCCACCACTAGGGAGAGCTCTCTGTATACAGAGATACATGATAAGATCCTGTCTGCAGTCACCACTAGGGGCAGTTCCTTGTATACAAAGATACATGATAAGATCCTGTCCGCAGCCACCACTAGGGGGAGCTCCCTGTATACAGAGATACATGATAAGATCCTGTCTGCAGTCACCACTAGGGGGAGTCCCCTGTATACAGAGATACATGATAAGATTCTGTCTGCAGTCACCACTAGGGAGAGCTCTCTGTATACAGAGATACATGATAAGATCCTGTCTGCAGCCACCACTAGGGGGAGTTCCTTGTATACAAAGATACATGATAAGATCCTGTCTGCAGTCACCACTAGGGGGAGCCCCCTGTATACAGAGATACATGATAAGATTCTGTCTGCAGTCACCACTAGGGGGAGCTCCCTGTATACAGAGATACATGATAAGATCCTGTCTGCAGTCACCACTAGGGGGAGCTCCCTGTATACAGAGATACATGATAAGATCATGTCTGCAGTCACCACTAGGGGGAGCTCCCTGTATACAGAAAAAAGAAAGAATTTCTGGGAAATTAGATGTTTCCCTCCTCCACCTACTTATAAACTGGCTGCTGTTTGCAGCAGGAGCCTCCCCCTAAAGTGAAGAAGCAAAAAACCCAACAGAGCGACACTGAGGACGAGGTTTTCTTCTGATTGTTAATTTATTTTATTTTTTTTCTAGAATTAATAATTAGAATGTAAATAAAATAGAAATGTAATTTATGGCTCCTCACACATCAGCGGTTTGCAGCCATTGCGGAAGATCAGGCAAAGTTGAAGTTTTGAACTTTATTTGTCTGATCTGGCGGAATCCTTGACACTTGCGGCAGGATCACGGTAAGCCTGCGTCCTGCCTAATGCATTCCCTATGGGTCTTGCGGATATGTGCAGCACTTGCCGTTTTGCCGCAATCCGGCCAATCTGGCACTTGCGGTAATGGACAAAAACTCACCGTAACTGTAACAAATGTCTGTGCAGAGCGTTCAGAGACCGGGGGAGGGGAGAGCGTGAAGAGACTGGGGGAGGGGAGAGCGTGCAGAGACTGAAGGAGGGGAGAGCGTGCAAAGACTGGGGGAGGGGAGAGGCGTGCAAAGACTGGGGGAGGGGAGAGCGTGGAGAGACAGGAGGAGGGGAAAGCGTGCAAAGACTGGGGGAGGGGAGAGCGTGCAGAGACAGGAGGAGGGGAGAGCGTGCAAAGACTGGGGGAGGGGAGAGCGTGCAAAGACTGGGGGAGGGGAGAGCGTGCAAAGACTGGGGGAGGGGAGAGCGTGCAGAGACAGGAAGAGGGGAGAGTGTGCAGAGACTGGGGGAGGTGAGAGCGTGCAGAGACTGGGGGAGGGGAGAGCATGCAAAGAGCGGGGGAGGAGGAGAGCGTTCAAAGACTGGGGAGGGGAGAGCGTGCAGAGACTGGGGGAGGGGAGAGCGTGCAAAGACTGGGGGAGGGGAGAGCGTGCAGAGACAGGAAGAGGGGAGAGCGTGCAGAGACTGGGGGAGGTGAGAGCGTGCAGAGACTGGGGGAGGGGAGAGCATGCAAAGAGCGGGGGAGAGGAGAGCGTGCAGAGACAGGAAGAGGGGAGAGCGTGCAGAGACTGGGGGAGGGGAGAGCATGCAAAGAGCGGGGGGAGGGGGAGAGCGTGCAGAGACAGGAGGAGAGAGTGTGCAGAGACTGGGGGAGGGGGAGAGCGTGCAGAGACTGGGGGAGGGGAGAGCGTGCAGAGACAGGAGGAGGGGGAGAGCGTGCAGAGATTGGAGGAGAGAGCATGCAGAGACAGGAGGAGAGAGTGTGCAGAGACTGGGGGAGGGGAGAGCGTGCAGAGACTGGGGGAGGGGAGAGCATGCAAAGAGCGGGGGAGGGGAGAGCGTGCAGAGACAAGAAGAGGGGAGAGCGTGCAGAGACTGGGTGAGGGGAGAGCATGCAAAGAGCGGGGGAGGGGAGAGCATGCAGAGACAGGAGGAGAGAGTGTGCAGAGACTGGGGGAGGGGAGAGTGTTCAGAGACCGGGGAGGGGAGAGCGTGCAGAGACAGGAAGAGGGGAGAGCGTGCAGAGACTGGGGGAGGGGAGAGCATGCAAAGAGCGGGGGAGGGGAGAGCGTGCAGAGACTAGGGGCGGGGAGAGCGTGCAGACATTGGAGGAGGAGAGAATATGCAGAGAGCATGCAGAGACAAGGGGAGGAGAGAGCGTGCAGAGACTGGGGGCGGGGAGAGCGTGCAGAGACTGGGGGAGAGGAGAGCGTGCAGAGACAGGAGGAGGGGAAAGCGTGCAGAGACAGGAGGAGGGGAGAGCGTGCAGAGACTTCGGGAGGGGAGAGCGTGCAGAGACAGGAGGAGGGGAGAGCGTGCAGAGACTGGAGGAGAGGAGAGCGTGCAGACACTGGGGGAGGGGAGAGCATGCAGAGACTGGGGGAGGGGAGAGCGTGCAGACACAGGAGGAGAGGAGAGCGTGCAGAGACTGGGGGAGAGCATGCAAAGAGCGGGGGAGGGGAGAGCGTGCAGAGACTGGAGGAGGAGAGAATATGCAGAGATTGGAGGAGGAGAGAGCATGCAGAGACAAGGGAGGAGAGAGCGTGCAGAGACTGGGGAAGGGGAGAGGCGTGCAGAGACTGGGGGAGGGGAGAGCGTGCAGAGACAGGAGGAGGGGAGAGCGTGCAGAGACTGGGGGAGGGGAGAGCGTGCAGAGACAGGAGGGGGGGAGAGCGTGCAGAGACAGGAGGAGGGGAGAGCGTGCAAAGAGCGGGGGAGGGGAGAGCGTGCAGAGACTGGGGGAGGGGAGAGCGTGCAGAGATTGGAGGAGGAGAGAGCATGCAGAGACAAGGGGAGGAGAGAGCGTGCAGAGACTGGGGGAGGGGGAGAGGCGTGCAGAGACTGGGGGAGGGGGGAGAGCGTGCAGAGGGCAGGAGGAGGGGAAAGCGTGCAGAGACAGGAGGAGGGGAGAGCGTGCAGAGACTGGGGGAGGGAGGGGAGAGAGCGTGCAGAGATTTGGGGAGAGGAGAGCGTGCAGAGACAGGAGGAGAGGAGAGCGTGCAGACACTGGGGGAGGGGAGAGCGTGCAGACACAGGAGGAGAGGAGAGCGTGCAGAGACTGGGGGAGAGCATGCAAAGAGCGGGGGAGGGGGAGAGCGTGCAGAGACTGGAGGAAGAAGAGCGTGCAGAGACTGGGGGAGGGGAGGGCGTGCAGAGACAGGAAGAGGGGAGAGCGTGCAGAGACTGGGGGAGGGGGAGAGCATGCAAAGAGCGGGGGAGGGGAGAGCGTGCAGAGACAGGAGGAGGGGAGAGCGTGAAGACTGGGGGAGGGGAGAGCGTGCAGAGACAGGAGGAGAGGAGAGCGTGCAGAGACAGGAGGAGGGGGAGGAGCGTGAAAAGAGTGGGGGAGGGGAGAGCGTGCAGAGACTGGGGGAGGGGAGAGCGTGCAGAGACTGGGGGAGGGGAGAGCGTGCAGAGATTGGAGGAGGAGAGAATATGCAGAGATTGGAGGAGGAGAGAGCATGCAGAGACAAGTGGAGGGAGAGAGCGTGCAGAGACTGGGGAAGGGGAGAGCGTGCAGAGACTGGGGAGGGGAGAGTGTGCAGAGACAGGAGGAGGGGAGAGCGTGCAGAGACTGGGGGAGGGGAGAGCGTGCAGAGACAGGAGGGGGGGAGAGCGTGCAGAGACAGGAGGAGGGGGAGAGCGTGCAAAGAGCGGGGGAGGGGAGAGCGTGCAGAGACTGAGGGAGGGAGAGCGTGTAGAGATTGGAGAAGGAGAGAATATGCAGAGATTGGAGGAGGAGAGGGAGAAACGTGCAGAGACAAGGGGAGGAGAGAGCGTGCAGAGACTGGGGAAGGGGGAGAGCGTGCAGCGGACGGGGGCGAGGGGGGAGAGCGTGCAGAGACTGGGGGAGGGGAGAGCGTGCAGAGACAGGAGGAGGGAGAGCGTGCAGAGACTGGAGGGGCGCAAGGGGGGAGAGGCGTGCAGAGACAGGGGGGGGGAGAGCGTGCAGAGAAGGAGGAGAAAAGGTGAGAGCGTGCAGAAGAGCGGGGGAGGGGAGAGCGTGCAGAGAGACTGGGGGAGGGGAGAGCGAGTGCAGAGATTGGAGAAGAGAGAAATATAAAGAGAATGTGGAGGAGAGAGGAGCATGCAGAGACAAGGGGAGGGAGAGAGCGTGCAGAGACTGGGGGAGGGGGAGAGCGTGCAGCGACCGGGGGAGGGAGAGAGGGAGAGAGCGTGCAGAGACTGGGGGAGGGGAGAGCGTGCAGAGACAGGAGGAGAGTAGAGCGTGCAGAGACTGGGGGAGAGCATGCAAAGAGCGGGGGCAGGGGAGGGGAGAGCGTGCAGAGACTGGGGGAGGGGAGGCGTGCAGAGACTGGGGGAGGGAGGAGGGAGAGCATGCAAAGAGCGGGGGAAAGGAGAGCGTGAGACAGACATGGGGGAGGGAGAGAGCGTACAGAGACAGGAGGAGGGGATGAGCGTGCAGAGACAGGAGGAGGGGAGAGCGTGCAGAGACAGGAGGAGGGGAAAGCATGCAGAGACTGGGGGAGAGCATGAAGAGAGGGGAGGGGGAGAGGGAGGGGAGAGTGTGCAGAGACTGGGGAGAGGGGAGAGCGTGCAGGAGACAGGAGGAGAGGGAGAGCGTGCAGAGACTGGGGAGAGGGGGGGAGAGCATGCAAAGAGCAGGGGAGGGAGGAGAGCGAGCAGAGACTGGGGGAGGGGGGGAGAGGCTGCAGAGACAGGAGGAGGGAGGAGAACGTGCAGAGACAGGAGGAGGGGGAGAGAGCGTGCAGAGACATGAGGAGGGGAGAGCGTGCAGAGACAAGAGGGAGGGGAAAGCGTGTGCAGAGACTGGGAGAGGGGAGAGCATGCAAGAGAGAGGGGGAGGGGGAGAGAGCGTGCAGAGACTGGGGGAGGGAGAGAGCGTGCAGAAACAGGAGGAGAGGAGAGCGTGCAGGGACTGGGGGAGAGCATGCAAAGAGCGGGGGAGGGGAGAGCGTGCAGAGACTAAGGAGGGGAGAGCGGTGCAGAGACTGGGGGAGGGGGAGAGCGTGCAGAGACTGGGGGAGGGGAGGAGCGTGCAGACACAGGAGGGGAGAGCGTGCAGAGACAGGAAGAGGGGAGAGTGTGCAGAGACTGGGGGAGGGGGAGAGCATGAAAGAACGGAGGAGGGGAGAGGTGCAAAGACGGAGGAGAGGAAACCGTGCAGAGACAGAAGGAGGGGAGAGCGTGCAGAGACAGGAGGAGGGGAGAGCGTACAAGAGTGGGGAGAGGGAGAGCGTGCAGAGACTGGGGGAGGGGAGAGCGTGCAGAGACAGGAGGAGGGGAGAGCATGAAAGAGCGGAGGAGGGGAGAGTGTGCAAAGAGCGGAGGGAGGAACCGTGCAGAGACAGAAGGAGGGGAGAGCGTGCAGAGACAGGAGGAGGGGAGAGCGTGCAAAGAGTGGGGAGGGGAGAGCGTGCAGAGACTGGGGGAGGGAGAGAGCGTGCAGAGACAGGAAGAGGGGAGAGTGTGCAGAGACTGGGGGAGAGGGGAGAGCATGAAAAGAGCGGAGGAGGGGGAGCGTGCAAGAGCGGAGGAGAGGAAACCGTGCAGAGACAGAGGGAGGGGAGAGCGTGCAGAGACAGGAGGAGGAGAGCGTGCAGAGACGAGGGGAGAGTGCGGAGACGGGGAGGTGAGGGCATTATGCGAAGACGATGGGAGGTGAGCATAGACCCGGGGAGGAGAGCATGCAAAGAGCGAAGGAAGGGAGAGCGTGCAGAGACTGGAGGAGGGGAGAGCGTGCAGAGACTGGGGGAGGGGAGAGCGTGCAGAGACAAGAGGAGGGGAAATCGTGCAGAGACTGGAGGAGGGGAGAGCGTGCAGAGACGGAGGAGAGGAGAGCGTGCAGGGACTGGGGGGAGAGCATGCAAAGAGCGGGGGAGGGGAGAGCGTGCAGAGACTGGGGAGGGGAGAGCGTGCAGAGACTGGGGAGGGGAGAGCGTGCAGAGACTGGGGGAGGGGAGAGGGATGAAAAGAGCGGAGGAGGGGAGAGTGTGCAGAGACTGGGGGAGGGGAGAGCGTGCAGACACAGGAGGAGGGGAGAGCGTGCAGAGCAGAGGGCAGGAGGAGGGGAGGAGCGTGCAGAGACAGGGGGAGAGTGCGGAGACCGGGGAGGTGAGGGCATGAAAAGAGGGAGGAGAGGAAAGCGTGCAGAGACAGGAGGAGGGAGAGAGCGTGCAGAGACAGGAGGAGAGAGCGTGCAGAGACAGGAGGAGGGGAGAGCGTGCAGAGACAGGAGGAGAGAGCGTGCAGAGACAGGGGGAGAGTGCGGAGACCGGGGGAGGTGAGGGCATCATGCGAAGACGATGGGAGGTGAGCATAGACCCGGGGAGGAGAGCATGCAAAGAGCGAGGGAAGGGGAGAGCGTGCAGAGACTGGAGGAGGGGAGAGCGTGCAGAGGACTGGGGGAGGGGAGAGCGTGCAGAGACAAGAGGAGGGGAGAGTGTGCAGAGACTGGAGGAGGGAGAGAGCGTGCAGAGACTGGAGGGAGGGAGAGTGTGCAGAGACTGGAGGAGGGGAGAGCATGCAGAGACAGGGGGAGGGTGAGAGCGTGCAGAAACTGGAGGAGGGGAGAGCGTGCAGAGACTGGAGGAGGGGAGAGCGTGCAGAGACTGGAGGAGGGAGAGTGTGCAGAGACAGGAGGAGGGGAGAGCGTGCAGAGACAGGAGGAGGGGAGAGAGCGTGCAGAGACAGGAGGAGGGGAGAGTGTGCAGAGACAGGAGGAGGGGAGAGTGTGCAGAGACGGGAGGGGGAGGGGAGAGCGTGCAGAGACTGGAGGAGGGGAGAGGTGCAGAGACAGGGGGGAGGGGAGAGCATGCAGAGACTGGAGGAGGGGAGAGCGTGCAGAGACTGGAGGAGGGGAGAGTGTGCAGAGACTGGAGGAGGGGAGAGTGTGCAGAGACAGGAGGAGGGGAGAGCGTGCAGAGACAGGAGGAGGAGGGAGAGCGTGCAGAGACAGGAGGAGGGGAGAGCGTGCAGAGACTGGAGGAGGGGAGAGCGTGCAGAGACTGGAGGAGGGGAGAGTGTGCAGAGACAGGAGGAGGGGAGAGCGTGCAGAGACAGGAGGAGGGGAGAGCATGCAGAGACAGGAGGAGGGGAGAGCATGCAGAGACTGGAGGAGGGGAGCATGTTGAGATTGGAGAAGGGGGAGGGATGATGCGGATTCCACGGAGATGAGCATGTGGGAGGAGCGTGCGGAGACCGAAGGAGGGGCTCATGCAGAGACTGGGGGGGTGAGGCAGCATACAGAGACCAGGATAGACCCTACCTCAATACAGACCCCAGACCAGACCCATAACTAATACAGAGCCCAGACCAGACCCCTAAACTAATACAGAGCCCAGACCAGACCCCTAAACTAATACAGACTCCAGACCAGATCCCTAAACTAATACAGACCCCAGACCAGACCCCTAAACTAATACAAACCCCAGACCAGACCCCTAAACTAATACAGACCCCAGACCAGACCCCTAAACTAATACAGACCCCCAGACCAGACCCCTAAACTAATACAGACCCCAGACAAGACCCCTAAACTAATACAGACCCCAGACCAGAGCCCTAAACTAATACAAACCCCAGACCAGACCCCTAAACTAATACAGACCCCAGACCAGACCCCTAAACTAATACAGACCCCAGACCAGACCCCTAAACTAATACAAACCCAAGACCAGACCCCTAAACTAATACAGACCTCAGACCAGACCCCTAAACTAATACAGACCCCAGACCAGACCCCTAAACTAATACAGACCCCAGACCAGACCCCTAAACTAATACAGACCCCCAGACCAGACCCCTAAACTAATACAGACCCCAGACAAGACCCCTAAACTAATACAGACCCCAGACAAGACCCCTAAACTAATACAGACCCCAGACCAGAGCCCTAAACTAATACAAACCCCAGACCAGACCCCTAAACTAATACAAACCCCAGACCAGAGCCCTAAACTAATACAGAGCCCAGACCAGACCCCTAAACTAATACAGACCCCAGACCAGACCCCTAAACTAATACAGACCCCAGACCAGACCCCTAAACTAATACAAACCCAAGACCAGACCCCTAAACTAATACAGACCTCAGACCAGACCCCTAAACTAATACAGACCCCAGACCAGACCCCTAAACTAATACAGAGCCCAGACCAGACACCTAAACTAATACAGACCCCAGACCAGACCCCTAAACTTATACAGACCCCAGACCAAACCCATAAACTAATACAGACCCCAGACCAGACCCTAAATTAATTCAGACCCCAGACCAGACCCCTAAACTAATACAGACCCCAGACCAGATCCCTAAACTAATACAGACCCCAGACCAGACCCCTAAACTAATACAGACCCCAGACCAGACCCCTAAATTAATTCAGACCCCAGACCAGACCCCTAAACTAATACAGACCCCAGACCAGACCCCTAAACTAATACAGACCCTGGACCAGAGCCCTAAACTAATACAGACCCCAGACCAGACCCCTAAACTAATACAGACCTCAGACCAGACCCCTAAACTAATACACACCCCAGACCAGACCCCTAAACTAATACATACCCCAGACAAGACCCCTAAACTAATACAGATCCCTAAGTTAAACAGACTCTTGACCATGAAAGTGGCCATCTTGCTCATGTACAGACCACAGACCATATCCCTAAACTACTACAGACCCCAGACCAGACCCCTAAACTAATACAGACCCCAGACCAGAGCCCTAAACTAATACAGAGCCCAGGCCAGACCCCTAAACTAATACATACCCCAGACAAGACCCCTAAACTAATACAGATCCCTAAGTTAAACAGACTCTTGACCATGAAAGTGGCCATCTTGCTCATGTACAGACCACAGACCATATCCCTAAACTACTACAGACCCCAGACCAGACCCTAAACTAATACAGACCCCAGACCAGACCCCTAAACTAATACAGACCCCAGACCAGACCCCTAAACTAATACAGACCCCAGACCAGACACCTAAACTAATACAGACCCCAGACCCGACCCCTAAACTAATACAGACCCCAGACCAGAGCCCTAAACTAATACAGAGCCCAGACCAGACCCCTAAACTAATACAGACCCCAGACCAGACCCCTAAACTTATACAGACCCCAGACCAGACCCCTAAACTAATACAGATCCCAAAGTTATATAGACTCTTGACCATGAAAGTGGCCGTCTTGCTCATGTATGGAAAGAAGAGGTTAATTGTAACCGGTTGGCGAGGTTGGTCCTCTAGGACGATGGATGATGGATGAATACCGTCCCCCCATGAGTTTAACAAGGCACAATAATTGGAGCTTGCTGAATCCTGGCGACCCCCTTTAAATCTTTTTTCCAGCCCCTTAATATCTCCTGGCGCCCGCTGTGTCCCTGGAGGGGGCGGGATGTTGTGTATAGGCCTCCATATCCGCCATCGTCCTGTAGTCAGACATGTGCGCGGACGCCTCTGACCACAGCGATGGATACATTGCATTTTCCCATAGAGGTCGGTGCACTTTTTGCCGTGATATGGGGGAGGGAGGCGCGGGGTTTATTAATGAGGAGCCGTTACAACAATCATCTTACAGTTCACATTCCCGGATCCTTCCCTTTCAAGCCTCTAAGAGAGAATAATGTTCCTTGTCTATATCGGCCTCTTTATGTGCTCTCTTCTCTCTGATCGCAGGCTGGGGGGCCACAGATGGGGCCCCGGTGGGGTCACCCATTTATTTTGATAATGTCAGATTATTTTATAAGTATATACGAGAAAACTAAGAGGCGCAGTGCCGATCGGTGCCGGAGAGCACGCTCTATATCGCGCTGACACCGAGACGGGGCGCCAAGACTTTTATTACAATGTACAACTATCTGGGGAAGGAGAAGAGTAAAGAATAGAAAAAAAGAGGAAAGTGACAAGTAACAAAAAATAATAATAATGTTTTCCGGCTCAGGAGCCCCCATGGTGCGGCAGGATGAGAAATGGCCGGAGAAGGCGGCGGATTACAGCGGGGAACAGACGGCCGCCCCAAATATGCCAGATTAACCCATACTGTGCTGATAATGGCAGTGCATGGACATGGATTAAGAAGAGGCACAATAAGCATCTTCCTGCAAATATCACATAGGAAGCATTGCCGCCCCACCAATAATGTGCGACCTGACTGATTGTTCCTCTAGATTTACAAAGTCACCATTAAAGGGAGCTCACTACATACACATTCATACAGTCTCCACTAGAGGGAGCACACTACATACAGAGGTATACAGCCATCACTAGAGGGAGCTCACTACATACACATTTATACAGTCACCACTAGAGGGAGCTCACTACATAAAGATTTATACAGCCACCACTAGAGGGAGCTCACTACATACAGATTTATACAGCCACCACTAGAGGGAGCTCACTACATACAGATTTATACAGTCACCACTAGAGGGAGCTCACTGCATACAGATTTATACAGTCACCACTAGGGAGAGCTCACTATATACAGATTTATACAGCCACCACTAGGGGGAGCTCAGTACATACAGATTTATACAGTCACCACTAGGGGGAGCTCACTACATACAGATTTATACAGTCACCACTAGGGAGAGCTCACTATATACAGATTTATACAGCCACCACTGGAGGGAGCTCACTGCATACAGATTTATACAGCCACCACTAGAGGGAGCTCACTACATACGGATTTATACAGCCACCACTAGGGGGAGCTCACTATATACAGATTTATACAGCCACCACTGGAGGGAGCTCACTGCATACAGATTTATACAGCCACCACTAGAGGGAGCACACTACATACACATTTATACAGCCACCACTAGAGGGAGCACACTACATACACATTTATCCAGTCACCACTAGAGGGAGCTTACTACATACAGATTTATACAATCACCACTAGAGGGAGCTCACTACATATTTACACAGCCACCACTAGAAGGAGCTCACTACATACAGATTTATACAGCCACCACTAGAGGAAGCTCACTACATACAAATATATGCAGCCACCACTAGAGGGAGCTCACCACATACAGATTTATACAGCCTCCATTAGAGGGAGCTCACTACATACAGATTTATACAGACATCACTAGAGGGAGCTCACTACATACAGATTTATACAGACACCACTAGAGGGAGCTCACTACATACAGATTTATAGTCACCACTAGAGGGAGCACACTACATACAGATTTATAGTCACCACTAGAGGGAGCACACGACATACAGATTTATAGTCACCACTAGAGGAAGCTCACTACATACAGATTTATACAGCCACCACTAGAGGGAGCTCACTACATAAAGATTTATACAGCCACCACTAGAGAGAGCTGACTACATACAGATTTATACAGCCACCACTAGAGGAAGCTCACTACATACATATTTATACATCATTTATACGGTCACCACTAGAGGAAGCTCACTACATGCATATGTATACATCATTTATACAGCCCCCACTAGAGCAAGCTCACTACTTACAGATTTATACATCATTTAAACAATCACCACTAGAGGGAGCTCACTACATACAGATTTATAGTCACCACTAGAGGGAGCTCACTACATACAGATTTATACAGCCACCACTAGAGGGAGCTCACTACATACAGATTTATACAGCCACCACTAGAGGGAGCTCACTACATACAGATTTATACAGCCACCACTAGAGGGAGCTGACTACATACAGATTTATACAGCCACCACTAGAGGAAGCTCACTACATACATATTTATACATCATTTATACGGTCACCACTAGAGGAAGCTCACTACATGCATATGTATACAGCATTTATACAGCCCCCACTAGAGCAAGCTCACTACTTACAGATTTATACATAATTTAAACAATCACCACTAGAGGGAGCTCACTACATACAGATTTATAGTCACCACTAGAGGGAGCTCACTACATACAGATTTATACAGCCACCCTAGAGGGAGCTCACTACATAAAGATTTATACAGCCACCACTAGAGGGAGCTCACTACATAAAGATTTATACAGCCACCACTAGAGGGAGCTCACTACATACAGATTTATACAGCCACCACTAGAGGGAGCACACAACATACAGATTTATACTGCAACACTAGAGGGAGCTCACTACATGCAGATTTATACAGCCACTACTGAAGGGAGCTCACTTCATACAGATTTATACAGCCACCATTAGAGGGAGCTCACTACATACAGATTTATACACAGTCACCACTAGAGGGAGCTCACTACATACAGATTTATACAGCCACCACTGGAGGGAGCTCACTACATACAGATTTATACATCCACTACTAGAGGGAGCTCACAACATATAAATTAATACAACCACCCCTAGAGGGAACTCACTACATACAGATTTATACAGCCACCACTAGAGGGAGCTCACTACATACAGATTTATACACAGTCACCACTAGAGGAAGCTCACTACATAAACATTTATACAGTCACCACTAGAGGAAGCTCACTACATACAGATGTATACAGTCACCACTAGAGGGAGCTCACTGCATACAGATTTATACAGCCACCACTAGAGGGAGCTCACTACATAGATTTATACATACACCACTAGAAGAAGCTCACTACATACAGATTTATACAGCTACCACAACTGGGAGCTCACTACTTACAGATATATACAGCCACCACTATAGAGAGCTCACTACACACAGATTTATACAGCCACCACTGGAGGGAGCTCACTACATACAGATTTATACATCCACTACTAGAGGGAGCTCACAACATACAGATTTATACTATCACCACTAGAGAGAGCTCAGTACATACAGATGTATACAGTCACCACTAGAGGGATTTATACAGTCATCACTAGAGAGAGCTCACTACATACAGAATCATACAGCCACCACTAGAGGGAGCTCACTGCATACAGATTTATACAGCCAGCACTAGAGGGTGCTCACTGCATAGATTTTTACAGTCACCACTAGAAGAAGCTCACTACATACAGATTTATACAGCCAGCACTAGAGGGTGCTCACTGCATAGATTTTTACAGTCACCACTAGAAGAAGCTCACTACATACAGATTTATACAGCCACCACTGGAGGGAGCTCACTATATACATATTTATACAGTCACCACTAGAGGGAGGTCACTACATACAGATTTATACAGCCACCACTAGTGGGTGCTCACTACAGATTTATACAGCCACCACTAGGGATAGCTCACTAGATATAGATTTATACAGCCACCGCTAGAGTGTACTCCATTTATACAGATTTATTATGTTCCATGTATATCGGTATGCATTGTGCTCTTTAGCTCCCCCTGATGGAGACAAAAAGGCAGACAAATTTATATAATTTACCTCTATCCAGGCGATTTGGAGCTATGTATCAGAAAAATATCATCAGGACATATTAGGAAATTAATCAGCACAGCATATGGGACCTGTTTACATTTAAAAGGCTTCATATTAAGGCTTCTTAAACATTTCCTGAATAAAAGGGTACACATTTGAAAGCTTGTTTGGAGTACGAATCGTGGGTGGTTACATTTTTAAACAAATTACACTGATGAGCAAAAGGGTAACAATGTTTTTGCTCTTTTTCCTTTCCGGCTCCAGATCTCTCCATCCTCTACAGCTCTGAGTGTAAGACAACCTGCATTTTATAGACAATCATCTTCTCTGTCTCATACATAAATGTGACCAGCAGTTATTTAGCAGACTATTAGTTATGTAGATTCTCGTCATGTCTCTTCATTGTTACTGTTTTGCTCCTTTCTTCCTCATACTACAAATCACAACCTGTTCTCACATTCCCTAATAGCTCAGTGTGTTATTGGGCTGATTCCAAGTGAAAGGTCTCTGGTTCATATGGAGGAGCCGCCATGAAGAAAAGAGAATCATCATCATCAGCTCGATGGCGGTCTGTTCTGTTCTCTTTTCTTTTTCCAGGAAAGTCACCAAGCTGCCTCATGTGCGGCCATGACAGGTGGAGGATACGAGATGACGTCCGTCCATTCACAAGACACGAGGTGACGTCCAGGAGAATATCAGAGTCACCAAGTCGTCTCATCACAAGGTGGATCAGTTCTGGTGACACCCGGCAGTGGAGGCGGCTCGTCTGCTCCATAATAGTGAGGTCACAGACGTCCAGCACCGGGCGACGCGCGTTACACAAGTCTGGAATGGAGAAGACTCAACTCCAATATCATCATAAGAAGCGTCGACTGGAGATTACAAAGAACGAAAAGAGGAGCGATGAGATGAAAGACAATAGACGGCTCTGATGGGGGAAATGGAAGAAACAAGGGAAAAAGAGGCAATGGATCAACAAATCGAAGGAGCTGTCAGGTCCGGTGGAAGAAGCCTGATGATACAGGGATGTCTCACAGACAAAGGTGTTGGACACTTGACCAGGATGGATGATGTCAATGCTGAGCTCTATGTGAGGATCCTACAAGACGAGTTACTTCATACCCTCCAGTACTATGGGGATGAACAGGACGACATAGTGTCCAGCAGGAGAACGACCCGAAGCATCAAGAGACTGGAGGAGAAATGGGTCAATGATAATGAAGTAGAGGAGCTGGATTGTCCCCACAGTCCCCGGAGCTCAACCCAACCCAACACTTGTGGGTAGAGGATAAAGCTGTGACATCCCAAGTGATCGACCGGTGACCAACATTGGGAATGTGGAGAAGAGACCGGGGAGCAGAGATCAGGGGAGACAGGAGGGAATCTGATGGAGAGGACGACCGGTGTGACCAACATTGGGAACATGGAGAAGAGACCGAGGAGCAGGATATCAGGGGAGACAGAAGGGAAATCTGATGGAGAGGCGACCGGGATTGTGGGGACACAACATTGGGAATATAGAGAAGAGACCGGGGAGCAGGTATCAGAGGAGACAGGAGGGGAATCTGATGGAGAGGTGACCGGTGTGACCAACATTGGGAATGTGGAGAAGAGACCGGGGAGCAGAGATCAGGGGAGACAGGAGGGAATCTGATGGAGAGGAGACCGGTGTGACCAACATTGGGAATTAGAGAAGAGACCGGGGAGCAGGTATCAGAGGAGACAGGAGGGAATCTGATGGAGAGGTGACCGGTGTGACCAACATTGGGGACGTGGAGAAGAGAGACCGGGGAGACAGATATCAGAGGAGACAGGAGGGAGATATCAGGGGAGACAGGAGGGAATCTGATGGAGAGGAGACTGGTGTGACCAACATTGGGGATGTGGGGAAAAGACCGGGAGCAGATATCAGGGGAGACAGGAGGGAATCTGATGGAGAGGAGACCGGTGTGACCAACATTGGGAACATAGAGAAGAGACCGAGGAGCAGATATCAGAGGAGACAGGAGGGAATCTGATGGAGAGGAGACCGGTGTGACCAACATTGGGAACATAGAGAAGAGACCGAGGAGCAGAGATCAGAGGAGACAGGAGGGAATCTGATGGAGAGGAGACCGGTGTGACCAACATTGGGGACGTGGAGAAGAGACCGGGGAGCGGATATCATGGGAGACAGGAGGGAATCTGATGGAGAGGAGACCGGTGTGACCAACATTGGGAACATAGAGAAGAGACCGAGGAGCAGAGATCAGAGGAGACAGGAGGGAATCTGATGGAGAGGAGACCGGTGTGACCAACATTGGGGAGTGGAGAAGAGACCGGGGAGCAGAGATCAGGGGAGACGGGAGGGAATCTGATGGAGAGGACAACTAGAAGGATCAGACAGAGGTGAAACCCAAAGGAGATTTATAAAATACTAAACAGTAACAATGCAGAGACATGAGGAGAATCTACATAACTAATCATCTGCTAAATAGCTGCAGGTCACATTTATGTATGAGATAGAGAAGATGATTGTCTATAAAATGAAGGTCGTCTCATGATCAAAGCTGTAGAGGATGGAGAGATCTGGAGCCGGAAAGGAAAAGGTCCAGATCATTGTTACCCTTTTTCTTGCCGGTCTAGGTCCTTCTAACCGTGAGGCATTTTAGCATTTTTTTCCCACTTAATAGAAAACTTCTAAAACCCGTGTGAACATGCACAGATTGATACGTCCCCAAACTTTGCACCGGGGAACCCAAACAGCACTGGAGAGACTGCGGGATTGACTCTAGTTTACTTTTGTTTTCTTTACAGCAGGCCAGAAGAAAAGGCAAAGGAAATGACACGGTCTATCAGGTAACACCTCACTAGATTTGGAATTTCATGTAACGTTTTGTGAATGTTGACCCTTATTTGAGCCATAAAAGCTAAAAAGATTCACCCAACACTTGAAACTCTTGGATTCGGGGTAGAGGTAGAGACTCCCGACCTCCATCATCTATGTCTTTGGCGGTGGGGGTATTTGAGTCCTCAGTCTTCAGACCCCACCCCCCTCCCGAGTGCCACCCACAGCACTTCCCAAGAGATGACATCATACTGTCCAGGGTGTATGATTAGTGACATCACTTTTCAATCTGTGACCTCCTTCACCCCTTCCTTAATTTTCTTTCCAATTTTAAAATGTATTTTTTTTATTAACGAACCCTTCATTTTCTCTATAGATGTATTTTTTTCCCTCCAGGGATTAAGCGGAGCCCAAAGGGACACATACGACGCTCTGCAGATGCAGGCGCTGCACTGAGACCAGAGGACGAAATATGAAGATGGAAATGTCGATCTTACGGGGAGCGTCCTTCAAATCCTAAAATGTATTGAAAAGTTTAAAAAAAAACAAAAACAAAACATGGCTCCTTTAATTTACTTACAGTGCCACACTTGTCTGCAGGTTGTATGTGGTACTGCAGTTCAGCCCTGTTCACTTTAATGCCACAAACAATCAATTGACAAGTGAGGGGTGGTTTATTTAAAAGAAGAAAAGCAGCCATGTTTCAGATTATGTAGTCATTAAGGTCATTGCCGTTACACGTGGCGCTCTGTACCACTGCCCCACCACACGTTTCGTCCTTTTATCTTCTTATCCCCACTTTTCTTAGTTTTTTTTTTTTCTCTGTTTAATATTCTGATTAACTTTGCAAAAACAAAAACATAACCGGTTTGGATTTTGGGTTACAATAAAACTTCTACTCTTGTCACATCCAAAGGGAATTCCTACATTTTTTTCGATTTCCTGCAAGAGCCGAAAACACGTCTAAGGCTGGTTTCACAGTGCCTTTTGTGGAATCCGGGGGAAATGCAGGTTAAACCTGTGTCCCCAAGGATTCCCTCTGAACCACCCGTAATTGAAAAACCTGATGCACCAGCATGATCCCGGTGTAACAGGCCAGATTAACCCCCCGACCAGAATATACCCGGGGTTAAAGTGGCCTAGTACACCGGTTGTAAATAATGCCTTCTAGTAGGTGTGTCATTTAGAACTGTGCTCTGGCCAGGCTCAGACCAAAAATCCAGATTCAGATCCAATGGGATTCGGGATACATAGGGCCACATTTTAATTCAATCCGGAGTGCCCCTGATCCGGATGTTCACAGTTTTTGTCACCGAGACCAAAAGTGCAACGAAATGCATTTTTGGTCTCAGTGCAAAAGCCGTGGACACCCGGATCAGCGGAAAACGAGAAGAACTGGATGCAACCGCAAGTGCCTGTGGCTCCACTGAAAGTCAACGGGGCCAAAAATGGATGCGGGAGCATGTAGTTTCAGCCCGATTCACACTGATGACAAAAAAGGGCTGTGTGAAACCAGTTTTACTCATCATGTGACTGTTCCGGTAGGATTTTACCAGCAGCTTTGGATGTGATTGTTGTAGAAGACAAAATCAGAATGAGGACCAACAAATAGTAGTTAAGGAGTGGAAGGTATATTAGACGCAACGGAAAAGTCTGTGGGTCACAGGTCATCTCCTCCGCGGAGCTGCCTTATCCTATCGGTGGGCGGCTTTACTGGATTGTATAGGACTTTATTTGTGCTGTAAATATTTTTTATAATATTTTAAGTAGAGATGAGCGAGCACTACAATGCTCACAACGAGCAGGTCAGACGCTTGGATGGGCATGGCTCGAGTACAGAATATAATGGAAGTCAATGGCAAACTTTCAAACAAATGCTATATAGTTTGTCCTTGACTTCTATGATACTCAAGCTGCGCCCATCCGACCTGCTCGTTTCGAGCACCTGAGCATGGCAGTGCTCGCTCATCACTAATTTTAAACTGTAGGCTAAATCTAGATTGACAGTATTTTGAGTTTCTGTAGGTATTAAAATATTTAAAAACAAAAAAATCTTTACACATTTTTTTCGTTTACCTTAAATAACAATTTTCCATCCAAATTAATATTTCACAAATTAAAGATTAATCTTTCAAAATGTTTTTGTTGTTTTTTTTTGCTAATTTTGCCAAACGATGAAAGTTATTTCCTTTTTAGAAATCAGTTTGTTAAGGAATTTGGTTTTAAACACAAATGTAATCGAAGGCTGCCTTTTCTTGTATCTAGGAGAATGAAGGCAAAACCTTCACCCTCCGGATTCCCCCGCAAGAGTTTACCATGATGCAACTGGATGTCCCTGCAATGGTATTATGCAGTTCATGGATCAGTGGTAATATCATTGCGGGAGCATCCGGTGGCTTACCTATTTCCGCTCTAGAACTGAATCCTAGCCATGCACCCCAATGCTGCCTCTGCCGGCCTGACCGCACTGGAACCTCTCCATGCCCCAAGGGGGACAGGAAGACACTGGAGTACTGAGGAAGGGAGGGGCTTTTAACCTCTCTGTGTTCCTGTCCCCCAATAGGGCGTGGACGACATCCTCCAATGCTGTCGTGGAAGGCGAATGGAGAAAACCTGGATCCGGTGTCTGGATCCAGCGGGATGTGGAGTATGTCAGATCCAGGTTACATAGAGCCCCTCATAAGTCAACATGCATCGGCCTGGATCCCGGTGTGCATAGTTTTTGTTATGGAGACCAAAATTTGCAACAAAATGTGTTTTTGGTCTCGGTGGAAAAAACTGTGCACACCGGTATCTGGGGCAAAAGTAAAGAACTGGATGCACCCGCAAGGGTCTGCAGCCCCAATGATAGACAATGGGGCTGAAATGGAATGTGGGTGCGTCCAGTGCAGCGGACTCACAACGATGCCAAAAAGCGGCAGAATGAAACCAGCCAAGTAGCCTCCAAACCTCTGCTGACTTCTTAGTCTACTTGTCTCCATTACTATATACAGGGAGTACAAACACTTGCAGGAGGGGAGGCAGCACTTAGTTTTTTTTGTTTTTACAGAACTGAATTAAAATCTCTTAATAAAAGTAATTTGCAAAATTAAACAAGTCATCATTGGTTAACATTAGCAAAATATTCGGATGGATTAAAGACTTTAATTAGAACCTGAATTTTTTAAAATATTTTAGAAATGTATATCTTGTAATCCATGTGTTCTTAAATAGCTTTAAGCACCGGTTTAAAATGATCAAAAACATTTGGAAAGTTTAAAGACTTTAATTAGAATCTGGAATTTCAATTTTCAAATATTTTTGGACATTTTTGAATTATATCTAGTAAGTCATGTTGATTTCTTACATTAAATAATTGTATCCAATGATTAAAGGTATCAAAAAAAAGTGGAAAAGTTTAGCAACTAATTAGAATCTGGGATCTCAATTTTCTAAATTATTTTTGAAATTTATCATTTATATCTTGTGACCCATGTGGTTTTCTTAATTGTATTCAGTGATGAAAGTTATTTAATTTATTTATGGGTTACCAGATAAAATTTAAACATTTCTAACAATATTTTGTAAATTCAGATTCCGGATTCTAAATTAACTTTTGAAATGTTTTTGATGATTTTATCCAATGTTGAGTTATTTAATTAAGAAAACAACATGGGTTACTAGATCTAAATTTAAACATTTCTAAAAATAGAAATTAGTTGCTAAAATTTTCCAAAATTTGTTTTGATAATTTTTATACATTGATGAGTTTTGTTAATTTGAGAAATCCGCACGGGTTACAAGATATAATTAAACCATTTCTAAAAATATTTTAAAGATTTGCTAAAAACGTTCCAAATGTTTTTGATCATTTTATCCAGTGATGAAAGTTATTTAATCAAAAACATTTGGAACGTTTAGCGACTTTAATTAAAATATGAATTTTCTAAATATTTTAGAAATTTATCATCTATTTCTTATAACCTGTGTAGTTTTCTTGGGTTTTCTTAATTTTAATAACGTTCATCATTGGATACAATTATCAAAAACATTTGAAAAGTTAGAATCTGGAATTATTTAAAAAAAAAAATTTTTAGAAATGGTTTAATTATATCTTGGAACCCGTGTGGATTTCTTAAATTAACAAAACTCATCATTGTATAAAAATTGATCAAAAATATTGGGAACGTTCAGCAAGTTCTTTAGAATCTGAATTTTCATTTTTAGAAATGTATATTGAATTTTTCGGACCATAAGACGCAGTTTTTTCCATCAGATTGTGGGGAAAGTGGGGGTGCGTCTTATGGTCCGAATGTAACATGCTGTGGTGCTTTACTGGAGGGGGGGGCTGCAGAAGCAGCTCGTGATCACATGGGCCCGCTTATTAGTCTACTGTAATAGTCACTGCATCTCGCTGTCCACCTCACAGTGATGAGTGGTGGCGGGAGGCAGCGAATATTACAGTACACTAAGTCGTACTGTCCTTCCCCCATCCTAGCATATTGCAGACCCCCATCTGTAGGCTCTGCAGTACACATTAAAATAATAAACAGTATACACAATACCTGTTCGCAGTCAACCATCTCCTACCGTCCTCCCTCTGCAGTCGCATCGACCTCATCCTGTCTGTGCGAGCCGGCATCTGATCATGTGACCCGGCACTTCACATTGATGTCATCTCTGCGCAGTCCCCATTACATGATGGATTCGGCTCGCACAGACAGGAAGAGATCGATGCGGCTGCAGAGGGAGAGACAAAGGGGACGGTGGACAGGTATGTATGTATACTGTTTATTATTTTAATGTGTGCTGCAGCAAGGGGAGGCATATCCACTGATGGAGGTCTGCAATATGCCAGGATGAGGGCCATATCCACTGATGGGGGACTGCAATATACCAGGATGGGGACCATATTCACTGATGGGGGTCTGCAATATACCAGGATGGGGACTATATCCACTGATGGGGGTCTGTAATATGCTAAAATGGGACCATACAATGGGGCGGGGAGGTGTCTGTCAATAATGCAGCAGGGTAGGGCCATATCCACTGATAGGGGTCTGCAATATACAGGATGGGGACATATCCACTGATGGGGGGTCTGCAATATGCTAAAATGGGGACATATCCACTGATGGGGGTCTGCAATATACAGGAAGGGGACCATGTCCAGTGATGAGGTCTAGCAATATCCAGGTATGGGGCCATATCTCTGATGGGGGCCAATTACTGATGGGGCTCATATCCTGATGGAGGGCTGCAATATGCCAGGATGGGGACCATATCCACTGATGGGGTCTGCAATATCCAGGATGGGGACCATATCCACTGATGGGGGTCTGCAATATACTAAATGGGGCCATATCCCGAGGTGGGGGCAGCAGTATCTCAGGATGGGATCGTGGGGGGGGTGCAATATATATCTTATACCAGGATCAGGGGCTATATACCAGGATGTGGGACATAAATTACCTGGAAGGAGACAGGGATGGGAACATTACCCCCATAACACTGTCAGCAGCAGATCCCGCCCCCTCTCTAACAGGTAAATAAAAGCACATTTTTTACATAATTTTTCCTCCTATTTTCCTCCTCTAAAATCTGGGTGCGTCTCAAGTCTGGTGCATTTTACAGGCTAAAAAATATAGTAATTTATGTCTTCCACCCATGTGGATTTCTTAAATTAAATAACTTTCATCATTGGATAAAATCATGAAAACAAAATTTGGAAATGTTTAGTGACTAATTGGAATCTGGATGTTCAAAATATTTTAGAAATTTGTAGTGTATTTCTTTGATGTATCCTTATAAAGTTTAGGAAAACCTCTACTGATAATCCACCAAGTGTTTTTTCTTGATTAAAAGCTCAATAGAAGTAACATTCACAGGAAGTCATTTTGTTCCATGGAAATGACGAGGTTCAGGCTTTAATCACTTCCGGTGTGAGTGATCGCTCCGCTCTTTTGCTCGGCAGACGATCTGTACCTTACAATACAAGTCAATGTGAAAGCTCAAAAAATACTTGAAAGACGCCCTAATATTTCTTTGGAGTCTTTTGTTTATTGTTTTTGATTAAAATACCACTAGCGGTCTCTTAATTATGCAATAGCGTAAAAAAACAGGATGTATATAGCGCTTTTGGTCGTATTAGTGATAACATGCTTTTGTATCTCAGTGTTATACTGTCTGGATGTTCAAAGATATAAAAAAAAGCAAAATGTCAATTTTTGTTGTGCTTTTTTTTTGTGGGGGGGGGGGGGGGGGGAGAGAGATTGTGTCCCTCGGCGGCCCAACAGTTCCATCCACCTTCTCACCGATGCTTTGCTTCTTCCTCCGTCCTTCCCTGGCGCCTGTAAAACCGGAGCAGTCGATAAAGAGGGCCGAAGAACGTAGATTGAGTTTGAGGGATGGTGCAGTGAATGGCACGGCCATGCCAAGGCTGCACTGAATGCCCGTGCTTGGTTTGAACAGTCATTTTGTCTAGACACTCGGTATAAGGGGGATGTAGGAATAAGATGCACAGCACCAGTGCCATACATTTCTGCAGAAATTTTACTCTACTATGTCTCTCTTAATACCATCACTTTCCATAAGTTTGACAGCTGGGCATAGCCAAATATCGTCCCAACACCTCCCATTTTGGAGAAACTTGAAAACTGCCAAAAGTCGCAACATTTTTGCCCAATACCACATTGTGCTAAATCTTGGGACTATTGGGTTCGTCAGACCATGACATGTTGCAAAATATTGTTGTATTTTGGCACTTGAGGGTTGGTCGACCACGTAAAATATTTTTACAAATCACCTAGAATGATGTAAAAAAAAAAAATAAAAAAAATACTCCTTACTGACCCCCTACGAATCCCATTGTGAGGCCTTCACGGTCCACCATCTGTGTGTAAGTCTCTCTCGAGTTACTTTCCTTTGGCACATTCGGAGTAAATGTGTAGTGTTACTGTCTATGTGTAGGCTCTGCAGGTGGGAAGTTTTGGGTTTGTTAGGTGACCACACCCCTAACCTTTAAATAGTTCCCTCTTCGCCAGATATCGCCGATAGTTTAATTCTCTTCAAAGATCACCAGCTGAGAAGACGTGTGTGCACTTTGTGCTGAAGCTTCTCGGTGTTATTTTCTTGTGGGAATTGCTGTGTATCCGGTATGTGAATGGTGGTGAGGGGGTGTTAGGTTAGGGCTGGCTGAGGAGAAGGGAAAGGGTGGTGGGCCCAGACCGCTTCACCATCAGAGGTACTTCTGAGTACAGGGTCAGCTAGGGACCCAAGACTACAGGGCAGGGGTCTCAAACACGCGGCCAAAGGGCCGCATGCGGCCCCTGGGGCTTCTCTATGCGGCCCGCAGCACTTTGGACAACATAATGATGCATCACCCCAGTGCAGGGGACCGCTGCAGTCCCTGCTGTATGATGATTTCCGTCAACGGCACTAAGAAGCTCTGCCACTCAGCAAGATCAATGCAAGCTGCCAGCCAATGAGAGGTCCACAGCTGATGGCGGAATATGGCGTCACATGCTGGCCTCTGGCTGGCAGATTGTATTGATCTTACTGAGCAACAGAGCTTGTCTGAGAGGCGGCTGGAGGAAGTCATAGCACAGCAGAGGCCTGAAGTCAGCAAAGCGGGGACCGCGGCGGCCCCCTGCACTGGAGCAATGCATCATTAAAGTGAGAAAAGTGTGAGAGGGTGTGTGTATGTGAGTATGTGTGTACAAGAAAGTGTGTGTGAGGTGCGTGTGAGTTTCAGTGTGTGTATGAGAGTGTGTGTGTCTGTGAATGAGTATGTGAGTGTGTAAAAAGAAGGTAAAACAGGATGGGGGGATCACTATAAAAGTAGATCAGGATGGGGGACATCACAAAAAAATGGGATTAGGATAGGGGACATCAGTAGAAAAGGGGATCAGGATGGGGGACATCAGTAGAAAAGGGGATCAGGATGGGGGACATCAGTAGAAAAGGGGATCAGGATGGGGGACATCAGTAGAAAAGGGGATCAGGATGGGGGACATCAGTAGAAAAGGGGATCAGGATGGGGAACATCAGTAGAAAAGGGGATCAGGATGGGGGACATCAGTAGAAAAGGGGATCAGGATGGGGGACATCAGTAGAAAAGGGGATCAGGATGGGGGACATCACTAGAAAAAAGGGGATCAGGATGGGGGACATCAGTAGAAAAGGACATTACTACAAGAAGGGGGATCAGTATTTGTACTTTAGTACATTGAGCAAAAATTCTGGTATTACTAAAAATATCGCTTAGTCCTACAAGGGATGCGGCCCCACCCACTATAAATGTTTTTCAATGTGCGGCCCACCAACCCAGCTGAGTTTGAAACCCCTGCTATGGGGTCAGACTAGCTCCCAGTTTACCTTGCCCGTTATTGCCATCCTGCTACCCCATCCCTCATCTGCTATACCACTTTCGTGACATCTGTTTTTCCAGTTTAGTCTCGATGGACATGTGACTACTGCAAATGCAGTAAAGTGTGTCATGATAACAGTCCACATCTGGACTGAGAAGGAAATAAGACAAACTGATGAAGGACCGGAAAGTATTAGAAGAGGGGTGGAGGGGGAATAGGTAAGTTAATATCATCCAATGGAAGAAAAATTGTAATATTTTCCACCCTCCCCATCCCCAGAGATGACAAAAATTGTTTAGAATAAATAAAAATAACAAATAACCTCACAAAATTAAAACACTTGAAAAATGGTTTAATGAAGTTTACAACAGAAATGAACTGTACAGTTACAGTAAGTTTTAATATATATAAAAAAATTACAGCAGACAAATGCATGTAACACAAAAATCTACCATTTATCCCGATTCACTGTAGTCTACATAATCTTCCAAGGTTTGGCTCACTTAGGAGCAGCCAGTTCAGAATAATAAAAAAAAAACAAAAACAAAAAAAAAACACTAGGTGTTTTTTGAAATTTTATTATTTTTCATTTTAATTCATTTTTATTTATTTATTTTTTTAAAGAGACAAAATTAGCAAAAATCGTTTAAAATGTTCACCGTTTGCTTGGCTCAACTATGTACATCATAACGGGCTTAGTTGTGTCTGAACACAATTTATCTCTTTAATGATAGATATCATAAATAATGATGAAAAAGCAAAATATTGACCAACGAAAGTTCAGTACGATGACGATCTGTTGATCAAAATAAATAAAAAAAAAAAAAATCAGATAGGATTGAGAGGATATAAATAAACCAGGGGCAAAAAAGTCAAAAATCAAAAAAAGTCTCTTTAAAAAAAAAAGATAAATAAAAAAAAAATTAATTCTGAAGATGGATACTGTTATCAGTGTAAGATGCAACCAGAAGCAGGTACGTAGATGACGTTTTCCTCGTTGAATAATTATGTACACGTTTAGAACTTTCTGTATTTTTTTTATTATTTTTTTCCTTTAATATGAACACCTAGGCAGTGAAAACTGTTATGTTAATACATACACAGACACACCCAAAACATACAAAAATACTATTCTCAAACTACTAAGAGTAAGACGGTCAGTTAATCTCCATGCTATGACTTCTTAAGAGCATTACACTGAAACAAACGAGAATTCAACAACAACTGATTTTTTTTTGTTTTTTATTTTATAATTTTTTTTTTTTTGGTTTTTATTTTTATTTTTTAAATATCCCAGAAATATATCAAAATATACATCTAAGCTTTGGAATTACTGAGGTTAGACTAATGCAAGTGCTGGGTCATAGTACTTAATACACAAGTCTAAGGTTCTGCGGGAAAGAAATCATCTTTGGTATCTGCATCAGGCTAATATTATTATTATTATTATTAAACATTTGGATTTTTTTTTTATTTTTTGTTTCGCTTTGGGATAGAGCTTGAATGACCCTACGACCAAACACCCCATAATCAACTGAGAATAAAAACGTCCATGTAAAAAGTTCCTTCATTTGCGCTTCCCCCATCCCACCCCCTCCAAAAAGTTTTTTTTTTTTTTCCTTAAAAAGTCACCTAGCGCCTAGCACACAAAACAAAACAAAACTTGAGAACTACAAATGCATAGTTGCACGCGGT
Organism: Allobates femoralis; assembly: GCA_033576535.1. Taxonomy (NCBI): domain Eukaryota; kingdom Metazoa; phylum Chordata; class Amphibia; order Anura; family Aromobatidae; genus Allobates; species Allobates femoralis. The sequence goes on along the minus strand of JARQOC010000002.1, from coordinate 8,761,328 downwards.
GCGGAGGAGAAAGCAAAAAAAAAGGACAAAGCTTTGCGATCGTGATGTTGAAGGACAAAAGGAAAAATTCTAGTAGTCGTAGAAGACAAATGTAGACAGTATAATAACTAAAAGACGAAGTGCACCTCAGCCCATGACGGGGTTAGACCCAACAGACTGGAGAAGCCTTGGCTTATGCATTTCTCTTTAGGGATCCAAGACGCTCCAGCCCCGGAAGGTTGTAGAAACCCAATCAGAGCACAAAATAATGTACCGGCTTTATCTTCGGTTCACAGGGGGGAGGATTTTACGGGAGAACGTTCGGATTTAGGAGGACAAAGTACAAGAGATGCGCCAGACAATACACCAGATGGTCGAAGACTACAAAGTCTTAGTATTTTGTCTTCCATATCCAAAAAAAGGCAAAAAGCTGCCCCCGGAACTGAAAGTTTTATCTTTCCAACAGTTTTTCTTTTTGGTTTTTTTGTTTTTGAGTTCATACAATCATAGAGAAATCTTTGGTTCGGCTGGAAAAAATTGAAAAACAGTTAGCAAAACAAGACGAAGAAACCGACCTCCCCCCGGAGTTTAAGAGCAGCACAGTGACGTGGCGAGAAAAACAAGAGGGATACGGGAATTGCTACATTCTCGTAACTCCTAACCACCGGACGGCGGACCAGATTGTCCAACAAACCAAAAAGCTTTGCTTTTTTTTTTTTCACCCTACTATTTATTTTTTGGTTAAGCTTGAGAAATAAACCAGTGTGAGCAAGAACATAAAAGAACGATGGTTTTGTCTAGTAAACCGGTGTGTATTCACCGTTTGGTAAGAAAAAGGCAACAGAACTCCTCCGCCGTATTCATAGCATCTCCCGTCTTGAGGAAGCCGGGACGACCAAGAAAAGGACAAGATTTGCTCATTTCCGTGAAACGCGTCAAAGGCTTTGGAACTGTGTAGGGCTGTGGAGCCAGAGTCGTGGGGTCTGTCCCATTTTTGGTGGAATCGGGAGTCAGATTTAGGGAAATTGAGGACTTTGGGAGTCGGATATGTGGATTACTGGCTTCACAGCCAGAGTCTGTGGTGTCGGAGTCAGATTCAGGGAAATTGAAGAGTGGGATGTTTGGCTTACCGACTCCACAGCCCTGCTCGTGCCGACACCTTCTAATTTGCCTCCTCTCTAAAATCACCAGTCACGAGCGATCACTACCATGCTCGGAAGCTCGAATTGAGCCATTGGGTAGAATCAAATACCCGAGTCAATGGGGAAATAAAGCATTTTTCAGGAAGATCTTCTAAAAAAAAAGCCAAGTCCCCCACTGACTTATAATTGGTAACGGAGTCACGCCCAACTGCTCGTTTCGAGCACTCAAGCCTCAGTCATCACTACCGGTCACGTAAAGCCCCAGTAAAAGGACAATTTTACACACAGCACGCGTTGGCAAATCTGTAGGGTTTGTAGACAAAATTAAAGCAAACCATTCAATCACAAAAGTTCTATAATGAGGTATACAACAGCCCCTGTACCTATAATAACGAGGACTCCCAAGACGATTCAACTAGGCTTTGCTACTAAAGAAGGAAAGGAAAAAAAAATTACAAAATTTATGACAATTTTTGGTCATGTATTCTTTTTAAATGGCTGCACTTCCACGTAGATGGATCGTGACTCACTTTTTGTAATGGAGGAACTATATATATATATAAATTAAATAAAAAGCAACATAATATGGTAGATAATGGTAAAAAGAAATGACTGAGCATGCAAATTTTATTTTTTTTTTCCCTTCCCTTCTTTTCACATTTGATGAACACTATGTTTCCCCGTAACCTCTTGACATTAGTTCCTTGGTAGATGCTCAGAATTCATTAGAAATCATAAGTCACACACATACATATCGAGCTCTTCGTCAAGTCAAACATGAATTAATACCACTTACAGGCACGTTTGCAATGCAAACATGTTAATAAAGCTTTTACGTGAATAGAAAAAAAAAAAAAAAAAAAAAAAAAGATATCAAAGAAACCTAAAAAAAAAAAAAAAAAAAAAAAGATATCAAGAAAACCTAAAAAAAAAAAATAAAAAAAATAAAAAAATTCCTTTCTAAATGAGTTTTTTTTTATTAATGGTCATCATCTGCTTATTAAGTTGTAAAATTGGCAACTAAATGCTATGTGCCAACCAAGACTCAAGTACTGGACCGAAGATCCCAACTCTTCTTTCTCGGACTGTTAATAAATATTTGTCAATGCAAAAAACAATAAAATAAAATATAAAAAAGTCTGTTTAGGAGTGTTTTTTTTTTTCTTTTTCAAACAGTTCATTGTTTTATGCAGCAAACTAATAAAAAAAAACCCTCTATATCTATAGCTTCAGCTGTCAGGTAGCCCTACAATTGGAAATTTGGTCTTAAGCGTTTTTTTTTTTTTTGTTTTTCTTTAATACCAAGAGCAACAGACACCACAATAATGAAAAGAATGAAAAAAAAAAAGTTAAAAAAAAAAAAAAAATTCAAAAATAGACATTACACACAGGAAAAAATTACACAATCTTTGGAATTGCAGTTCCTGAAGGAAATATTGAAGGTTTGGATATAAAGACTCTTGACTTGCACACATCTTTGCAGTATTTCAGTGTATTGAGGCAATCACGGTCTACCGAAGACCAAACCCTCTTTTACCAGTTCATACCCACCGACAAGTGGTCACTTTAATTTTTTGGTAATATATAAGCCCCTTTACATATATTCACAACTGGCCGTTCGGAAGGTCTTCGGCCTTACTGGCAGAAGACCAAACACTGGCCCAAGGGTCGGCAAGTAGACAAGTGTCCCGGACAGACTAGTTACCGCCAGGACCTCCAGATGTCTACGTTACACCCTGGTCCAAGAGTCGGTAAAACACAAGTGTCCCGGAGAGACATGTTACCGCCGGACCTCTAGACGTCTACGATACGATACACACTGGCCCAAGGTCAGCAAGTACACAGTGTCCGGAGAGACATGTTACTGCCGGACCTCTAGACGTCTACGATACGATACACACTGGCCAAGGGTCAGCAAGTACACAAGTGTCCAGAGAGACATGTTACCACCGGACCTTTAGACGTCTACGTTACACACTTGCCCGAAGGTCAGCAATTAAGACACGTGTCCCGGAGAGACGCGTGACCACTATACACACTGGCCTGAGGGTCGGCAAGTAGACAAGTTTCCCGGAGAGATGCATTACCACCGTTCCTCCAGACGTATACATTACACAGTGGCCCCGAGGGTCGGTAAGCAGACAAGTGTCCCGGAGAGACGTGTTACCTCCGTACCTCCAGACGTATACATTACACACTCACGATACGAACACAATACAAACACCAGCCCATAGAAAGGACTCTGTATCTCACAGTTTTTGGATTCTTGGCGACGTAAAGCTCAGGTGCAAAGAGGAGAACCGGTCTAACCTCCCTTCGGTCTTCTTTTATTTATTTTTTTAGTACTTTTTGGTAAAGGTAGGCTGAGTAGCCTTATAACTATACAAAGGAAGTCTCGTCATTCCCCATTCTGAATCTTTAACCCTCAGATCGGCTTAGGACTATGCAGGGGGGTTTGGAGGTAAAAGAAAACAAGGAACCCATTTCATTTTTGCTTTCCCAGATAGACTATACGATGCATCATCTATACTTCCCACTAGAACTCTAAGGGTTTAAAAAAAAACTAAGGTAGGTCAAATAGGGAAGCAGCGAGGAGGGGGATGGGTAGAATCTAGTCGGTTCCCCTGACCACCATCAGACATACCGCTGTCGCCTGTAGTAGAGCCTTGCATTGCACAGAGCTGATGGCTGGACCAGACAAAGCTTTGGCAAAACATCTGTATAAAATATAATCCTCATATCATAATTCTGGTTCCCTAAACCCAACGAGTCCACTTGTACATATTCAGCAAAAAAAAACAAAAAAAAACAACACAAATGGGGAAAAAAAAAACTGAAAAACCAAAGTTAGATGTAATGTTCTTCAATGAAAATAATATTCTAATTTTTGTCTCCACAATTTCTGAGCTCGCCTTCGTCAATGCCGAGATGAATTGAGGTATTTTTTATTTTAATTAGGAGGCCAGAACATAGTCTGGACAATGCAAGAGCTGCCATGAGAACAGAAAGAATAAAAAGGATGTGGAAAAGGAATAACTTAAATATGATGGGACTACAGAGTAGTTTTCGTTTTCGAGAATGGAAGGGAAATAATTGTAGTCCCCACTGGCACAACCTTTCATTTCCGATCAGACTTTTTTGGGAATTAATCCTGGCTCAAAGGTTTTTGATGGGTAATTAGTCTCTTAGGTTTCCGTTGAGCCCAAAGTAGATGACTCTAGTCAATGACAGTGCATTAGGCTTTGTCCACGCCTTTAAAACAAGAGCTCAAGTTTTTTACTAACTAAGAAATGGCTGTGTTGGCAAATGGGTGTTGTCAAACCTGAACTCATCAAATAAATTATTTTTGGCAGTCGCAACGATTTGGGCTGCCATCTAGAAGACTGAGGATTCACAATAAACGTTCTTAAACCTTTGGTTAATAATGCCTTACAATAGAGAGGGACACAGGTTTCTAGAGATGTCACCATGGTTTTTAACCAAAGGACCTGTCTGCAGGATAAACTGCAATGCTACATTACTATAGTTGACTTGGCTGTAGACCACTGCAAACTGGTAAGATTCCTGTGACCTTTAAAGAGCCTGTCAATAGAATAATGGCCCTGACGTGAGACCATGACAGTACCCTCTAAATTAAGTTTAAAAAAACACTCAAAACCCAATAAAATAATGGTCCTGGCTTGAGACCATGGTGGCCCCTGTGAACAAAGCTTCAAAAAAAAAAAAAAAAAAAAAAAAAAACACCCAATCAATCAAACTGGAGTTATTTTAACGTTAGAGGGACCGCCATGGTTGCTAGCCACGGCCATTAAAGTAAAATAACCCATTTCATTGGGTTTTAGACATTGTTCTGAAACTTAGTTTAATGGCCCTGGCTTGCAGCCATGGCGGTCGCTCTAAATTAAGTTTCAGAACTATGTCCACGACACAATCAAGCTGGGGGTATTTTACTTTAATGGCCCTGGCTCGGGACCATAGCGTCCTTCTAAAATAAATTTCAGAACATTGTCCAAAATCCAATGAATCAGAGGTTATTTTACTTTAATGGCCCTGGCTTGAGACCATGGCGGTCCCTCGAAATTTAAGTTTAGAAAAAAAAAGTCTAGAACTCAATCATAAAGCTAATATGTTGCTATAAAGATTCTGGTTGTAGACCAAGGTGGTCCCTAGGTGGATACAGTTGAGGAGAATATTTATGATCCTACCAAAAATATCCAATTATAATGGTCTGATTAAAACATAGAGACCCCAGTTTGGGACCAATGTCGCCGCTTTCCAGCTAAGGCCTTGGAACATCTCCATTATGGTCCCTCTACAGCTAAGGTTTAGGAACATCTCCTAAACCCAATTAAAAAGAATCAACTAGCAGGATTTAGGGCTATAAAGTGAAGTCAGTGCCTTACAGGCTCTGGGATGCAGAACACAATCATACCTTTACTTGAATGATTCCATTTTTGATTGCAGAGAAAATGTCATAAAACACCTGGAAAACAGGAAGGCAGATGATTGAGGTGTGCAGTACACGTCATATTTGTTTGTTTTTTTTCCCTCCTCTGTGGGCATACCTTTTGGTAGTAAACCAAACCGTCCCTCCCTTTCATCTCTGCTTTCAGTTTTGTCAGGCATCCTGTGGCTGGAGTATAGTGACAGTGCGCAGGAGCCACAAATAAAGTACAGATAAGAGGAAGGGGGGGGGGGGGGTTTGGCTTACAGCCGAAGGGCATGTCCACAGAGGAGGAACAAAATAACAACCCCAAATAGTGACACTGTGCTGCACACATCAATCATCTGCTGCCCCTGTTTTCCAGGAGTTTTATGACACTTTTCTCTGCAATCAAACATGGAATCACTAAAGAAAATGTATGATTGCATTCACCATCCCAGTGCCTGTAAGGAACTGATTTCACTTTAAAGCCCTAAATCCTACTGGTTGGTTCCTTTTACGCTGCCATTTTATTTCCCTATAGTTTCCATGACTGGAGACCATGGCGGTCCCTAGGAGGGTACAGTGGAGGACGACATTTATGATTTGATTGGAGACCATGGTGGTCTCTAAGTGGCTACAGTTTACAGAGAATATTTATGATCCTACCAAAAAGCTCTAATTACAATGGTCTAATTTAAAATGTAGTGACCCCAGTTTGGGACCATAATGGCCACTCTACAGCTAAGGTTTAGGTACATCTTTTAAACTGTATCTATACCATGACTGGAGACCATGGTGGTCTCTAGGTGGCTACAGTTGAGGAGAAAATGTATGATCCTACCAAAAAGATCCAATTGCAATGATCTTATTTAAATGTATGGACTCAAGTTAGGGACCATAGCGGTCCCTCTTCAGCTGAGGTTTAGGAACATCTCCTAAACCCTGTATATGCCATGACCGGAGCCCATGGTGGTCTCTATGTGGCTACAGTGGAGAATAACAATTATGATTGACTGGAGACCATGGTGGTCCCTAGATGGCTACAGTGGAGAACTTTATGATTTGACTGGAGACCATGGCGGTCCCTAGATGGCTACAGTGGAGAACTTTATGATTTGACTGGAGACCATGGCGGTCCCTAGGTGGCTACAGTGGAGGAGAACATTTATGACTTCTCTGGAGGCCATGGCGGCCCCTAGGTAACTACAGTGGAGAACATTTATGATTTGACCGGAGTCCATGGCGGTCCCTAGGTGGCTACAGTGGAGAACATTTATGACTTGTCTGGAGACCATGGCAGTCTCTAGGTAGCTACAGTGGAGGAGAACATTATGACTTGTCTGGAGACCATGGCAGTCTCTAGGTAGCTACAGTGGAGGAGAACATTTATGACTTGTCTGGAGTCCATGGCGGTCTCTAGGTGCTACACTTGAGGACAATATTTATGATCCTATCAAAAGATCTGGTGGTCCCTTGGCAGAAAAGGGTTTTGACAAACTTCAAGGATTATCATTACTTTGATGACACTTTTTAAGTGGAAGTGCACAAAATGATAGCTATTTTCATTGTGCCAAGTCTGAACGGATAATGAAAAGATTATATTACCAGTGAGGATTACAAAAATGCTGGGAAAAAGTGGAGGAACAGAGGTGCTCAAACAAAATTCTGATATTTACACATGGAAAAACCCAATAATATTAGAGTTTGCCTTAAACATACCAAAAATGAATGAGAACAAGAACAAAAAAAAAAAAAAATACAAAAAAGCAGCAACATTTATATATAAAATAAAAACCCCCACCAAAATAAACAAAAAATAAATGAAATAAATTGTCAGTAGCATCTATCTTGTCACTCACTGCCTCTGAACTGCACTTACACAAACTAGTCCATTAGTACAGCAGCTTGCTAGAAATTGACTTTGGTTCAAGCTTGGTTAACCGTCCTCTATTGCAAAAAGAGGCGAAGCGACACACAGAGGCGGCGCGCTTGGCTTTTCTTCAGCATAGGAGGGGTTAAAATATATATTCAACAACTTAAAAAAAATACAAAACCATATATATACATACACAAACGAGGTCGAATGAACACGGGTTAGTTGACTGCTTGCAGTTCACTAGTCTATCACGTTAGAGATGGAGAAATCGCTCTATTTTAGGAATTACAGGCAAAATTAACAACAAAAAAAATACATGTACAAAAAGGAAAAAAAAAAAAAAACGGATAAAAATCTGGAGTTGAGGGAGATTTTCTGCCCTGTTCAGGATTTTCCCAACAACTTAGTGCACTGGGGATGTCCTCAACACAGAAGGGACACGTGCGCCATCTTTTGCGATAAATCAGGCAGAGGACGACCCTACCGAAAAGGCGTAGTGTGAACTGCAGGGCAAGAGATCCGTCTGCTTCATCATTCATTAAAATTTTTGGTTTTCTTAGATCAGGAAATTAAAAAAAAACAAACAAACAGAACAACACATGAATGGAGGAGTTCCAGGCTTGTAGAGAGCAGCAGACTCTCGTTCCACGCGCGCCGCCAACACCTGGTCCCCGGGATCATAACTTATTGACGTTTCTGCTGAGCGAGCTCAATCACCGAGACACCAGGCCTGTATGATGTGTGCAAAGAGGCTCCGCTCCCTCCCGGAACAACAAAGCCGAGCACAATAAGACGCCCAACCTTTGTCACTCCAGCTGCTGCCTGGAAGAAAACTCCCGCCATCCTCCGCAACAAAAGGAGCCTCCAGGTTGTGAACGGTTTCCAAAGTCAGGTCTCTGTAGTGTCAAATCCGAGAATAATAACAGAAAGAAAAAAAAAAGAAAACCGTTCTGGGCTGCGGGATGTGGTGTAACCTAAAGGCATGCACACCGACTCCGCTTTGCACACATCACACACAGCGGTGGTTTCTAATGCTGGTGCTTCATAACATGCTCAGTTCCTTACAGCATAATATTTATCCAGTCCGGCAACTTTTACTGCATAGCAGAGCCGACACTGTGTTGTCCCGAAAGGGAAATGTTAAATTCAGCTCTGCTACATTTGTATTCTTGCAACCCACCAAAAGAGATGGTGCTGATCAACGGGTCACAAGACCTCGGTATGAAATAATCTAGCACTTATAAACCACCATATGCAGTAGAAGTTGCAGGATGGTGGCAGTAAAGGGGTTTTCTCATCTTCAAGAGTGCTCAGCTCCTCGCCTCCTGCTTGCCAATGTGCAGCTCCCCCACTTCCTGCTTGCCAATGTGCAACTCCCCCGCCTTCTGCTTAACTATGTGCAACTCCCCCGCCTTCTGCTTGACAATGTGCAACTCCCCCGCCTTCTGTTTGACAATGTGCAACTCCCCCGCCTTCTGCTTGACAATGTGCAGCTCCCCCGCCTACTGCTTGCCAATGAGCAGCTCCCCCACCTAGCGATTGCCAATGCGCAGCTCCCCCACCTAGTGCTTGCCAGTGCGCAAGCTCTCCCACCTAGTGCTTGCCAATGCAGCTTCCCTGCCTCCTGCTTGCCAGTGTGCAGCCCCCTGCTTACTGCTTGCTAGTGCGCATCTCCTCCAACTCCTGCTTGCTAGTGCCCAGCTCCCCTGCCTCCTGCTTGTAAGTGCGTAGCTCCCCCACCTGCTGCTTGTCAGTGTGCTATTGATGATCACAACGAGCTGTATGCTCTACAATGTTGCAAGCAGAGACAGCTTCATCTCTGCAACCCTGAAGCTAGCTTGATCTTAGCAAAGAGCTTGTAAGTGCTGAACTCATTGCCTAGGAAACTTGCCACGGCTGGTAACCAAAGCAATGAGCAAAAAAAAAAAAAAAAAATTAAAAATCCATCATTTTCAAGAATTGAAGAATTTTTAATAAGAGTAGGTAACTTGCAAAGTCGCTTGTTTTTTTCTTTTTCTTTTTTTTTTACCAGCACTTTGTAAATTTCACCATTTATGAAGATGAGAAAATACCCCTTTAAGTCAATAGGTTAAAGTCAAATCAAATATCCAGGACACCCGACGATCATTATTCCGACGTGATCAAGAACCAGGTCTATTATCTGCGCGGAGGAGACAATCACTTATCAGTATTGCGGTCACCCACACAAACCAAACAACTACTCCATAATGTCTGAGGGGACTGAAAAAACAACAAAAAAAAAAAAAAGTCACTTAAAAGTCAGGGACCAAGTTAAACAAAAAACATAAAAGCATTAGTAATACAGGCCTGCCTAAAATTGTACCAGTTACGAAAAGGAACCCCCAACATTTCGATATGACTATAAACACCTTGCATGACATAAAGGTCTGTACAACAGACCTATACAAAAATGATAATTACAAAAAAATAATAATAAAAAGTAGATTCCGACTAAAGCAAATTCCCCTTCCAATATCGGATTTTTTTGTTATTCTTTTTTTTTTTCTTTTTAATCCGTTTTAAACAACCAACCTTAACTTGTCCATGAGACTGCTGGAAATGATAAGTAGTCCTTTCACGTTTTCTGATTATTTTTTTTTGTTTGTTTTTAACGTTTGTGATTTTTTTTTGGATTTTTTTTCCTTTTTTACATTTTTGGTTAGAAAGTTCTCTGATCAGTGGTTCTCCTGAAAAGAGAGTGTTTATTATAAAATTAGGCAAATCGTCCATCTGTTATTTGTTCTTGACATTTCTCTTCGATCCGGCTCCTCTCCGTTTCACATACGCGGCTCTTCTCCCGCACTTGTCCGAGAGAGAACGGATGACGCAGCTATTCGCTTGGGTTAGTCGATCACTAGAGGAAAGTGATCCTTTTTGCCTCAGCTCACTGTGCTTTGGAGCCTGAAGTGGTGGTGGAAGCTGGTCCGCTGGCAGTGGCCACTGTGAAGAGAGAGTTTTGGATGGAGTCAACTACTGATGAGGAGGTGGCGTGAAGGCTTGTGATGGGTGTCACTGCCCCTCCGGCAGCTGCAGAGACCAAGCTGACTGGGCTGCTGGTGAGCAGAGAGAGGTTTTGGGGATTGAGGAACAGGGGTGCAGTCACAATGTTAGGAGTTCCTCCTGCGTTGGCAAATACAAAGTTTCCAGAAGCATCCAGTGACGTTATTGGAAGAGATCCACCGGATGCCAAAGCTGGTAATACAAAAACAAAAGTTGCGATTCAATATGCATCTAAAAATAAAACAAAACAAGGTTAAATGCCACCAGCTGCCTAGTAAAGTGGCCACCGCCCATCCACGGAAACGGCCCATGACTACGACCGCCCAAGGAAGCGGCCAGTGCCAACGACCGCCCAAGGAAGCAGACAGCACCACCAACCACCCAAGGAAGTACCAAGTGTCTATGACTGGCCAAAGAAGCATCACAGGCCAACGACCGCCCAAGGGAGAAGCCAGCGCCGGCGCCCGCCAAGGAAGCAACAATCTCCAACGACCGCCCAAGGAAGCAGCCAGCCCCAACGACCGCCCAAGGAAGCAGCCAGCCCCAACGACCGCCCAAGGAAGCAGCCAGCTCCAACGACCGCCAACAGGAGGAGCGCCCTGCATACTGTATGACTATTGAGATGACCACAGAATATATCAGATTGGACCTTTGAGCTCCTGGTCTATGCATGAGAATTGGAGCTCTGTATAACAAACTATTGCAGCTGGGTTAACGGCCAGTGCCAACGACTGCCCAAGGAAGCAGTAAGCGCTAATGACCGCCTGCCTAATGAAGCGCCCAGCACCAATGCCCACCTGGGCTTTATGATACAAAGCTCCACATCCCCTCCATAGGCAAATAATTAAATTGTGCTGCATGCAGCCACTACTAGAGTGTACTTAGGAGCTCCCTGCATATTGTGTGACTATTGAGATGAATCTATTACTAGTATGCAGGATTAGCTCCCACTAGTGGTGACCCCAGAATATCAGATTGGACCTTTCCGCTCCTGGTCTATGCATTAGATATGGTGCTCTGCATAAGAAACTACTTTGCACAGATCTTCAGGTTGATTTACCCATTTGTAGGTGTATAAAAAAAATTACAAAGTCTGTTTCATAGGTTAGACGCTGCTTGAACTAAAAATTGCCTTGGTTGCTAGGGACACGCTGCCTGACAACTGGATTTAGAATGTTACAACTTCTACACAGTGTATCCATAGCAACCTGTCATTTCTGTTCTGACAAAGGATATACAAAAACTTAATGGTCTTAGGGCCCTTTCACATCAGCGTTTTTCGTAATTCGCGGCAGATGCGGTGAAAAAAACCGCATCTGCCGCGTTTGCCGCATAACGGTTCCACTTGCGGCACGGTTGCGGTTTTTTCCATAGGAAGTATAGGGGGACTTGCGGCAGATGCGGCAAGTGCGGTATTGCACTTGCGGCAGGTGCGGCAGAGAAAAAAACCGCGGCTTACTGCGGTTTTTTTCTCTGCCGCACCTGCCGCAAGTGCAATACCGCACTTGCCGCATCTGCCGCAAGTCCCCCTATACTTCCTATGGAAAAAAACCGCAACCGCGCCGCAAGTGGAACCGTTATGCGGCAAACGCGGCAGATGCGATTTTTTCACCGCATCTGCCGCGAATTACGAAAAACGCAGATGTGAAAGCACCCTTAGGGCGACATCCCGAATTACTCAAATATGCACTAAGAGGACATGCAAAATACACGGCTGATATTATGGACATTAGGGGAGCCGCCTTCGCCCCGTGTAATTTCGGCTGTTCACGGACTTTCCGACAATCGTCTTCAGGATGAAAAGTTAAGCGTTGCCCGACTGACCTTGTATTGTTGCCAGCGTGCTGTTACTCATCAGCGCCGGACTGAGGGCGCTGCCCAGTGTCGCCGGATTCAGACTGAATAAGGCGCCTCTGAGAAGAGAAAGATACAAAATCCCACATCACATAAATGTCAAGGCAAAATTCCCCCGATCCCGGTACATGGAGCCGCACGAAGGGAGCGAGACTCCGCAGACTGTGCATGTGTCATATGTGTGACCGTGAGAGATACCGGAGGACAGGGAGCAGCAAATCGCCACCGGACACCTTGAAGTCACCGTGACCGACAGAGAGCCGGAGCAGCGGAGATCTGCTGATCAGATCTAAAGATAAACGGGACCTATAGTATGGAGGGTCAAACTGGGAGGTATATAAACAGGCGAGATAATTAAGGAGGAGGTGAGCTGTGATATTATCAATTGTGAAGGGTGGATCCTGTGTTATCTACTGTATATAGAGGTGTTATCAGTCATTATACAGGAGGAGGAGGTGAACTGTGATATCATCTATTGTGAATGGTGGATCCTGTGTTATCCACTGTATATAGAGGTGTTATCAGTCATTGTACAGGAGGGGGGAGGAGGTAAGCTGTGATATCACCTATTGTGAATGGTGGATCCTGTGTTATCTACTGTATATAGAGGTGTTATCAGTCATTGTACAGGAGGAGGAGGTGAGCTGTGATATCACCTATTGTGAATGGTGGATCCTGTGTTATCTACTGTATACAGAGGTGTTATCAGTCATTGTACAGGAGGAGGAGGTGAGCTGTGATATCATCTATTGTGAATGGTGGATCCTGTGTTATCTACTGTATATAGAGGTGTTATCAGTCATTGTACAGGAGGAGGAGGTGAGCTGTGATATCACCTATTGTGAATGGTGGATCCTGTGTTATCTACAGTATATAGAGGTGTTATCAGTCATTGTACAGGAGGAGGAGGTGAGCTGTGATATCATCTATTGTGAATAGTGGATCCTGTGTTATCTACAGTATATAGAGGTGTTATCAGTCATTGTACAGGAGGAGGAGGTGAGCTGTGATATCATCTATTGTGAATAGTGGATCCTGTGTTAACCATAGTGAAAAATGAAATATTATGTAAACCTACAAACATAAAAACTCTCAATATACTGATTATTTTTTCTGTGTATTTTAAAGGGTCGTGCAAAAGTAGAAAAATGTGTTCAAAAGCTTTCACAAATAAAGAAAGCAGAAATACATATAAATGTGAGGATTCTTTGAAAAAATAACTCCAGAATACAATAAAATGATAAATTAGGAGAGAAATTGATATTATAGAAATCAGATAAGACATTTTATACAGGAATAAATTGCAAAGTACAATAATTAAAAAAAATATAGAATATAAATTTCTTACCCAGCAGCAAATTGTGAGGAAGCCATTAATCCGGGGTTGAACCCGGCGGCAGCCGCCATGGCAGCCAGGCTTGCGTTGGCTGGCAGCTGTGCTGCTCCTTGTAGTGCGTTGGCGGCTGCGGTGTGGAGTCCAGACGTCGTGACCACCACTTGGCCTGAACTCAATGCGGAGGTGAGCGGGGTGGAGGTGGTGTGCGTCGTACTGGTTTCGCTTGCGCTGGATGATTCTGTGGCTCCGGCAGAAGCGGATGGGGAAGGGCTCAGAGACGGAGACGTCAGGACAGAGGACACCGGGGGAGCAGTAGATATCACAGTCGCCGTGTTAATGGAGGGAGATACTGTCGTGCCTTCATAAAATAAAACAATAAGGTAACTCAGGATCAGTAATGTAATATATGTACACAGTGACTGCACCAGCAGAATAGTGAGTGCAGCTCTGGGGTGTAATACAGGGGGTAACTCAGGATCAGTAATGTAATATATGTACACAGTGACTGCACCAGCAGAATAGTGAGTGCAGCTCTGGAGTATAATACAGGAGGTAACTCAGGATCAGTAATGTAATGTATGTACACAGTGACTGCACCAGCAGAATAGTGAGTGCAGCTCTGGAGTATAATACAGGAGGTAACTCAGGATCAGTAATGTAATATATGTACACAGTGACTGCACCAGCAGAATAGTGAGTGCAGCTCTGGGGTATAATACAGGAGGTAACTCAGGATCAGTAATGTAATGTATGTACACAGTGACTGCACCAGCAGCATAGTGAGTGCAGCTCTGGAGTGTAATACAGGGGGTAACTCAGGATCAGTAATGTAATATATGTACACAGTGACTGCACCAGCAGAATAGTGAGTGCAGCTCTGGAGTATAATACAGGAGGTAACTCAGGATCAGTAATGTAATGTATGTAATTGAGAAAGAGACAATCGCACACTCATGTGTAAGTTTGCAAAAAAATGAGGTCTTTTTTTATTCAGGAGCAGCGAGAAACCTCGCTGCTCCTGAATAAAAAAGACCTAATTTTTTTGCAAACTTACACATGAGTGTGCGATTGTCTCTTTCTCAATTGCCTACGTGGGTTAACCAGACCCCTCAATCAGCACCTCAGCATATGAAAAAAGTCTCAGAGTGCACGCCTTCTAGTCAGAAATGTAATGTATGTACACAGTGACTGCACCAGCAGAATAGTGAGTGCAGCTCTGGAGTATAATACAGGAGGTAACTCAGGATCAGTAATGTAACGTATGTACACAGTGACTGCACCAGCAGAATAGTGAGTGCAGCTCTGGGGTGTAATACAGGATAAATAATGTATGTACTTAGTGACTCCACAACTAACATCCATCTGCCATTATTTTCCCATCTACGTTTATAGAGTGACATACGTTCCGCTCACCTGTGGCGGAGAAGCTGGTCAGGGCGGCGGCACTGGTTAATGGCAGCACAGGGTTTACAGTCAGCGTGGTCGCTGCGCTGCTCGTCACAAGGCTTGGTGTAGAGGCCACCTATAAACCAGAGCGGTCAGAGGTCAGGACAGAGATTAACAAATGAAACGTTAATGAATTCTTTTCATCGGATTTAATAATAAAAAGTAAATAAATCCTCATCAGAATCTATTATCTCCATATTGTATTTACAGGAGATCGTGAGATGACGGGATGGAGAATGGCGGCAGTGGATGGAGCAGATGTGTGGATAACATACAGAGGACAGGGAGCACTCCTGACATCAGCCGCGCCACCATGAAGCCGCGTTACGATCGGTGCAGTGGGGTGAAACGTGCGGCGTCTCGTGCAGTTACTCATTGACAGCAGCCACCTGCTCGCTGCTGCTCCATTACCCCGAGCGAGCGGCCGCAGCGAGCAATAAACACCACAGGTGATTTACAACCCGCGGACACCGGATAAATCATTCTACACCATTTACTGCTTCACACCTGACCCGGCCGCTGTCGCTTTAAGGAGGAACGACGTGACCGCCTGCGGGCGACGGATAGAATGGCGGACACAGAAAAAGAAAAAAACTACAATTTTAAAAGATTATTATGGGATTACCACGTAGGTGCACATCTGTAGAAGCAAAAACAAGAAAACAGTGGCATGTACATTGATGTTGTTCACCCTTCTGTACATCGCTATACATAACATAGGCTATACTTAAAGCAGGGGGGTACAAATTAATTTAACATAGCTCCCTGCATACAGCACAACCCCACCCGTGAGCCCTGATGCCTGCAGAAGGAGCACACACACATAGACCCTGTATACAGCAGGAGCACACACATAGACCCTGTATACAGCAGGAGCACACACATAGACCCTGTATACAGCAGCAGCTCTACATAGACCCTGTATACAGCAGGAGCACACAACATAGCCCCTGTATACAGCAGGAGCACACACATAGCCCCTGTATACAGCAGGAGCACACACATAGCCCTGTATACAGCAGGAGCCACACATAGACCCTGTATACAGCAGGAGCACACACATAGACCCTGTATACAGCAGGAGCACCACACATAGCCCCTGTATACAGCAGGAGCACACACATAGCCCCTGTATACAGCAGGAGCACACACATAGCCCCTGTATACAGCAGGAGCACACACATAGCCCTGTATACAGCAGGAGCACACACATAGCCCCTGTATACAGCAGGAGCACACACATAGACCCTGTATACAGCAGGAGCACACACATAGCCCCTGTATACAGCAGGAGCACACACATAGCCCTGTATACAGCAGGAGCACACACATAGCCCTGTATACAGCAGGAGCACACACATAGCCCCTGTATACAGCAGGAGCACACACATAGACCCTGTATACAGCAGGAGCACCACATAGCCCCTGTATACAGCAGGGCACACACATAGCCCTGTATACAGCAGGAGCACACACATAGCCCCTGTATACAGCAGGAGCACACACATAGCCCCTGTATACAGCAGGAGCACACACATAGCCCCTGTATACAGCAGGAGCACACACATAGCCCCTGTATACAGCAGGAGCACACACATAGCCCCTGTATACAGCAGGAGCACACACATAGCCCCTGTATACAGCAGGAGCACACACACTAGCCCCTGTATACAGCAGGAGCACACACATAGCCCCTGTATACAGCAGGAGCACCACACCATACAAACCCCTGTATACAGCAGGAGCACACACATAGCCCTGTATACAGCAGGAGCACACACATAGCCCCTGTATACAGCAGGGGCACACACATAGCCCCTGTATACAGCAGGGCACACACATAGCCCCTGTATACAGCAGGAGCACACACATAGCCCCTGTATACAGCAGGAGCACACACATAGCCCTGTATACAGCAGGAGCACACACAGCCCTGTATACAGCAGGAGCACACACATAGCCCCTGTATACAGCAGGAGCACACACATAGCCCCTGTATACAGCAGGAGCACACACATAGCCCCTGTATACAGCAGGAGGCACACACATAGCCCCTGTATACAGCAGGAGCACACACATAGCCCCTGTATACAGCAGGAGCACACACATAGCCCCTGTATACAGCAGGGGCACACACATAGCCCCTGTATACAGCAGGGCACACACATAGCCCCTGTATACAGCAGGAGCACACACATAGCCCCTGTATACAGCAGGGCACACACATAGCCCCTGTATACAGCAGGGGCACACACATAGCCCCTGTAAACAGCAGAGAGGCACACACATAGCCCCTGTATACAGCAGGAGCACACACATAGCCCCTGTATACAGCAGGAGCACACACATAGCCCCTGTATACAGCAGGGGCACACACATAGCCCTGTATACAGCAGGGCACACACATAGCCCCTGTATACAGCAGGGGCACACACATAGCCCTGTATACAGCAGGAGCACACACATAGCCCCTGTATACAGCAGGGCACACACATAGCCCCTGTATACAGCAGGGGCACACACATAGCCCCTGTATACAGCAGGGGCACACACATAGCCCCTGTATACAGCAGGGGCACACACATAGCCCCTGTATACAGCAGGGCACACACATAGCCCCTGTATACAGCAGGGCACACACATAGCCCCTGTATACAGCAGGGCACACACATAGCCCCTGTATACAGCAGGGCACACACATAGCCCCTGTATACAGCAGGAGCACACACATAGCCCTGTATACAGCAGGGCACACACATAGCCCCTGTATACAGCAGGAGCACACACATAGCCCCTGTATACAGCAGGGGCACACACATAGCCCCTGTATACAGCAGGGCAAACACATAGACCCTGTATACAGCAGGGGCACACACATAGACCCTGTATACAGCAGGGCACACACATAGACCCTGTATACAGCAGGAGCAAACACATAGACCCTGTATACAGCAGGAGCACACACATAGACCCTGTATACAGCAGGAGCTACACATAGACCCTGTATACAGCAGGGGCAAACCACATAGACCCTGTATACAGCAGGGAGCACACACATAGACCCTGTATACAGCAGGAGCCACATAGACCCTGTATACAGCAGGAGCCACACATAGACCCTGTATACAGCAGGAGCCCACACAGACCCTGTATACAGCAGGAGCACACACATAGACCCTGTATACAGCAGGAGCACACACATAGACCCTGTATACAGCAGGACACACACATAGCCCTGTATACAGCAGGAGCACAACCGTAACAGCGGACACATGAGCCCTGTATACAGCAGGAGCACACACATAGCCCTGTATACAGCAGGAGCACACACATAGCCCTGTATACAGCAGGAGCAACACATAGACCCTGTATACAGCAGGGACAAACACATAGACCCTGTATACAGCAGGAGCAACACATAGACCCTGATACAGCAGGAGCAACACACAAACCCTGTATACATCAGGAGCTCTACATAGACCTTGAGAGGAGTGGGAACCACACACAGCCTCTATATAAGTAGGGCAAGACACAGTCTATATACAGCAGGAGCTGTACAAAATGTTACATAAAAGTAAAAGTAAGTGGTGAAAATATTTCAGACATTTTATATAAAAAATTAATTTTTATTATTAATTATTATTATTATTTTGTGCCATATTCCCATATGTCTAATTTTTCGGGATCTGGGGCTGTGTGATGTCTTATTTTTTGTGTATTGAGCTGATGTTTTTAATGACACCATTTTTGGGTAGATGTGATGTTTTGATCGCCTGTTATTGCATTTTATTGCAATGGTCAAGTGACCAAAGAACAATTCTAGCGTGATGATTTTTTTTCTCTCATTATGATAGATGGGGCATTTCTGACCGCGGTGATACCAAATGTGTATTTTTTTTTTGCTTTATGTTTAATGTGGCAAAAAGGGGGTGATTTGTACACTTATATAGTTTTTACTATTCCCCTTAGGGCCGTTGAATCCTGCACTATCCGATCGCTTCTGCTGTTCAGAGCGATGCTTCACAACCATCTGTACAGCAGAAATGATCATCACCTGTGAACGCCGGCGCTCAGCCAACGTTCACAGGAACATCGATATGACCGTGCCAGAGGTTATCATTTGACCCCTCGCTGTCATGACAACCCACAGGTGCCCTGTGACCATATCATGGGGTCCCTGTTGGTGTGGGAGGAACGGAGCGATCTTTACTGGTGTGTGTTAGATGGCGCTGTCAAGAGTTTGACAATGCAATCTAACTAGTTAACAGGCACAAGCGGATCCCCAATCTCCAATCCACCTGTGACTGTTAACTGCACATGTGTGGGGAAAAGTATGGCCTCAGTGTGGGAGCCCACATTAAAGTCAGGACAAAGGAAGTATATATGGCCCATGGTCGTGAAGGGGTTAAAGGGTGTCTGGTTAGTCCAGTTTCAAACTAACATTTTTAGACCATAGGGCTTGCAGGTTTATTCCAGCATGCCCATGGATTCCCCCACACCCCATGCGGGTACATCTGTTTGCATGTTGTCGGGTGATCTGTACTATGCCCTTGGGGACGTGTCATTAGTACTGTGTACCGCACATGCCCTGTTGCACTTGCAGTTTATGGATCACAGACCGCTTCACTATTATTTTTCCACGGAGACAAAGTGCAACATATTGCAGATTTTGCCTCTGTGACAATCAAATGAAACCACAGATCCACACTGATCCGTACACAGTTTGTGACTGACACACACACATAGCGAAAAACGCCAGTGTGCAGCCAGCCTTACTTACAATGAGTGTGAAGGTGCAATGTGACTGCAGACTGTGACCTACTGCAAAGGGTAGAAATACACACAAGCACAATGTGTAGCTGCCGCTCTGTATCTGAGGTCAGGGGGGACAATACTGTAATCACTACAACTAATGAGTAACATGTGGATGATGGGAAGCATCACACTACATGGAAAATGCCCCAACACTGTATAGAAATACATACAAGCATGATGTAAGGAAATGTCCAAGGTGGAGGACCAGTGTGCAGATTGGAAGGGCACAGCATGCAGGGGGCCGGGCCACAGCATGCAGGGGGCCGGGCACAGCATGCAGGGGGCCGGGCCCCAGCATGCAGGGGGCCGGGCCACAGCATGCAGGGGGCCGGGCCACAGCATGCAGGGGGCCGGGCCACAGCATGCAGGGGGCCGGGCCACAGCATGCAGGGGGCCGGGCCACAGCATGCAGGGGGCCGGGCCACAGCATGCAGGGGGCCGGGCCACAGCATGCAGGGGGCCGGGCCACAGCATGCAGGGGGCCGGGCCACAGCATGCAGGGGGCCGGGCCACAGCATGCAGGGGGCCGGGCCACAGCATGCAGGGGGCCGGGCCACAGCATGCAGGGGGCCGGGCCACAGCATGCAGGGGCGGGGCAGTGTGCAGTTGGGAGGAGCACAGTGTCCGGGGGCATTTTCTTTGCAGTTTAATGCTCTCCCATCATCCACATTTTATTCAGACGTTGTAGTAATTACATTAATGTCTGCACTCCCCTGACAGATCCATAGCTGTGCCGCCTGTACTTCCAGCCTCACTCACACACCGTGATCTGCTGCTCTGCAAAGTGACACAAGGCAGCCAGGCTCACCTACTCCACACACAGGATCCAGGCATTCATGCAGGGCTGCAGGAGCCATCAGAAGCTCCGCCCTCATCACAGGAGAAGGTGGGCGTGGCTTCAGCACTCGTGCTGCCCACACTCAGTGCTTGGTCTGTCCTGCCTGACGTCATGTGGCACAGCGGTTCAGCATCAGCCAATACTCAAGAGAGCTCAGGAGCTTACTGCAGACTTACAGCTACCACTAGAGGGAGCTCAGGAGCATACTGCAGACTTACAGCCACCACTAGAGGGACCTCAGGAGCATACTGCAGACTTACAGCCACCACTAGAGGAAGCTCAGGAGCATACTGCAGACTTACAGCCATCACTAGAGGGAGCTCAGAGCGTACTGCAGACTTACAGCCACCACTAGAGGGAGCTCAGGACATACTGCAGCTAAAGGCCCAGTTACACATAGATAATTGCGCACAGATTGTTTGCAGATTTCTGGTTGCAGTGAAATCATGGACACATTATTACATTTGTTCACGGCCACAAAATATAACAATGTGTCCATGATTTCACTGCAACCAGAGATCTGCGAACAATCTGTGCGCAATTATCTATGTGTAACTGGGCCTTTACAGCCATCACTAGAGGGACTTCAGGAGCACACTGCAGACTTACAGCCACCACTAGAGGAAGCTCAGAGCGTACTGCAGACTTACAGCCATCACTAGAGGGAGCTCAGAGCGTACTGCAGACTTACAGCCACCACTAGAGGGAGCTCAGGAGCATACTGCAGACTTACAGCCACCACTAGAGGAAGCTCAGAGCGTACTGCAGACTTACAGCCATCACTAGAGGAAGCTCAGGAGCATACTGCAGACTTACAGCCATCACTAGAGGGAGCTCAGGAGCATACTGCAGACTTACAGCCACCACTAGAGGAAGCTCAGGAGCATACTGCAGACTTACAGCCATCACTAGAGGGAGCTCAGGAGCATACTGCAGACTTACAGCCACCACTAGAGGAAGCTCAGAGCGTACTGCAGACTTACAGCCATCACTAGAGGAAGCTCAGGAGCATACTGCAGACTTACAGCCATCACTAGAGGGAGCTCAGGAGCATACTGCAGACTTACAGCCACCACTAGAGGAAGCTCAGGAGCATACTGCAGACTTACAGCCATCACTAGAGGGAGCTCAGGAGCATACTGCAGACTTACAGCCATCACTAGAGGGACTTCAGGAGCACACTGCAGACTTATAGCCACCACTAGAGGGACCTCAGGAGCATACTGCAGACTTACAGCCATCACTAGAGGGAGCTCAGGAGCATACTGCAGACTTACAGCCACCACTAGAGGAAGCTCAGGAGCATACTGCAGACTTACAGCCATCACTAGAGGAAGCTCAGGAGCATACTGCAGACTTACAGCCATCACTAGAGGGAGCTCAGAGCGTACTGCAGACTTACAGCCACCACTAGAGGGAGCTCAGGAGCATACTGCAGACTAAAGGCCCAGTTACACATAGATAATTGCGCACAGATTGTTTGCAGATTTCTGGTTGCAGTGAAATCATGGACACATTATTACATTTGTTCACGGCCACAAAATATAACAATGTGTCCATGATTTCACTGCAACCAGAGATCTGCGAACAATCTGTGCGCAATTATCTATGTGTAACTGGGCCTTTACAGCCATCACTAGAGGGACTTCAGGAGCACACTGCAGACTTACAGCCACCACTAGAGGAAGCTCAGAGCGTACTGCAGACTTACAGCCATCACTAGAGGGAGCTCAGAGCGTACTGCAGACTTACAGCCACCACTAGAGGGAGCTCAGGAGCATACTGCAGACTTACAGCCACCACTAGAGGAAGCTCAGAGCGTACTGCAGACTTACAGCCATCACTAGAGGAAGCTCAGGAGCATACTGCAGACTTACAGCCATCACTAGAGGGAGCTCAGGAGCATACTGCAGACTTACAGCCACACTAGAGGAAGCTCAGAGCATACTGCAGACTTACAGCCATCACTAGAGGAGCTCAGGAGCATACTGCAGACTTACAGCCACCACTAGAGGAAGCTCAGAGCGTACTGCAGACTTACAGCCATCACTAGAGGAAGCTCAGGAGCATACTGCAGACTTACAGCCATCACTAGAGGGAGCTCAGGAGCATACTGCAGACTTACAGCCACCACTAGAGGAAGCTCAGGAGCATACTGCAGACTTACAGCCATCACTAGAGGGAGCTCAGGAGCATACTGCAGACTTACAGCCATCACTAGAGGGACTTCAGGAGCACACTGCAGACTTATAGCCACCACTAGAGGGACCTCAGGAGCATACTGCAGACTTACAGCCATCACTAGAGGGAGCTCAGGAGCAACTGCAGACTTACAGCCACCACTAGAGGAAGCTCAGGAGCATACTGCAGACTTACAGCCATCACTAGAGGAAGCTCAGGAGCATACTGCAGACTTACAAGCCATCACTAGAGGGAGCTCAGGAGCATACTGCAGACTTACAGCCATCACTAGAGGGAGCTCAGGAGCATACTGCAGACTAAAGCCAGTTACACATAGATAATGCGCACAGATTGTTTGCAGATTTCTGGTTGCAGTGAATCATGGACACATTATACATTGTTCACGGCCACAAAATATAACAATGTGTCCATGATTTCACTGCAACCAGAGATCTGCGAACAATCTGTGCGCAATATCTATGTGTAACTGGCTTTACAGCCATCACTAGAGGGACTCAGGAGCATCACTGCAGACTTACAGCCACCACTAGAGGAAGCTCAGAGCGTACTGCAGACTTACAGCCATCACTAGAGGGAGCTCAGGAGCTACTGCAGACTTACAGCCACCACTAGAGGAGCTCAGGAGCATACTGCAGACTTACAGCCACCACTAGAGGAGCTCAGAGCGTACTGCAGACTTACAGCCATCACTAGAGGAGCTCAGGAGCATACTGCAGACTTACAGCCATCACTAGAGGGACTCAGGAGCACTACTGCAGACTTACAGCCATCCACTAGAGGAAGCTCAGGAGTACTGCAGACTTACAGCCACACTAGAGGGAGCTCAGGAGCATACTGCAGACTTATCAGCCACCACTAGAGGAAGCTCAGAGCGTACTGCAGACTTATCAGCCACACTAGAGGAAGCTCAGGAGCATACTGCAGACTTACGCCATCACTAGAGGGAGCTCAGGAGCATACTGCAGACTTACAGCCACCACTAGAGGAGCTCAGGAGCATACTGCAGACTTACAGCCATCACTAGAGGGAGCTCAGGAGCATACTGCAGACTTACAGCCATCACTAGAGGGAGCTCAGGAGCATACTGCAGACTTACAGCCATCACTAGAGGGAGCTCAGGAGCATACTGCAGACTTCTAGCCATCACTAGAGGGAGCTCAGGAGCATACTGCAGACTTCTAGCCATCACTAGAGGGAGCTCAGGAGCATACTGCAGACTTCTAGCCATCACTAGAGGGAGCTCAGGAGCATACTGCAGACTTCTAGCCATCACTAGAGGGAGCTCAGGAGCATACTGCAGACTTACAGCCATCACTAGAGGGAGCTCAGGCGCTCTCTACATACAACCCAATGTTTAAATCTATGGTTTGTTTGTGAGCTCCCCCTAATGGTTGTATGCGGCTCTGCAGGGGATTTTCTGCTGTTTATTAGAAGATCAGACACTTTCATCTTTATGAATATATATTCAATAACTCAGTGACTAATATATCCTAACACGTGGAGGTTCTGCCAGAAATGGGCACCTAAGCCTTTTCAGAGCCTTACCAGAGGAGTCGGACTTGGGTACATTGCTTTGATGGGAGAATTGCTGGATATACCGCTGCTCGGAGGGTTGATCCTCTTTTCCTTCTGGCGCCGGTTACAGAACCAAACCCGGATCACCTCCTTCTCCATGTGCAGCTGGTCGGCAATCATGGTGATCTCCTCCGAGGTAGGCTTTTGGTTCTGTGTTAGAAACTAGAGTGAGAAATGGCTGTGGACGGCCCTCCGGGGATGTTTAGGAGTCGCTAGAACTAGTCAAGAGTTTTCTAGTCTTAACATTGATTAAAATATTAAACAAGTCTCTCCTCTAGTGCCACCTACAGGCCACAATATCGCCTCTAGTTTGCATAAATTTCTCACCAGCTGGATCTGCGCCTCCTGGGAGGTGAAATAAAAAATAATGCAACTTTTTCACCTACGTTGAGTTTCATCACCATTTGTAACAACTCTGCTTGCTGTCAGTCTAAGGAAACATTGTCTGCATTCACTGTCCTGCCGCACAGCTGCCACCTTAAAGGTGGATTCCAGTAAGGACAAGGATAGGTGAAAACTACCAGATCTGCGGGGGTCCCACTGAGACCCCCCAAAATGGGGAACATGAGTCCCTTGGTTCATTCTCTATGTATTAGAAATGGTGCAGAACACATGCTTGACAGTCGCTCTTTTCAATCTGGTGATCTATGGGGGGGTGGATTTTCATCTGCCGGACCTCTCCCCCCATCCAAACTATGGGTGATAACTTACTAACAAACTCAACCCTGCTACAATATAGTGGCGTCCTATAGGACGGCAATCAATAGATAAGCGCTCTACTCTGACAGTCCAATAGACAATGAATGGAGTGGGGGTCCCTACATTATGGGGAGTCCTCATTCTCCAGATCAGCGAGTGCTGCACTGACCTCCAGGAAACTCTTCTCTAAGGCCACACGTATGTTGGTCTCTATGCTGGTGCGTTTTTTCCTCCTGCGGTTCAGCCCCTCGATCCCGTGCCCAGGAGAGTTCATGACGTTGGGGCTCGAAAGAGAAGAGTCCGACGAGATGTTCTCTTGGGTACCGATAGAGAAAAGAAAAAAAAGCAGTATATTAAAACTTATATACTCTTAAATTTAAAAAAAAAATGGTGGTGACTACCCGTAGCCACCACCAGAGGGAGCTCACTGCACTCTATAGCCTTGTATGTACAGGAGGATACAGTGAGCTCCCTCTAGTGGTGGCTGTTGGCAGCCACGATCTTAAGTATCACATTCTCCCACTGCACATTAGCGCCATTCTGGGGTTCGGGCCGCCGTCACGTGCTCACCTGCGTCGTTCAGCCACTTCTCCAGGAGAGGCTTTAATTTGCACATGTTTTTAAAGCTGAGGTTCAAGGCTTCGAAGCGAGAAATAGTAGTTTGGCTAAAGTCATTTCCATAGAGTTTGCCCATAGCAAGCCCCACATCACCCTACGAGAAAAGCAAAGACTATGAGCGCTCAGATGTAGTCAGACAAGTGTTGCCACAAAAGGCGACATTTATAGAAAACTGCAACATAACCACACACAAAAGAAAAACATACCATTATCAATCTCTGCCCCCCTATCCACCATATCTCACTATCCCCCTCTATCCACCATATCTCACTATCCCCCTCTCCATCCCCCTCTATCCACCATATCTCACTATCCCCCTCTATCCACCATATCTCACTATCCCCCTCTTATCCACCTCTCCATCCCCCTCTATCCACCTCTCCATCCCCCTCTATCCACCATATCTCACTATCCCCCTCTATCCACCTCTCCATCCCCCTCTATCCACCTCTCCATCCCCCTCTATCCACCATATCTCACTATCCCCCTCTATCCACTCTCCATCCCCCTCTATCCACCATATCTCACTATCCCCTCTATCCACCTCTCCATCCACCATATCTCACAATCCCCCTCTATCCACCTCTCCATCCCCCTATAGATTTTGCAATCCTCACTTCTACCACCGAGACTTTTTTTTAAACCAATTTGACGTTGTTTCAGGAAATGCACGTGTACATTAGCAGCAATGACCCGACTCCGCCCATATATTGTATTAAAGCATCTAATGAGTGTGTGCAAAGGATATTGTGAAGAGAGGAGAAGGTGACATCTTAGATATAGATTATTAGCTGTATACAGAGGTGTTATTAGTCATTGCAATCCTGCCTCTGATGATAATGAGTCTGCTGAAAACTCAGCAGGAAGTGCGAGTTAATAAAACACAAACAGTGACTAGCGTGAAATTTGCAAGGTTATTAATTTTTTTTCCACTAAAGATAATATGGGAAAGAAAATTGCAAAAACGGACACCTCTGTGTCCCCTTTAGTCCTATAAGTGAACAATTGTATAAAATATTCATTTTTTTAATAAGTGCAAAGACATCAGCCCCATCTTCCAGATCCCCGTCTTCATATTCTAGGCGGGTTTTATTCATGTAATGCAGAGCGCATGCGGCTCTTCCACCATTTCGTGCCATGGGACCAATGGAAAGGAGGAGACTGAAGATGTGCGCTGAGAACAAGTCTCCCAGAACCCATCCTGTGCCCGGTTCTGGTGCTGTGTACAGGACAGGGGCAGGGGCCGACTATTACTATTGTGCGATTTCTCGGTGGTTGATTTTCTACACTTAAGGAGGGTAATTAAGACAGTGAAGGTCACGGACTCTCCGGCCGCTTTTAGTAGCATTAACCTTTAAGGTTGAAATGCTGCATTAGCGAATGGAAAGAGCGGGGGCCCGCTGAGAAAAGCACAGCTGGAGGGCAAGGAGGGTCTTATTAGGCAATTTCTCCCTACTGTATATAGAGCAATCGAGGTGGTAAGTGGCCACTCCACACCGCCTGTCTCACCGCCAGGACGACAGCCACTCCACCAGTATGTCTCACAGCCAGGACGACAGTCACTCCACCCGCCTGTCTCACCGTCAGGACGACAGCCACTCCACCCGCCTGTCTCACCGCCAGGACGACAGCCACTCCACCAGTATGTCTCACAGCCAGGACGACAGTCACTCCACCCGCCTGTCTCACCGTCAGGACGACAGCCACTCCACCCGCCTGTCTCACCGCCAGGACGACAGCCACTCCACCCGCCTGTCTCACCGCCAGGACGACAGCCACTCCACCCGCCTGTCTCACCGCCAGGACGACAGCCACTCCACCCGCCTGTCTCACCGCCAGGATGACAGTCACTCCACCCGCCTGTCTCACCGCCAGGATGACAGTCACTCCACCCATTTGTCTCACCGCCAGGACGACAGTCACTCCACCCGTCTGTCTCACCGCCAGGACGACAGTCACTCCACCCGCCTGTGTCACCGCCAGGACGACAGTCACTCCACCCGCCTGTCTCACCGCCAGGATGACAGTCACTCCACCCATTTGTCTCACCGCCAGGACGACAGTCACTCCACCCGTCTGTCTCACCGCCAGGACGACAGTCACTCCACCCGTCTGTCTCACCGCCAGGACGACAGTCACTCCACCCGTCTGTCTCACCGCCAGGACGACAGTCACTCCACCAACCCACCGCCGCACACTTTGCCGTTACCTGAGTGAATCCGAGTTTGATGCGTCTTTGTTTAAAAGTCTTTGCAAACTGTTCAAGCTCCTCCAGGTCGCTGGGTTCCTCCAGGCTCGGAGTGTCGATTCGCTTTGGTGTCGTCTGGCTCTGTGGAAGATGTTGTACAGGGGTCGCAGCTATTGTGCGGGTGGGGGTTGCTGGCTGCAAAAAGAAAAGAGGGTGGAAATCAAAATCAAGGTCCGGTCTGGTATTGCAGGGGGTAGGTAGTCCCCCTATTCACGTGTTTTAAGACCTCGGCTTACGGAAGCTCCAGGCAGGTAATGCATTGGAGCTGGTGGGTGCCAGGGCGGCGCTATAGCGGAGGGGAGTGGGCTGACCTGTGAGGTGAGGGTGATGCTTGGTTGAGACTGCAGGAGGTTGGCTTGGCTTTGCTGAGGTAGCTGTGTTAAGAGATTCTGTGCCTGCAGGAGACCTGGGGGAAGAGACGATAAAAGTGGTGAGATAGATGGACAAGGAGGGTCTGCAAAGCAGAAAACAAAATCAGACAGTAAAGTAGTCTCATGCCAATGGCCGCCATGATCCGGAGACGGGCGAGGGTCAATTAAGGAGTTTCTTTCCATGCCTTGTATCTTCTGAGCTTACTGTTGGCACAGCCGTGGTGCAGGTGATTAGCTCACATACATTTCTGATCCGGTGACATGTTCCAGACGTCGTGCCAACTCTACTATACCCAAAAAGTATCATTCATCAGATTATCCCTGTGCACGCTCCGTACCACCCAGTGCACAGGAAAGTCTCCGTGCCAGAGGATCTGGTGGGTACGGGAGCCTGCATGTGCACAATGGAGGATGTGTACTGGCGAGACCCTCATCCGGCAGGACACAAGGTGCTGCATCCTGAGAGGTACCAGCAATCCAGCAGAATACGCCTACAGACGGCGATCACAAGTCCGGAGGAGCGCGGCCCTTACTTTGCTGTCCCTGTGGCGTCTGTGAGATGATGAATTGCGCTGGCGGCAGGCTGGTCGTCGGATGCACCAAGACAAATTGCTGCAGGTTAAGATTTTGCTGCTGAAGCTGCTGTAACTGTTGCAGATCCTGAAATAAACAAAAAAATAATGTAATCAGACGCATTTCACATGCAACATCGTAAAACGCGTAGGAGACGGCGAAGGGAGCGATGCACTGACCGGTGCAATCTGTAGTGACTGAGAAAAAGGGATCTGTGTCACTGGAGTAGCAGCAGAGGCGGAGATGGTGGCGCCAGCGGCGCTGTGCTGCTGGCTGGCGGAGTGCTGGACGGCGGCTGCCAGCAGCTGTGCCTGCGCCTGTTGTAGGAGCAACTGTTGCTGGGTTGGCGTCAGTGTTAACTGCAAAACAAAGAGGACAAAGTGTGAATATGGTAAGATGGCAACTAATAAGGGGAGAATGACGCTGAGGGACCGTCCACGCCAGACACTGGAGCTGCAGTATTCCCCCAGTTGGGTTTTTCCTTCCGGGGTTCCCAATACTTATCCAACCTGTGAGGACGCTCCTCATCACCGGACCCGTCCTGCTCCACAGAAACATTGCAAAAATGGAGAATCCAAGACCCAAAAGAAAAAGTCCAAACTATTATAACTTCATAAAAGCTGGTTATAAAAAACCTCAGTCATTCCAAGAGTGAAGAGTGTGTCACCCGCGACGAAGGAGTGTGTCACCGCGCCGCGCCGACACGAGGAAGGAGTGTGTCACCGCGCCGGACGGAAGGAGTGTGCCACCGCGCCGGACGGAAGGAGTGTGCACCGCGCCGGACGGAAGGAGTGTGTCACCGCGCCGGACGCGAAGGAGTGTGTCACCGCGCCGGACGTGAAGGAGTGTGCCCACCGCGCCGGACGTGAAGGAGTGTGTCACCGCGCCGGACGCCATTCACACACAGACATGGATCCGTGCAGTTATATTGGGATCCACAAAATATATATATGTGACTGTGTGTATATATGTATGCGTATAATGTATAGTAGATTAGGAAGAAAGTGATGTCACAAAAAGGGTGGGCTCTGTAGCGAGGTAGCTGTCTCTTCCCCCCCTGCACTGTCTCTCTCACCCATGCGGTCTTCTCCCCTATGTTCCTTCTTGTGCACTCTCTCCCCTGTCCGCTCTCTCTCCCTCGTGTGCCATCTTCTCCCCTCATGTGCCCTCTCCTTTGGGCCATCTCCCCGTTTGCTGTCTTCTCCCCCATGTGCTGACTCTCTCACCCCCTGTGTGCTGTCTTCTGTCCTCATGTGATCTCTCCTTTGAACCATCATCCCCCTGTGCGCTCTCCCCTGTGTGCCGTCTCTCTCTCCCCCCATTCTGTCTTCTCCCCTCATGTGCCCTCTCCTTTGGGCTGTCTCCCCGTTTGCTGTCTTCTCCCCCATGTGCTGCCTCTCACCCCCTGTGTGCTGTCTTCTGTCCTCATGTGATCTCTCCTTTGAACCATCATCCCCCTGTGCGCTCTCCCCTGTGTGCAGTCTCTCTCTCCCCCCCATTCTGTCTTCTCCTCTTGTGTGCTCACTCCTTTGAGCTGTCTTCTCCCCTTGTGTGCTTTCTGCCATGTGATTTCTCCTTTGAGCCATCATCCTCCTGTGCGCTCTCCCCTGTGTGCCGTCTCTCTCACCCCCGTTCTGTCTTTTCCCTTGTGTGCTCTCTCCTATGAGCTGTCTTCCCCCTGTATGCTGTCTCTCTCCCCCTGTGCTCTCTCCTTTCAGCTGTCTCCCCCTGTACTCTCTCTCTTCCCCCTGAGTACTCTCTGCCCCCCATGCACTCTCTCAGGCCCCTGTGGGCTCGCCCCTACCCCAGGGCGTCCTCTCTGGGCAGTCTGGTGCATCACCTGGGTGTCTAAAGATGGTGGCCACCTGAGTAAGTGTGTGCATGCTGGGTATGCGCAATTACTAGGTGGCAGTGTGTGCAGGACCCAAATCTCAAAACTCATGTAATACTCATTTTCTCCTGCGGGGGAGCTGCTGGAAAACTAATCAGTTGCTGCCAAGTGTTCTTGCAGATTGCAGTTGTTGAAGGTGAGGGTTCAGCTTGGTCTGGATTCACACAGCCATTTTTTGCCATCTGTGTCTATCGAGCTAAGTGGAGGCACCCCCCCCCCCCATCAGTTTTCGGCTCCATTGACTTTCAGTACCGCGGCAGGCACTTTCGGGTGCATCCAGTTCTATACTTTTTTCCATGATCCGGGTGTCACAGATTTTTTTCACCGAGACCAAAAATGCATTTTTGGTCTCCAAGACAACACCCGGAAGCATCAGATCTGGGGCACCACAGGTTAAATCAGAACTCGCCCAATGGAATCTGGATCCAGTGAACTCCAGATCCCTCTGGATCCGGGTTTTTCAACTGCGCACGCCCATAATGCAGTTATAAATCACACACCCACTAGGGGGTGTGTCATTTGTAACACCAACCCGACCACCCCAGACCCCGGCCACGCACCCCAGACCCCGGCCACGCACCCCAGACCCGGCCACGCACCCCAGACCCCGGCCACGCACCCCAGACCCCGGCCACGCACCCCAGACCCCGGCCACGCACCCAACCCGGCCACACACCCAGACCCCGGCCACACACCCAGACCGCCAACACCCCAGACCCCGGCCACCCGACCCGGCACACACCCCAGACCCCGGCCACACACCCAACCGCCACACACCCAGACCCCGGCCACACACCGACCCCGCCACACCCCGACCCGGCCACACACCCCAGACCCCTGGGAAGCGGTATGTGGATTTCAACCTCAATTAATACAGAGGACGTTTTCCCGCCAAGTTTTTGTCCACGGAGAGAAGCAAGACATCGCCATTTTGTTCTAGTCTCCGAATCATTGAAATTCTTCTCCTCCGTTGTGATCTCGAGAGACGTGAACGACATTGAAGTGTGCAGAAAATATGTATAATTTCTCATAACATGCGAAAAATGTCAGCGTGAAGAAAATAGCATGCTCAGGGCCGCAGATTGTTACCTTCCACGGCTGCTGGGGGGGTTTACATCGGATCAGGCGGAGGATGACGGCGGTGAAATTACAGGTCTGGAGCGCAGGCACTTTAAACAAAGCACTAAATAAAAGGCGGCAGACGTACTTTACACCTGTCTTAAAAGGGCATTTGAAACCATTTTTAGGACCTGGTGATTAATGGGGGAGGGGGATCGTACAATAAAAAAACACTGCAAAATCAGGACGCTTGGCTATTCCCAATGCACTTATTGAATACTGAACTCCTGACAACGTTGTTTAATGCTGCAGAGGAAGATTTATCAAAAAGTTGAGAAGTTTTATTACGCTACTCGTCAAGTCTAGACGCAGGGGCCCTGCTACACCGAAAAAGAAGATGTCCGGCCAGCCAATCACTAGCTGAGGCCGATGTTTCCGGCAGGACCTGCAGGGGACTGGTGAGAGATGCACTTTTATTTATCCAGTTTGAGCTGCCTGAAAACTATTTACATGGGTGGGGGCTTACGCCACACAGGGGAAAGATTCTTGTCTTATTGATTTACATCCTTAATCACTCGCCGAGGTTTGTAGGGAACGCCCTACAGGAGCCACCATTCACAGAGAGCGACAAGAGCCATCTCAGAGAGCGCCGCACAAGAGCCGCTGAACACCAAGAGCGGCCGTACACAGAGAGCGCCGCCGAATACCAAGAGCGCCGCACAAGAGCCACCGAACACCAAGAGCAGCCGTACACAGAGAGCGCCGCCGAATACCAAGAGCGCCACACAAGAGCCGCCGAACACCAAGAGCGCCACACAAGAGCCGCCGAACACCAAGAGCGCCACACAAGAGCCGCCGAATACCAAGAGCGCCGCACAAGAGCCACCGTACACAGAGCGCCACACAAAAGCCACCATACACAGAGAGCGCCACACAAAAGCCACCATACAGAGAGCGCCACACAAAAGCCACCATACACAGAGAGCGCCACACAAGAGCCACCGAACACCAAGAGCGCCACACAAGAGCCACCGTACACAGAGAATGCCACACAAGAGCCACCATTCAAAGAGAGTGCCACACAAGAGCCGCCGAAAACCAAGAGCACCGCACAAGAGCCGCCGAACACCAAGAGCGCCACACAAGAGCACCGTACACAGAGAGCGCCACACTAGAGCCACCGCACACAGAGAGCGCCACACTAGAGCCACCGCACACAGAGAGCGCCACACTAGAGCCACCGCACACAGAGAGCGCCACACAAGAGAGCCACCGCACACAGAGAGCGCCACACAAGAGAGCCACCGCACACAGAGAGCGCCACACAAGAGCCACCGCACACAGAGAGCGCCACACAAGAGCCACCGCACACAGAGAGCACCACACAAAAGCCACCATACAGAGAGCGCCACACAAAAGCAACCATACACAGAGAGCACCACACAAGAGCCACCGTACACAGAGCACCACACAAAGGTCGCTGTACACAGAGTGCGTCATACAAGAGCCGCCGAAAACTAAGAGCGCCCCACGAGATGCCATACAAGACCACAAAAGAGACGCCAGATACAGAGCGCCACACAAGAAACGCCAAACACCGAGAGCGCCCCACAAGAGCTGCCATACACACAGCGCCATACAAGAGCAACCGGTCACAGAGCGCCACACAAGAGCCGTTTTACACCGGGAGCACTACACAAGAGCCGGCGTACACAGACAGCACCACACAAGAACTGCCGCACAGAGAGTGCCACACAAGATCCGCCGTACAGAGCGCGCCACACAGGAGCCGCCGTACACCAAGAGCTCCACACAACAGCCGCCTGACACAGAGCACGATACAAGAGCCGCCGTACACCAAGAGCTCCACACAAAAGCCGCCGGACACAAAGCGCCACACAAGAACTACCGTACACAGAGAGCGCCACACAAGAATCGCTGTACAGAGAGTGCACCCCATAACAGCCGCCAGACACTGTGAGCACCACACAAGAGCCGTTGTACACGGGGAGCACTACACAAAAGCCACCATACACAGAGCGCCACAGAAGAGCCGCCGGACACAGAGAGCGCCACCGGACACCATGAGCGTCACACAACAGCCGCCGTACACATACAGCGCCTCACATGAGAGCGCCACACAAAAGTCGCCGTACACAGAGCTCCCCACAAGAGCTGCCGCCCACAGACACAGAGCATCACACAAGAGCCGCCATACACAGAGTGCTACAACAAGAGCCGCCGGACACAAAGAGCGCCACATAAGAGCCACACAAGAGCTGCACATCATCCCTGCAGCCAATGGCTGAGCTCAGTGAGTGGATGCAGTGATGATGTGCATTGTAGCTGTGATGTCACTACTGCGGGCAGTCACCGAGCTCAGCCACTATCTGCAGCGGTGACGTCACATCTACAATGCACATCATCGCTGGGATGGTGCTGGGCTGGACAAGGGGGCAGAATCTGCTGCTTTTGTGACTTTATATGTCTAAACAGAGTTTGGGAACCACTTTTGTTGAAGTGGAAAACCCCTTTAAGAATCCTAAAAGCAACAACTAGACTTGTTTTTTGCCTATACACAGCGCCCCTCGTGTCAGGCCAACTTTTATCCAGGCCCAATAGTCACTTCTCCGCCCATCTCTTTCCCTTCCGATTTTGCACTACGCTTTAGCAGATTGCGGTCCGCTCATCCACGCATTTCTCACATTTGGCAGCGGTGAGTTAACAGACGAATATAAAGTCTGTAGGTAGTAATTATATCTGCCGTCAATCTGTCTACTTGACAGAACTAATTCCAGTAACTGAAAAAATGAAAAGTGAGGGAAAAAAAAGCACCAAAATGTGATGGAACATAAGCAGTAAAAAAAAAAAAAAGGTCCTTAAAAGGGATATTCCGAAGGTAGTAAAGGAAGCTTAATTACTGCACTAGGATGGTCGCTCATGAGGAATATCACCCCCCTGTGGCCACATCATGGAGGGTTTCACTAAAATCAATCAATTTCTACAGGTCTAGATCCTAAATCCCACAAAGACCAGCCCATTATTAAGTCATTATTAAAGCGAACCTGTCACCCCCTCCAGGCATCTAAAGATAACATAGCCACCTTCTGCAGCACTAAGGCTGCATTCTGACAAGGTGTCTATAGCATTTATGCTCCCTTGATTCACTGAAATAAAGACTTATATAAAATCTGTTTCAAACCAGATCCAAGACCGGGAGGCGGGTTTTCATGTGTCTGTCTCCCTCCTCTGTGGTGTCAGTCATCCCTCTCTGCTCTCTGTGCACCGCCTCCAGGGCCACCTCCCTGCATTACAGAGCTGTGTCAGCTCTGCTACAACATAGAGCTGCTGTTATAGGAGACCCCACAGTAGTAAATGTAGCAGGAGGATCCTGAGCAGGCAAAGCACTGCCTGCTACTTAGCAGCCCTTGAGCTGTCAGCAGTGCAGCAGAGTTGAGTTTGTGCTGTAGATCAGGGGCTGAGGAGCAATGCTGCTAGGTACAAGAAACTGAAAGTGAAACCTGCTCAGCTCAAGGCTGCTACGTAGCAGGCACTGCTTTGTCTGCTAAGGATCCTCCTGCTAGATTTACTACTGTGGGGTCTCCTATACCAGCAGCTCTATGTTGTAGCAGAGCTGACAAAGCTCTGTAATGCAAGGAGATAGCCCTGGAGGCGGTGCACAGAGAGCAGAGAGGGATGACTGACACCACAGAGGAAGGAGACAGACACTTGAAAACCCGCCTCCCGGTCTTGGATCAGGTTTGAAACAGATTTTATATAAGTCTTTATTTCAGTGAATCAAGGGAGCATAAATGCTATAGACACCTTGTCAGAATGCAGCCTTAGTGCTGCAGAAGGCGGCTATGTTATCTTTAGATGCCTGGAGGGGGTGACAGGTTCGCTTTAAGTTCCTTATTTTCCCTGCAGTGGCCTCTGCTGGAGAGATGAGGTATT
This sequence comes from Allobates femoralis, assembly GCA_033576535.1. Taxonomy (NCBI): domain Eukaryota; kingdom Metazoa; phylum Chordata; class Amphibia; order Anura; family Aromobatidae; genus Allobates; species Allobates femoralis. The sequence continues at coordinate 8,725,405 of JARQOC010000002.1, read as the reverse complement.
ACATCACATGTGAATGGGCTTCTATGTAGTACAATAGATGTACGGTGTCCTCTGATGTTAGCTCAAGAAGATTTAGACATTGGACCACTAATTTTTACGAATCACTTAATGATAAGAATTCAAAATGCCCCCACGACCCATTCATAACGCAAAACCCATCCAATAATACATCTCTTGACTTCCACAAGGCTGGACCTCCAGGGCAGACTCTGCTGACAGCGCCACCTTGTGGCTTTTGCCTTTAGTTTTTCATGTTTTTTTTATGATTGGAGAGCACTTGTTAGTGAGATCATCTGTCCGTGCACATTTCAAGTAAATGCATAAAAGAAATAAATATAGTATTGACCCCCCCGCCCCCCATTACAACAATCCGCCCTGCAGCCCCAGCCTCCGTACACTACAGATACGCGTCTGTCGACGGTATCTCGGGTTTACTTACCCCAGTGATTTGTCCTCCGGCCACCATGAGCTGTGTCTGGGGTATGGCCGCCTGCAGGGAGGGCTGCTGGGAAGGCTGGACTGCTTGCGGGGGCTCCCCGGGTTCTTCTTTGAATTTAGTCTATAATAACACAGAAGCCTCAATTACTCAGCAGCTCTACACCCCTTTATACGGTTATGGAAATCAATACATGAAAATATCCAAAAATATACCATTGTGCTTGTATTCTGTATTGTACTGCATATCTAGCATATATGTATCCCTTTAAGTACTTGCCTTTAGGAGGAATAAGTCCCTTTCACATCAGCGTTTTTCGTCGATGAGCGCAGATCTGAGAGATTTACTGCATCTGCCGCCTAATGGCCGCATTTGCAAGCCCTATGGGGCTTGCGGTTACGCCGGATCTGCCACATCGGACTGCAAGTCCCATAGACAATGCATGGGGCTTGCCGGATTCGAGCCGCGAGTGCGGCCATTACATGGCCAATCCGGTGCAGCCTGCCTGCAAAAAACGCTGATGTGAAAGGGGCCTCAGTAGTGTTTTCATAAGTATTGTACATACTAGACTGTGTTTAGAAAAAGCGATGAAGGCCACATGGTCTGGGAATGAAGCCAATGTCTAGCATGTTTTGGTTAGAAGGGAAGATGATCCAAAACTCACCAGATAATGAAGGAGTGTGGTGGGTCAAAAACACCAAATTACAGAAACGTACAAGGAAACATATGTGTTTAGCATAGATGTACATAATCCAATCATCTCTCAGCCATAAGTAACCAATGATTAGCAATGTTTAATATTCTGTAACTAATTAATGAATTATCCTATCCTGGGCCCCCCATTATACAAGCTGCCCTCACCACATTTGGTTGTAGGGTATGAATACTTTTGCAACTGGCACAAAATGCACTGAATAAACCTTTATACACTTACTGTGTAATATAAACTATCTGCTGTTTCATGTATACAGATCTGATGCAGACTCTTGTGTTCCTATAATGCTTTTCCAGATGTTTTTTTTTCCTTCCCCCTCGTCCTGGAACACTGGAGCCAATCTAAAAGATTTGCAAGATCTTGACCCTGAGGCAACAATGGACTAGAGTCCCGTGAGCCGCCTCCTTCCTGCCGGCATCCCTGGTGCCTGTTCCTATTGGTAATCCGGGCGTGACCTCATTGATGACATCACTAATCAGAAGAGGCACTAGGGATACCGGCAGGTAGGTCGCTCACGGGGCTCCAGTAGGGGGCATGACATCAGCGATGACATCACACAGGGCCTACCAATCAGAAGAGGCATCAGGGATGCCAGCAGGTAGGAGAAGCTTGCAGCGCTCGGGTCTGGGGGCCATGGGCTTAAGTAGTGGTGCTGAGCCGGGGCCTGCAAGTCTTTGTTAACTAAATTTGTATTTTTATGCCAAGTTCACACTGTGCGTCTTTGATCCAATCAGACCCAAAACACTTCTTGTTTTTGATGCTTAAAAAAGTGACTTTATTTCAGTAATTCAATACCTAAAAATACCACATCTATTATATAGAGTCATTACACACAGAGGGAGCTATGTCATGTGTTTTTTCTGTTAATGTTGATGATTATGGCTTACAGCCAATGACAACCCAAAGGTCATTATCTCAGAAAATTAAAGTAGGGAGGATGAAGGGTTAACACTGTGCTGCCATATTCCACCAGACATGAAAGGGTAATATAATATTGATTTATTAGTCAACGTGTATTAGGCCTCCCTGTCCGCTTCCTCATGACAAATCAGTATCATATTGCCATGTCTCTGGGAGCCCTGAAACACGTTGCCTAATCAATCAATATTATATTCAACCTTTGATGCCTTGTGGAATACGGCAGCGTGGTGTTTACTCTATATGCACCACGCTGGGGACTGCAGCAGCCGTGATCTGCTTTTATAGTGGTTGTGACTCTCACAACTACCTATTTAGGTCGTATTTTATCGCTCAGACCCTTCATTCTCCATTTTTTAAGATTTGCTTTAATCATCAAGATTAACAGAAATAAACACATGAAATAGCTCCCTCTGTGTGTAATGACTTTATATAATATATGTGCGTTACTTTATGTATTGAATTAGTGAAAAAGTCACTTATTGATGATCTTCTAATACACTGAGTTAGTCAGTTGTGTTCCATTCATTAAAAACAAGCAGAGATAATGACAAACACACAGTATATTATATAGATGACTCTGCTGGTTACATGTATCGGTAACAATCTATAAAGCAGCGATGGAGTCTGCCCGCGGAGCGGCGTGTGCCGGGTCAGCAGTGATTTACATGATCTGCTGAAACAAATGATAAATGCCATCAGCATTGTGCCGGTAATTGAATGAGGTGCGGTAAGGCTGCTGGCGTGACTCGGCCGGCAGTGAGCGCACGGGCAGCACAAGTAGCCATCTGCTCGGAGACACGGGCGGCCACTTATACTAATAGAAATCCCAGCTGTGATCATATCAGGAGGCGACACCTTCACATTGACAGAGCGAAACCCTGCGCGATTACTATATTACTGGCTTTAACTCCCGCCTGTAGCAACCTAAAGCTTTCCTTTAAGGGCGTGTATACTTACACAACCAGGTTATACTTTTTATTCTTCCAAATAAAAAAAAATAAATAAATAAATTAGCATACCCTGGGTTGTAAAAATTCTACTATTGTGTGTCTACAAATAGATGTGTCTCCATGGAAACAGACCACCATCATTCTACAATCATTCTCCCCTCCTGCTCTTGCCCCTTCTTTAAGAAAAGGAAGCAAATCTTGGAAAAAATAAAAAATAAAACAAAAAACTAAACCCCAGCTCTTCTACAGGAAAAAGAAAAAAAAAAAAAAAAAAACACCTTTAAGGGGACCCATTAAGATTTTTTTTTTAATCTAAATTCCAGTTGCTGCCTTTCTGCAGATTCCGGAACAGTTTTTCTTTTTCTTCTGCGCCCCTATGTTCTAAAGTTATGCCCCAAGGAAATTAAGATGGAAACTGGGCGTATCCTTCTCTATGGGCATGTACTTTGAAGCTGGCCAATCAGGGAATGGCCACGCCTACTGAACAGCTCTGATGTTCACGCCCAGTGGCTTGAAGGAAAATGTTGTGCACATTTCGAGGGGGCATAACTTTGGAACGGAGGGGCGCAGAAGAAAAAGAAAAACTGTTCCAGAATCAGTAGATCAGCCAGAATTGCAGGAGGTATCAGATTTAATAAAAAAAAAAAAACATCTTCGTAAGGTCCCTTTAAGTCAGAACCTGCACCCATACTTCTGTCCGTTGATCCTTCACGATTACTCCCAGACGGTAATAGGGGAGGCAAAATAAAAAAGTAACAAGACTGCAGGACCCGACTACTCAGGCGTTGTTTGCAGTCAGAAACACATAGGACAGAATAGGAGCTACAGACACAAAATGGTATATTTTAAGTATTTTATTTTTTTTTATTCTTGCATGCAATTAACACTACACTATATAACAATTTGTTACCCTTTAATGTTTTATAAGTGACGGGTCAGCAATGCATTATCATGAGCCTTAGCCAGGGCTGTGGAGTCGATGCCCATTTTAGTTGGAGTCGGATTCAGGGAAACTGAGGAGTCGGATGCTTGGCTTACTGACGCCACAGCCCTGGCTTCAATAGATATTGGCAATTAATATATCTTTGAGTTCTGTTGATGGGCGTCTCCTTGAAACCTTTTGGACATGCGATACATTTTGGAGGACCTGAGAGGGCGCGGGACGACACAGGAACTGTCCCTTTTTGCGCTTTGACATGATCTGAACTGTCCCTTTAAAGAAAAAATTTGCCAACTATCCCAGACCTTCTGAAAAGAAGAGGAGACCCCCGGGGCTCCCAGAAACAATCATCTCCTGATGCCAAACCCCAAAATCCAGACGTACATTCAGGTGAACACACCGGTATTTAGTGCAAAAAAAAAGTGAGGCAAAGTAGGCGATTAGTCAAGACCCCCAGTCAACTGCTTGGTCATCTCTAATTCTCCGAGAGGAGCGATTCTACACAGGAGGCTGGCGAGGACGAGGAAACACTCAGAACAATTTTTGTCTAATGAAGACATTTCTTGCCGTCACAAAGAATCTGCAGCAAAATAGGAGATAAAATTGATTTGTCGGCCAGGGGAGAAGCATTAACACTCCTGAGTGCGTCCTCCTGGGAGCGTTCAGCTGCAAAACTCCCATTTATGTGTCATAATGTGAGTGATCGAGACTGGAAACGTATAAACGCTCTGCAATATCTCGTATGTGCACCACGAGCGGGTATATAATCTACAGAGCAGGGAGACGGGCGACAAGAGGGGACCGGAACCAAGCAGAGGATAGGTAACATCTACTGCAACTGGGGACAGGATTATAGGAGTTATAGTCCTGTACATAGGGGCAGTATTATAGTAGTTATATTCTTGTATATAGGAGCAGTATTATAGTAGTTATATTCTTGTATATAGGGGCAGTATTATAGTAGTTATATTCTTGTATATAGGAGCAGTATTATAGTAGTTATATTCTTGTATATAGGAGCAGTATTATAGTAGTTATATTCTTGTATATAGGGCAGTATTATAGTAGTTATATTCTTGTATATAGGAGCAGTATTATAGTAGTTATATTCTTGTATATAGGAGCAGTATTATAGTAGTTATATTCTTGTATATAGGAGCAGTATTATAGTAGTTATATTCTTGTATATAGGGGCAGTATTATAGTAGTTATATTCTTGTATATAGGAGCAGTATTATAGCAGTTATATTCTTGTATATAGGAGCAGTATTATAGCAGTTATATTCTTGTATATAGGGGCAGTATTATAGTAGGTATATTCTTGTATATAGGAGCAGTATTATAGTAGTTATATTCTTGTATATAGGAGCAGTATTATAGTAGATATATTCTTGTATATAGGGGGCAGTATTATAGTAGTTATATTCTTCTATATAGGAGCAGTATTATAGTAGTTTATATTCTTGTATATAGGGGCAGTGTTATAGTAGTTATATTCTTGTATATAGGGCAGTATTATAGTAGTTATATTCTTGTATATAGGAGCAGTATTATAGTAGTTATATTCTTGTACATAGGGCAGTATTATAGTAGTTATATTCTTGTATATAGGGGCAGTATTATAGTAGTTATATTCTTGTATATAGGGGCAGTATTATAGTAGGTATATTCTTGTATATAGGAGCAGTATTATAGTAGTTATATTCTTGTATATAGAGCAGTATTATAGTAGTTATATTCTTGTATATAGGGCAGTATTATAGTAGTTATATTCTTGTATATAGGAGCAGTATTATATAGTTATATTCTTGTATATAGGAGCAGTATTATAGTAGTTATATTCTTGTATATAGAGGCAGTATTATAGTAGTTATATTCTTGTATATAGGGCAGTATTATAGTAGTTATATTCTTGTATATAGGAGCAGTATTATAGTATTTATATTCTTGTATATAGGAGCAGTATTATAGTAGTTATATTCTTGTATATAGGAGCAGTATTATAGTAGTTATATTCTTGTACATAGGAGCAGTATTATAGTAGTTATATTCTTGTATATAGGAGCAGTATTATAGTAGTTATATTCTTGTATATAGGAGCAGTATTATAGTAGTTATATTCTTGTATATGGGGACAGTATTATAGTAGTTATATTCTTGTATATAGGGCATTATTATAGTAGTTATATTCTTGTACATAGGAGCAGTATTATACTAGTTATATTCTTGTATATAGGAGCAGTATTATAGTAGTTATATTCTTGTATATAGGAGCAGTATTATAGTAGTTATATTCTTGTACATAGGGGCAGTATTATAGTAGTTATATTCTTGTATATAGGAGCAGTATTATAGTAGTTATATTCTTGTATATAGAGGCAGTATTATAGTAGTTATATTCTTGTACATAGGAGCAGTATTATACTAGTTATATTCTTGTATATAGGAGCAGTATTATAGTAGTTATATTCTTGTATATAGGAGTAGTATTATAGTAGTTATATTCTTGTACATAGGAGCAGTATTATAGTAGTTATATTCTTGTATATAGGGGCAGTATTATAGTAGTTATATTCTTGTATATAGGGCAGTATTATAGTAGTTATATTCTTGTACATAGGGGCAGTATTATAGTAGTTATATTCTTGTATATAGGAGTAGTATTATAGTAGTTATAATATCTCTGTATATAGGAGCAGTATTATAGTAGTTATATTCTTGTACATAGGAGCAGTATTATAGTAGTTAATTTTGTATATAGGGGGCAGCATTATAGTAGTTATATTCTTGTACATAGGAGCAGTATTATAGTAGTTATATTCTTGTATATAGGAGCAGTATTATAGTAGTTATATTCTTGTATATAGGGGCAGTATTATAGTAGTTATATTCTTGTATATAGGGGCAGTATTATAGTAGTTATATTCTTGTATATAGGGCAGTATTATAGTAGTTATATTCTTGTATATAGGAGCAGTATTATAGTAGTTATAATACTGCATCTGTATGTAAGGATATAAGGCTGATAACAGACACAATAGCCTGCAGTGTTACAGTGGTGTGGTTGAGTTGTTATTGTGCAGTTGCAGGTCCAGGTGACATCTGCAGCGGTGGAGGATAGCGGTCGGGGACAGAGGAGCGGGTTCCTGCGTTTTATGGTAATTAGACCTGGTTTGGCAGTTGAATCCTGCATTAATTTGCATATTTTCCACCACCTGTTTCAGGGACTGCAGAGCGGCTAATTAACATAAAGCTCTGATTAATTCTGCCAGTCACTCGGAGATAATTACAGCGCAGGACGGTAAACACTCCGCTCCGGAGATGAGGCCTGTTTGCCAACATCCCTCTTGACGTTGGAGGGGGGGGGGAGCAGGGGGATGATTAAAAAAAATAAAGTTTTACCATGGCAACGACAGACAGTTTTGAAGCTTCTTTCAGTGTAGATGGAAGGTCAGTGACGCTGCATAGTAACGGCGCGGCCCTCCGCTCCCACCTTCAGTCAGTGCTGACAGGGGGCCATTGGCCTCCATTGTACTCAGTGAAAGGTAAGAGTAGTCCGGGCCGCGTCCTATGTAAAACAATCAGCAGCCTCTCCTGACAACTCAATGCACCTCCCGTACCGAGCTCACGATCCACTGCCCCCCGGCATTAACGCCTGTTTGCTTAAGTAGTAACAGGTGGGGAGAGAAAATCGGGGGTCTCTGGTTAAAGGAGTCCGGTGTATGGGATGAGAAGCGTAGACCAGTGACAAATGATTAGGTCTGTGGCATCCTAAATACAGGAGATGGGTTGCCAAGGGGCTTGGTATGCAGCCCCCCCCCCCGCTTGCCAAGGGTCTATGTATGCAGCTCCCCACGGGCTCTGTATGCAGCCCACCAGTCGTCAAGGGACTCGGCATGCAGCCCCCCCCCCCCCACTCCCCATGGGACTCGGCATATAGCCACACTCGCCAAAGGGCTAGCATACAGCTCACCACTTGCCAAGGGGTTCTATAAGCAGCCCACAATCACTAAGGGATTCAGCATACAGCCCACCACTCGCCAAGGGCTCAGCATGCAGCGCCCCACATCGCCAAAGGGCTCAGCATACAGCTCACCACTTGCCAAGGGGTTCTATATGCAGCCCACCAATCACTAAGGGATTCAGCATGCAGCCCACTACTCGCCAAGGGACTCGGCATGCAGCCCATTATTCGCTAGGAGGTTTTGTATGCACCCCATCACTCGCCAAGGGGTTTGGCATGCAGCCCCCCCACTCTCCATGGGGCACTGTATGCAGCCCCACACTCGCCACGGGACTCGGCATGCAACTCCTCACTCTCCATGGGTGTATCTATAGGCAGCCCCACCACTCGCCAACGAGCTTGTATGCAGCCCTCCACTCGTCACTGGGCTTGGCATGCAGAACCCCAACTCTTCACAGGTCTCTGCATTCAGCCCCAACACTTGCCAAGGTGTGCAGACGAGGTCTAACCAAACGCGAGAAGGAAATCACTGCAGCCTTGCCGTACCCGACACTGGGTGACAAGTAGTATGGCCACCATTAATGGGTTACCGATGGCAAACGCGCATTGATATAGGAATAAGGGAAACATTGCTGCCTCTACGAAGAGTTCCCCTTAATGGGGTTGTATAGAGGGGGAGGCAGAATGTAGCTTCGGCACTTTATGGTTGGCTGCACTGTGCCCGCTTCCAAAAATCTGTGAACGAAAGAATGCGCAATAGGGTCTTATCTCAATGATACACTTTCGCTTATCGATGTGGAATTGCTCACCTTTGTCAGTTGTGAAACCCACAATGGTAGAATAGCATACAGGCAGCTGCTGCAGGGACCGCACTTCCAACGGTGACCGTGTTTGTAATACAGAATCCTGGACAAAGTGCGTCAGTGTCCGCGCTGCTGCTCCGAGACCAGGACACACAGACACAGGGATGTCTGGATCAGCGATAGCCTTTATTTTCCGACGCGTTTCAGAGCCTCCTCCCGAGCTCCTTCCCTCAGGGAACATCTATGATGTCCTCTGAGGAAGGAGCTCGGGAGGAGGCTCCGAAACGCGTCGGAAAATAAAGGCTATCGCTGATCCAGACATCCCTGTGTGTCTTTGGTCATAGATGTTCCTGAGGAAGGAGCTCGGGAGAGGCTCCGAAACGCGTCGGAAAATAAAGGCTATCGCTGATCCAGACATCCCTGTGTGTCTTTGGTCATAGATGTTCCCTGAGGAAGGAGCTCGGGAGGAGGCTCCGAAACGCGTCGGAAAATAAAGGCTATCGCTGATCCAGACATCCCTGTGTCTGTCTGTCTTTGGTCTCGGAGCAGCAGCGCGGACACTGAGGCACTTTGTCCAGGATTCTGTATTACAACCACGCTTCCAAAAAGGTCTCTCCGAGAGACGTAGCGCTGTACTCCGCCACCTCTGGCAGTCCCGATATCATCACTTCTCCCTTTCTGTGCAGTCGGTCGCCCAGAGATCAGTAAGTGAACCCTTATCATATGAAAATAACTTACTATTTTGGGAACAAGCCTTTAAAGAGGACCTGTCACTTTCATAAAATGGAGCTAAACATCTTGTAAAAATTCCTGAGCATCCCCTGAGTCTGCTACTCTTCTCCCTTTTGTTCTACGTCACTCCATTGTGAGATATCACATTTGTTTCTTTTGGAGCGCGATATGTGAAATCTCTTGTGCAAATGGGTGTTTCTTCAAATCACAGCTCAGCAGACTCGCACAGACTGCTTACTTGGCTGATGAGCTCCGATTAGCAGCATCTGAAACGGAGGACTGAAAATACTTGCACCCCCAGAAAAAAAAAAAACTCTAGTTTCGCTACAAGCAGAGATTTCACATACCGCGCTACAGAGAATAAAGTGAATATCTCTGCAATGGAGCGTCGCAGAGCAAAATGGAAAGTAGCAGTGGAATCAGGGGAGTGCAGGGATTTTTGGAAGATTTTTTTTTTTTTTAACAAGTGACAAGTCCTCTTTTTATAAACTAAATTCCTTAACACCTGGCATCGAGGTGATGAAACTAAGAAGCGTAGGGCCTAGTCTAGAAAAGCGGCATACAGAAACTGTATGGAGTCTATACTGCAGAATAAAACAAAAGAAAAGGCACACCTCGAACAAAAAGACACTAGCCCTCGCCGGCCCTCACGGCTGCGGTCATCCCCCTCTTGCATGGGGCTGCTGGTTTGCATTTTACAGGATGATGCTAGGGTCTTTAGTATCAAACAGATTTTACAAAACTCTGCAAACCAAATCATCCCAGACGAAGTATTGGACCGGCTGTACAAGTGCATCCACAATAGAGGCCAATGAGAAATTACAAACTACCAAACCCTTTCCCTTCACCCCACCCCCCAAAAAAAAATAATAATGTACCCCAATGAGGTGGGTAAGGGTTTGCTAATGAGCACATGACCTGCTGTAAAAATGGAGGGCGTTCAACGAGCTCGGTCACAATTCTTACCTGTACATTTAAGGACTGTGCAGCGGCCTGTAAACTCGTGCCAGCGAGCTGGACCTAGAATACAGCGCAAACACAGTCAACGCCTTGCTCATATAGGGTTAAACGTACATCGGATATGGTATTAGAATGTGATTGTAGACTGTAAATGCACCCAGCAAATAATAAAAAAAAAAAAAATCATAGTGCCACCCTATTGTACAGGCTGTGTCTGGTATTGCAGCTAAGTCTCATTTACTAGAATTGAGAGGAACTGCAGTACCAGACATGGCCTGTGGTCATGAGTGGCGCTGTTTATACATCTGTGCTCCAGTGGCTACAAAATGGTTATTTTTGGGAAAACAGAGGCATAATCAGGGAATTAAATAGTAAGCAGCCAATAATATTACAACAAGGCAGGTTTTACCCATCATGCAGTGCTGCCTCTGTAAATAAAGGGGTCAAGGCATTTCTGCGTCCATAAGTTACTCCCTGTCAGCCATATTTTATGATGCTGCAATTTCTGGTCACTTGGTCACCTATAAGGTGCGGGCGTACGATACTAATGAATCAAACGATATGTGCCAAGCCTGGAGATACCTGGCGGGTATTGATGCAATGGAATAATCCCTTTAAAATGTATATCCCTATAATGAGAGAGACCAGATCAATATCTGGACAGTGGTCATTAAAGGGGGTTATCTTACAACTCATTTTCAATCCCAAAAGTTTTTTTTTTTATTTTATGCAAAAAATTAAAGTCTTATGTTTTTTTTTTTTCTTCCTTGTCTTGGTTTAGGTTTCTGGACGGGATCAGTCTCCTTCACCCTCTGGCAGCTGATTATATAATCCCCCTTCGGCTGGGGTCACACACACAGATATCTGGGCAGATATTGTTCACAGATCTCTGGTTGCAGTGAAATCATGGACAGATTGCTCCATTTGTACACAGCCACAAAATGGAACAATGTGTCCATGATTTCACTGCAACCAGAGATCTGTGAACAATATCTGCCCAGATATCTGTGTGTGTGACCCCAGCCTTCAGAAGATGTTTTCTCAGCTCTTTTTCTAGGTACTACAGGGTGGGGCTCCTCACCTGACAAACAGACCAACAAGCTGTTTGTTGCACTGTGTGCCTTTACTTATTTTTAGGATACAAGTGCTCATCATCTCCTTGGCTCTGAGAGTCTCTGCAGCCTGGAGACAATGGCGTATACATTTTAAGCATAAAAGAAAAAAATGTCAATTTTTTTTTCCAGGTTCCTCCATCCATGATGCAATCTGGATTGCTTTAGAATTCTGGACAAATGTGGTCTCTGCACCCTCTGGCAGCCAAAAATATAATCCCACCCTGAAGAGGGTTATCCTATAACTTATTTACAATCCCAAAAGTGCAAGTTAAATTTTTTGCATAAAAAAAAAAGTTTGCATTTTTTTCCTTCATATGGAATCTGTGTTGCTTTAGGTATCTAGACAGAATCAACTCTCCTTCACCCTCTGGCAGCCAAAGTTACAATCCCACCCTAAATCCCCAATTAGTTAGGGTCTTCTCAGCTCTTTCTCTATGTACTGAAGAGTCCATACCTCTCTCCTGACCAAAAGGTCAAGGAGCTATTCGCTGTGCCCCTTTACCTATTTTTAGGATATAGGTGCCCTTCGTCCTCTGAGTTTGAAAGTCTATGCAGACTGGAGACACTTCAGACATTTTCCTACCCTGGAAACCTTCAAAAGAAACCTGAGGACTCACCTCTTCCGTCAAGCCTACAACCTGCAATGAGACTCACCCCCTCCTACTGTATCCCCACCCGCCCCTCGTAGATTGCTAGCCCTCGCGGACAGGATCCTCTCTCCTCTTGTACCTGTATGACCTGGATGTCCTCATTTATTGTTCTTGTCCTCGTCTGCCCCTTCCTCATGTAAAGCGCCATGGAACCTAGTGGCGCTATATAAATAAATAATAACAACAACAATGGTGTTTATATTTTATGAATCGAAGGGGGAAAAAAGGCAAATTTTTTCATATAGATTCCTCTATGTATTGTGCAATGTGTGTTGCTTTAGGTTTTTGGACAGAATTGGTCTCCTTCACCCTCTGGCAGCTGATAATTACATCCTGCTCTAAATCCTCCTTCAGAAGGTGCCTTCTTAGCTCTTTTGCTATGTACTGTTGAGTCTGTGCTCCTCTTTTGATAAATAGGCCAAAAGATCTCTTCGTTATGCCCTTTTACTTATTTTTAGGATACAACAGCACACCGTCCCCATAGCTCTGGAAAGTCTCTGCAGTCTGGATAGGATGATGAATACCGTATATATTTTGCATAAAGAACTAAAAAGGTCACTTTTTTTATTCAATGTTCCTGCAGCCATGGTGCAGTCTGAACGGTTTTAGGTTTCTGGACAGAATCTGTCTCCTTCACCCTCTGGCAGCTGATAATATAATCCTCCATCAGAAGTTGTCTTCTTAGCTCCTTTTCGACATGTAGTATAGGGTCTGTGCTCCTCTCCTGACAAACAAGTCACAGAGCGATTCGTTGTGCTGTGCATCTTTACATATTTTTAGGACACAGAGTGCACTCTGTCCCCTCGGCTCTAAAAGCATCTGCAGCCTGGAGAGGATTGTGCATAGATTTTATGCATAAAGAATAAAATGACAATTTTTTTTGTTTTCTTTCATGTTTCTCTATCTTTAGGTTTCTGGCCAGAATCAGTTTCCTGCACCCTCTGGCAGCCAATAATAAAATCCAACCTTAAAAGGGGGTTATCCTATTATTCATTTACAAATTTACAATCCCAAAAGTGCAAGTTACATTTTTCGCATTCAATTTTTTTTTTTTAATATTTATCTTCAATGTGCAATCTGTGTTGCTTTAGGTTTCTGGACAGAATCAATCTCCTTCACCCTCTGGCAGCCAATAATAAAATCCCACCCTAAATCAGCTGCTTGCTGACACTTTCCAGGTAGGAACTTAAGGTGCAGAGATAGACCTCAGTGTCTGTGCTCTTTCTAATATGGAGACACCACTTATGGCGCACTGACTGTGCCCCTCACAGTGATTTGGGGGCCCCCCAGGGAGAGTCCACCCCTGTCTGCACTCGCCGCGCTCTCACCTGGTGGAGATGTCCGAGGAAGGCCTGTGCTTGGGCTGATGAAATGGCCGGTCCCACAGGCACCGGTTGCTTTTGAAAGTCCAGACCATTTGTTTGTGTGCCTGCAAATACGACAAAAAGAAGAGCTTCAGTGTTTGCAAAAGAGACAATGCAAAAAGAGGTGGCATCACGAAGAGGCACAGAGAGAGGGGGCGAAAAAGAAGAGGCACAGAGAGAGGGGGCAAAAAAGAAGAGGCACAGAGAGAGGGGGCGAAAAAGAAGAGGCACAGAGAGAGGGGGCGAAAAAGAAGTGGTACGGAGTGGGAGCGAAAAAGAAGTGGTACGGAGTGGGAGCGAAAAAGAATAGGCACAGGGAGAGGGAGCAAAAAAAGAAGAGGCACAGAGAGAGGGGGCGAAAAAGAAGAGGCACAGAGAGAGGGGGCGAAAAAGAAGAGGCACAGAGAGAGGGGGCGAAAAAGAAGAGGCACAGAGAGGGGGGGCGAAAAAGAAGAGGCACAGAGAGAGGGGGCGAAAAAGAAGAGGCACAGAGAGGGGGGGCGAAAAAGAAGAGGCACAGAGAGAGGGGGCGAAAAAGAAGAGGCACAGAGAGAGGGGGCGAAAAAGAAGAGGCACAGAGGAGGGGGCGAAAAAGAAGAGGCACAGAGAGAGGGGGCGAAAAAGAAGAGGCACAGGGAGAGGGCGAAAAAGAAGAGGCACAGAGAGAGGGGGCGAAAAAGAAGAGGCACAGAGAGAGGGGGCGAAAAAGAAGAGGCACAAGGAGAGGGTGAAAAAGAAGAGGCACAGAGAGAGGGGGCGAAAAAGAAGAGGCACAGAGAGAGGGGGCGAAAAAGAAGAGGCACAGAGAGAGGGGGCGAAAAAGAAGAGGCACAGAGAGAGGGGGCGAAAAAGAAGAGGCACAGAGAGAGGGGGCGAAAAAGAAGAGGCACAGAGAGAGGGGGCGAAAAAGAAGAGGCACAGAGAGAGGGGGCGAAAAAGAAGAGGCACAGAGAGAGGGGGCGAAAAAGAAGAGGCACAGGGAGAGGGCGAAAAAGAAGAGGCACAGAGAGAGGGGGCGAAAAAGAAGAGGCACAGAGAGAGGGGGCGAAAAAAAGAGAATTTTGTTTACTTACCGTAAATTCTTTTTTCTTGAATCATTAATGGGAGACCCAGACAATGGGGTTTAGGCAGTCTGCCCTCCGGAGGCCACACTAGGTACTACAAGTTTTTTGTAGTCTCCGCCCCTCCGCCTATAAACCCCCACTGCAGGAGCAGATCCTCAGTTTAGTTCATAAGCTGCGAGGAGGCAACCCACACCACAACTCCAGGCATGGCCGCAAACAATGCAAGCCAAAGAAGCCTGAGCCAAGAGGTTCAAAAAACACAACAACATGTCCAACGGGACGACTGGGTGGGTGCTGGGTCTCCCATTAATGATTCAAGAAAAAAGAATTTACGGTAAGTAAACAAAATTCTCTTTTTTCTGATCATCATAATGGGAGACCCAGACAATGGGGATGTCCTAAAGCAACACCCCAGGGCGGGAAAAGAGTTCCTTTGAGACGTTTGATGGACGGGGCACCCCAAAGGTGATCCACCACCGCCTGTAGGACCCGCCTGCCCAAACTCGCATCCGCAGAGGCATGGGCATGTACCATGTAACGTTTGGTAAACGTATGGAGGCTAGATCAAGTGGCTGCCTGACAAACTTGTTGAGCCGAAGCCCTGAGCCGCAGAGCCCAAGAGGCACCCACGGCCCTGGTATAGTGAGCCTTCAATCCCACCGGGAGAGGTATACCAGAAGAACGGTAAGCTTCCTGAATAGGAGCCTTGATCCACCGAGCCAAAGTAGATTTGGAGGCCGGGGAACCCTTACGGCGACCAGCCGTAAGGACAAACAGAGAGTCCGAAGTGCGTACCGACGAAGTACGAGACACATAAATCCTGATAGCCCTCACTATGTCCAGAGTGTGCAACTCTTTCTCACACCGATAAATCGGTTTAGGGCAAAAAGAAGGGAGAACAATCTCCTGATTAATATGAAAAGGTGACACCACCTTAGGCAAGAATTCGGGCCTCGTACGCAACACCACCTTATCCTGATGAACCACCAGGAATGGGGACTTGCACGAGAGCGCTGCCAGTTTCGAGATCCTCCTGAGCGATGTAATGGCCACCAGAAAAAAAACCACTTTCTGGAAACAGGCGAACTAGGGAAATATCCCTCAAAGGCTCAAAAGGAGGCTTCTGCAAAGCCGCCAGGACCACATTGAGGTCCCAAGGATCCAGAAGACGTTTGTATGGCGGAACCACCCGGCTAACTCCTTGCAGAAACGTACGGACCGTCGGTAGCTTAGCCAAACGCTTGTCAAACAGCACCGACAGTGCCGACACTTGTCCCTTCAGAGTACTGAGAGACAGTCCCATCTCCATTCCTGAGTGAAGGAAGGAAAGCAACGTTGGGAGACGGAACGGCCAAGCCTTCTTCCCAACTGAAGAGTACCAGGAAAAGAAAATTTTCCAAGTCCCGTGATAGATCCTCAACGAGGCAGGTCGTCTGGCCTGAGTCAAAATAGAAACAACCGAGGAAGAAAATCCTCTGGAAGTCAAGAGCCAGGACTCAAGGGGCACACAGTCAACTTGAGGGCCGCGGAATTGAGAAGGAAGAACGGACCGTGACACAGGTGATCCGGTCCTTCTGGCAGTCTCCACGGCTCCCCGTCTGCGAGCTGCCACAGTTCCGGATACCAATACCTCCTGGGCCAATCCGGCGCCACTAGAATGGCTCTGCGACATTCCGTCCTGATCTTGCGCAGGACCCTGGGGATCAATGCCAACGGCGGGAACACATACGGAAGAGAGAACCTGGACCAAACCTGGACCAGTGCGTCTGCTCCCAGAGTCTGAGGATCCCACGACCGCGCCATGAACTGCGGTATTCGGTGATTGAGCCGAGAGGCCATCAGATCCACATCTGGAATTCCCCATCGTCGACAGACGGACTGGAAGACGTCCGGGAGTAGAGACCACTCTCCGGCGTCCATGCCTTGCCGGCTTAGGTAGTCGGCCTCCCAATCGTCCACTCCTAGGATGTGGACCGCTGAGAGTAACGAATCGTTGTCCACCACCCATGACAGAATGCGGTGGACGTCGGTAAGGGTCTGGGCACTTCGAATCCCGCCCTGACGGTTGACGTACGCGACGTCCGTCGCGCTGACCATTTGGATCCTTATGTGCTTCCCTGGCAGAAAAAAACGATGGAAAGCCAGCAGTGCCAGGTAAATCGCTCTGATTTCCAGGACAACGATTTGTAGGGAGGACTCTGACATCGTCCAGAGACCCTGAGCTCTGTGGTGCAAGAAACACCGCACCCCAGCCTGTCAGGCTGGTATCCGTAGTCACCACCCACCATGAAGGTTGCAGGAAAGACCGTCCCCGTGCCAAGTGACGGGGTTGAAGCCACCAATGAAGAGATTCCTTCGTCTGGTGAGAAAGCGACACCACTCTGTCCAGAGATGATGTCCTCTTGTTCCACTGGTGGAGAAACTCCAGCTGCAAAGAGCGGAGATGAAACTGCGCAAAAAAGCACTGCTTCCATTGCCGCCACCATGTGCCCCACTAGCTTCATTAATGCCCTCAGGGATGACCGTGGGGGATGAAGAAGGGCTCGGACACCCGACTGGATGGAGGTCTGCTTCTTCTGGAGTAGCAACACCAGTGCCGGGGCTGTGTGAAAATCCATGCCCAGATAAGTCAATGACTGAGTTGGCACTAGAGAGGATTTTGGGAGATTCAGGATCCACCCAAACTGCTCCAGAGCTCTGAGGGTCGCGTCCAGGCTCCCCTGACGAAGCTCCGTCGACGGGGCCCTGATCAGCAGATCGTCCAGGTAAGGTATCCCGGCATGACCCTGTACATGCAGGGTTGCCCCCATGGCCGTCATCACCTTCGTGAAGGCCCGCGGGGCCGAGGCCTGTGTACGGATGCCAGGAAGACTCCCTGAGATATGGTTGCTATCACTGAGCGCAGGGATTTCATGCGAAACTTTCGCACTCGCCCATGTTGGTTGAACCATTCCAGATCCAGCACTGGGCGAAAAACGAACCGTCCTTCTTTGGTACAATGAAGAGGATTGAAGAAAAAACCTTCTGAAACGTTCCCCAGATGGAACTGGGATTACAACTCCGTCCCTTCGAAGACCAATCAGGACTTGGTGAAAAGCCTGAGCTTTTTCCGGTGACGGAGAGGAAAGAAAGAAAACGGTTTGGAGGAAAAGACGTCAGCTCGATCCTGTAGCCCCGAGAGACAATGTCTCTCACCCACCGGCTTGAACCTGAAGAAGCCATACGTCCCGAAAACAGGGCCAGGCATCCTTCAACCTGTGGGGTGGCAGGAGTCGGGAGCGAGTCATGCAGAGGGCGTCTTGGGGGCGGCAGCAGCTGCGGCCCCCGCTAGCATCTTCTGGCGATTCTTGTTACGCCAGTGACCAGAGGCTTTCCCTCCTGTGTCCGAACGCGCGGACGAGGTAGAAGATTGCGAGCTGGGACAAAAGGACCGCTGTCTGGGGCTCCATTTCTGAGCCCCCCGCGGCTTAGGTCTGTTCTGAGGGATCTTCTTCTCAGTAAACTCCTTAAGTCGCTTATCCAGCTTGCCCCCAAAAAGCCTATCGCCCAAAAAGGGCGTGACTTGCAAAATCCTCTTGGACACCGTATCCGAGTCCCAGAGGTGCATCCACAGCAATCTGCGCAAAAACCACTGCAGTAGCAGAGGCTACGGCATTCCGATTAGCCGTTTCAAAGGCAGCCGATCTGGCGTATTCAGCATAGGCCCTAGCCTTGTTGGTAAGAGCTGTCACCTCCGGGTCAGACCCCGGGAAATCGGTGACCCCCTCCAGACATGCAGTAATGGCCTGCAACGTCCAAACCATAGAAAAGCTTGGGGTAAAAGGAAAACCCACAGCCTCATATATAGACTTAGCATATGACTCGCATTGCTTGTCCATAGGATCCTTCAGAGAGGAACCATCCTTAGTCTCTCTAATGAAACGTCACTCAGGATGCTCCCTGGGTGTCCTGACCACTCTCCAAAAATTGAAATGGTCAGTGAACAGACCACGTGACTGACCCAAGGGTGGCAGCCACTGGAAAGATTCCTTCTGTGTTCCATCCACCACCGCAGCCGGGGGGATGACCGCAGGGTCTCAATAATGGAGGAAACCAAACCCTCCACCCCGTCTCCTGTACCCTCTGAAGGGGCTTTGTGGGGCCGGGGCTCAGGACCAAGGTCTCCATCCTCATCATCACCATCAGATGGATGTTCCTCATCAGAGGAATGATGGTCACCAACCTTGGAGAGATCCCCCCCAGCAGGGTCTTATGAGATCTCTCCCCTGCCTGGGGTTAACCCCTAGGGACCCTGTATGGGGGGCTGAATCAGAGAGCCCCCTCCATATAGTCAATGAATTGTGACATCGAAGACATTCTGGAGACATTCTGGAGACTACAGTGTCATTAAAGGACCTCTGTACATCCCCTGGCCCTGCCTCCACCTGAACCTCAGGGGAGAGTAGTGCTGTTGCAGCATCTGAGCCAGGAAACACTGGAGCAAGGCCCAGTGAGACCGCAAGCTGTGCAGAGGCCATCCTCCGCCACTGTCCCATGCACCTTTTGCAGGCCTTGGACTCCGTGGCGGCACCCTTCTACCCAGCTGTAGCCATACTGTGACCGCAAGGGGCAGTAAGGGGTTAACACCGGATACCCGGCGGCTTACCGACCAGGATCGCGGTGGCTCTGAGTGGCACGCGTGTGACCCCCGCAGGCAAACTGCAGCTTCTCCCTGGAGCGCGATGTGCACGCTTCGAATCCCTGTGCAGGAATGAGGAGAAAAAAGGGCCGACGCGTCACCAATGAGTGGGCGCGGCTAAGCAGAAGCCCGGGGAGACTGTACACACAGGCCGGGAAGAGCATGACGTCACCGCCCAGAGGGGGACGTCTCTCCTCTCCCTCAGGAGCCGCACACAGTGACACAAAAAAGGCGCCAGAATACTTCTGTAATGGCTGCCGTCACACGCACACTGTAATGCAAACACCCGCAATTGGGGTGACAATAAGGGTGCCCCGCACCCAGGGCTCCCCCAGAACCGCATGTCCCGAGGGAAAAAACAGAGGTTCTAAAGACATGGACAAAAACACCACGTGCCCCCAGACCCACATAAGGCGATACAGAGTACCTGTAACCAAAGGGCTCACGTCCGGTACCGGTCCAGCGGGCAGCGGACGGGGGGTCCCGGCTCCGGACCGCATGTTAAGCTTCCATGGAGAGGCCGCAGACCGGAGCGGAGCTGTGCAAGGCTCCCGGGCTCCCACCTCACCAGAGCACTTCAGAAGTGAGTAGTGAGGGAGCACGGCATAGTACCAGGCCAGACAGTAAAGTCCGCGTCCAGGCCCGAGGGCTACGGACCAAGGTACCTCGACCTGTATGCACCCAAAGGTGGACAGGGAGTATGCCGGGGATCCCTCAGGGATCCACTTTCCTTCATGCTGCATCACGAAATCCCTAAGAAAATCTTCTGTGATGTGCAAGTCAGAGGTGTGATCTCCGAGCACACTGAAGTAAGACTGAGGATCTGCTCCTGCAGTGGGGGTTTATAGGCGGAGGGGCGGAGACTACAAAAAACTTGTAGTACCTAGTGTGGCCTCCGGAGGGCAGACTGCCTAAACCCCATTGTCTGGGTCTCCCATTATGATGATCAGAAAAGAAGAGGCACAAGGAGAGGGTGAAAAAGAAGAGGCACAGAGAGAGGGGGCGAAAAAGAAGAGGCACAGAGAGAGGGAGCGAAAAAGAAGAGGCACAGAGAGAGGGGGCGAAAAAGAAGAGGCACAGAGAGAGGGAGCGAAAAAGAAGAGGCACAGAGAGAGGGGGCGAAAAAGAAGAGGCACAGAGAGAGGGAGCAAAAAAGAAGAGGCACCGAGAGAGGGCGAAAAAGAAGAGGCACCGAGAGAAGGGCGAAAAAGAAGAGGCACAGAGAGAGGGGGCGAAAAAGAGGCACAGAAAGAGGGGGCGAAAAAGAAGAGGCACAGAGAGAAGGGGCGAAAAAGAAGAGGCACAGAGAGAGGGAGCGAAAAAGAAGAGGCACAGAGAGAGGGGGCGAAAAAGAAGAGGCACAGAGAGAGGGCGAAAAGAGGGGCGGCTGAGAGGGTAGAAAACAACATATAATACCTGTGTTTCCATCTCCGCTCTCTGCTGATTTACTGTTTTCTGACGGATTGTTCATTCTTGCATCTGAAAGAGAAAGAAAAATAAATTGTAATAAAAAACAAAAACAAAAATAAGTCACCTGCTCCAGATGAACCAGAATAACACAGTCATAGATGTGAGGGTGCGGGCACAAGTCTGTGCAGTGTGGAGATGCAGTATACTGTACAGCAGAGCATGGAGATCACTTCTGTACAGGAGGACGGATCATTGTGGAGACAACAAGCAAGAAACAAGAAAAATACTTGAACCCTAAAACTTCCCGGCCTCGGGCTGTATTTGGCCTTTCCCTTTGGCAATTAAATAGTGATTGGAAGTTCTGCTTCCCAGTCCTCTAGACCCAGTGACGGCCGCAGGACGACATATTTTGGTCTGTTTGCTGGGAGCACGTATCGCCCATTACGCCCCCGTCAATTTAGATTGTGGATATTACGGGGCCTGTGTGAAACCATCTGGCACAAATCTGTATTTCTGCGATGGACAATATATATATATATATTACTGCCGCGCCTCGCGTGCTCACTGGTTTTACCCATTACTTTTAAGGATCTATTTAGCGGCTTCACACAATCCCTCCATGTTTTCGGCACCCCCTCTCCATATATCACATTTATATGACGTTGTCGGCGTTTGCCCGATGCACAAAGTGCAGATTCCAGAGCGTCTGAGCACAATACAGCCAACTGTGTGCACATTTATTTATTTCTGATAATTAATGTTATTATAAATTATCTCCATAGACATCAATCTAAAAGGATATTTAGTAAGGTAACAGTGCACATTTGTTTTAGGAAAAGATCTATGTGCAGAATAATGTACAAAAAATAATGAAAAATATATATTTATTTTCATCTGTTACAGTGAGAATAAAACTCCGTGTACAAAATACATTTCCAACACTTATAAAACATGTTATAATAGATATACATATATATATTTACACAGTAGGTACGGAAAGTGTTCAGACCTTTACATTTTTCCTCTTTGTTGCATTGCAGCCATTTGGTAAATTCAATAAAGTTAATTTTGCTCATTAATGTACTGTATTGTATGTATTAAAAAAAAATCTGAAATCTCCCATAGTAATAAGTATTCAGCCCCTTTGCTCAGTCTTGATGATAAGTATTCAGCCCCTTTGCTCAGTATTGATGATAAGTATTCAGCCCCTTTGCTCAGTATTGATGATAAGTATTCAGCCCCCTTGCTCAGTATTGATGATAAGTATTCAGCCCCTTTGCTCAGTGTTGATGATAAGTATTCAGCCCCTTTGCTCAGTATTGATGATGAAGTATTCAGCCCCTTTGCTCAGTATTGGTGATAAGTAATTCCACCACATTTTCAGTATATGATATAATGTATTACAGTCTATTTGCTACAGTGTTATGGTAAGTATTCAGACCTACCTTTGTCATCAGTTTTTGGTGATAAGTATTTCTACCCATTTGCTCAGTATATGATAAGTATTAAGCAACTCTGCAATCATATTGATGATAAGTATTCAGCCCCTTTGCTCAGTCTTGATGATAAGTATTCAGCCCCTTTGCTCAGTCTTGATGATAAGTATTCAGCGCCTTTGCTCAGACTCTCATATGTAAGTCACATGCTGTCCATTTCCTTGTGATCCTCCTTCATATGTTCTACTCCTTCATTGGAGTCAGCTGTGTTTAATTAAACTGATAGGACTTGATTTGGAAAGGGCACACCTGTCTATATAAGACCTCACAGCTCACAGTGCATGTCAGACCAATGAGAATCATGAGGTCAAAGGAACTGCCCAAGGAGCTCAGAGACAGAATTGTGGCAAGGCACAGATCTGGCCAAGGTTACACAAGAATTTCTGCAGTACTCAAGGTTCCTAGAGCACAGTGGCCTCCATAATCCTTAAATGGCAGAAGTTTGGGACCAGCAGAATCTTCCTAGACCAAACTGAGCAATCATGGGAGAAGAGCTTGGTGAGAGGTAAAGAAGATCCCCAGGATCACTGTGTCTGAGCCCAGAGATGAGTAGGAAGTGGAGAAAGTTCCACAAAGTCACCTATCACTGCAGCCTCCAGCAGTCGGGCCTTTATGGCAAAGTGGGCTGACGGAAGTGCCTCTCCTCAGTGCAAGACATAGGAAAGCCGCATAGAGATTACAAGAAAACACATGAAGGATCCCAGACTATGAGGAATAAGATTCTCTGCTCTGATGAGACGAAGATAGAACTTTGTGGTGATAATTAGTAAGTGGTGGAGAAAACCAGGCACCGCTCATCAGCTGCCCAACACAATCCCAACAGTGAGACATGGTGGAGGCAAGAATCATGCTAATGGGGGGTGTCAGCTGCAGGGACAGGATATGTACTATGGTAGGCAGAAAATTTCATATGCTATGGGGGGGGAGGGGGGGTGTGGTGGGATCTGATGGGGTTCAGCTGCAGGGACAGGAACAGCACTGGGGTTACACTTGTAAGGGAACATGAATGGGCCAAGTACAGAGATCTCCTGGATGAAAACCTCCTCCAGATCTCTGGACCTCAGACTGGGCTGAAGCTTCACCTTTCAACAAGACAATGACCCTAAGCCACAGCTAAATAACAAAGGAGCGGCTTCCACCACAACTCTGTGCCCATTCCTGACCGGAGCCACAGCCCGGACCTAAACCCAATGGAGCATCTCTGCAGAGACCTGAAAATGGCTCCACCAACGTCACCATCCAACCTGACAGCACCGGAGAGGATCTGCAAGGAAGAATGAGAGGATCCCCAAATCCAGGGGGAAACTGCATCATCCCCAAGAAGACTCATGGCTGTACGAGCTCCAAAGGTGCAAATGCTCAACACTGAGCAAAGGGGCTGAATACCTATCATCAACACTGAGCAAAGGGGCTGAATACTTATCACCAATACTGAGCAAAGGGGCTGAATACTTATCATCAATACTGAGCAAAGGGACTGAATACTTATCATCAATACTGAGTAAAGGGGCTGAATACTTATCATCAAGACTGAGCAAAGGGGCTGAATACTTATCATCAATACTGAGTAAAGGGGCTGAATACTTACCATCAATACTGAGCAAAGGGGCTGAATACTTATCACCAATACTGAGCAAAGGGGCTGAATACTTATCATCAATACTGAGCAAAGGGACTGAATACTTATCATCAATACTGAGCAAAGGGGCTGAATACTTATCATCAATACTGAGCAAAGGGGCTGAATACTTATCATCAATACTGAGCAAAGGGACTGAATACTTATCATCAATACTGAGTAAAGGGGCTGAATACTTATCATCAATACTGAGCAAAGGGGCTGAATACTTATCACCAATACTGAGCAAAGGGCTGAATACTTTGCATTCATACCGAGCCACAGCCCGGACTAATACACCATATGAGAATCCTGGAACACATAAAATGGCAACTAATACTTACCATCAACCTGACGCAAAGGAGTGATCTGAAGAACGAATAGAGACCAAATCGGGGGAATACTATCATCCAAAAGAGCAAGGGCTGTACTATCACAATACTGACAAAGGGGCTGAATACTTATCACAAACTGAGCAAAGGGGCTGAATACTTATCATCAATACTGAGCAAAGGGGCTGAATACTTATCATCAATACTGAGCAAAGGGGCTGAATACTTATCATCAATACTGAGCAAAGGGGCTGAATACTTATCATCAATACTGAGCAAAGGGACTGAATACTTATCACAATACTGAGCAAAGGGGCTGAATACTTAAACATGGAGATTTCAGTTTTTCTTTTTAAATAAATTAGCAAAAAGTCTACATTTCTGCTTTTTTCAGTCTAGATGGGTGTAGAGTGTACATTAATGAGTAAAAATGAACTTGGGCCAGTCTGTTTCCACTTCTGGTCTTGTCAGTGCTGGTCGGCCACTCCTCACAGGCGTGTCTCTGAGTCTGAACAGTTCCTGATACAGCGTGTCAGTGGCGGTTGAACAAGCGTGAATAGCACTTCAGACCTCATACTTCGGTATGGCAAGAGTCCTATAAGTTGGACCTCTGTGCACTGACTGCTGGGTGAACATATATTGTTGGGGGTCTTGGATCATCGACCACTCAACATATTCTCAGGAGTCTTGAATCAAAAAGCAACAAACCCTGCGGAGAGGTGTGCGGTCCTGTATTATAGCGGGTGACCCTTAGCAGCACATTTGTAGAGTGGGGCGAGGTTATATTCATTCACGTGCGATCAGAAACCATAGTGCTGACTGATTCGTCACACAACTATAGTAACTGAAGAGCTCGGAGGGACACACCGCACATGCGGCATCGACACTCCACTCTAGAAATGACTCCAGAAAGCAGCAGGTGTCCCACAAGGTTCACAGCAGTGCTGGAAAGTGAGACCTAGAGTTCACTAACTAAAAACTAATATAATGTAATTATAGAGGCTAAACCTGGAGGAGGAAAAGCAACTATCAACATAAGAAAACAATCAGGAGGGTCTGAACCAAGAATCACCTCCTTTCCAACAAAGCAGTGTGATAGTATATTCTGTATATAGGAGCAGTATTATAGTAATTATATTCTTGTATATAGGGCAGTATTATAGTAGTTATATTCTTGTATATAGGAGCAGTATTATAGTAGTTATATTCTTGTATATAGGAGCAGTATTATAGTAGTTATATTCCTTGTATATAGGAGCAGTGTTATAGTAGTTATATTCTTGTATATAGGAGCAGTATTATAGTAATTATATTCTTATACATAGGGGCAGTATTATAGTAGTTATATTCTTGTATATAGGAGCAGTATTATAGTAGTTATATTCTTGTATGTAGGAGCAGTATTATAGTAGTTATAGTCTTGTATATAGGAGCAGTATTATAGTAGTTATATTCTTGTATATAGGGGCAGTATTATAGTAGTTATATTCTTGTATATAGAGGCAGTATTATAGTAGTTATATTCTTGTATATAGGAGCAGTATTATCGTAGTTATATTCTTGTATATAGGGGCAGTATTATAGTAGTTATATTCTTGTATAAAGGGGCAGTATTATAGTAATTATATTCTTATACATAGGAGCAGTATTATAGTAGTTATATTCTTGTATATAGGGGCAGTATTATAGTAGTTATATTCTTGTATATAGGGGCAGTATTATAGTAATTATATTCTTATACATAGGAGCAGTATTATAGTAGTTATATTCTTGTATATAGGGGCAGTATTATAGTAGTTATATTCTTGTACATAGGGGCAGTATTATAGTAGTTATATTCTTGTACATAGGGGCAGTATTATAGTAGTTCTATTCTTGTATATAGGGGCAGTATTATAGTAGTTATATTCTTGTATATAGGGGCAGTATTATAGTAGTTATATTCTTGTATATAGAGCAGTATTATAGTAGTTATATTCTTGTATATAGGAGCAGTATTATAGTAGTTATATTCTTGTATAAAGGGCAGTATATATAGTAATTATATTCTTATACATAGGAGCAGTATTATAGTAGTTATATTCTTGTATATAGGGGCAGTATTATAGTAGTTATATTCTTGTATATAGGGGCAGTATTATAGTAATTATATTCTTATACATAGGAGCAGTATTATAGTAGTTATATTCTTGTATATAGGAGCAGTATTATAGTAGTTATATTCTTGTACATAGGAGCAGTATTATAGTAGTTATATATTCTTGTATATAGGAGCAGTATTATAAGTAAAGTTATATTCTTGTATATAAGGAGCATATTATAGTATTATATTCTTGTATATAGGGGCAGTATTATAGTAAGTTATATTCTTGTATATAGGAGCAGTATTATAGTAGTTATATTCTTGTATATAGGAGCAGTATTATAGTAGTTATATTCTTGTATATAGGGCAGTATTATAGTATTATATTCTTGTACATAGGAGCAGTATTATAGTAGTTATATTCTTGTATATAGGGGCAGTATTATAGTAGTTATATTCTTGTACATAGGGGCAGTATTATAGTAGTTATATATCTTGTACTATAGGAGCAGTATTATAGTAGTTATTATTCTTGTATATAGGAGCAGTATTATAGTAGTTATATTCTTGTATATAGGAGAGTATTATAGTAGTTATATTCTTGTATATAGGGAGTATTATAGTAGTTATATTCTTGTATATAGGAGCAGTATTATAGTAGTTATATTCTTGTACATAGGAGCAGTATTATAGTAGTTATAATTCTTGTATATAGGGCAGATATTATAGTAGTTATATTCTTGTAATAGGAGCAGTATTATAGTAGTTATATTCTTGTAATAGGAGCAGTATTATAGTAGTTATATTCTTTACATAGGAGCAGTATTATAGTAGTTATATTCTTGTATATAGGAGCAGTATTATAGTAGTTATATTCTTGTATATAGGAGCAGTATTATAGTAGTTATATTCTTTACATAGGAGCAGTATTATAGTAGTTATATTCTTGTATATAGGCAGTATTATAGTAGTTATATTCTTGTATATAGGAGCAGTATTATAGTAGTTATATTCTTGTATATAGGAGCAGTATTATAGTAGTTATATTCTTGTATAATAGGGACAGTATTATAGTAGTTATATTCTTGTATATAGGAGCAGTATTATAGTAGTTATATTCTTGTATAATAGGAGCAGTATTATAGTAGTTATATTCTTGTATATAGGGCAGTATTATAGTAGTTATATTCTTGTACATAGGGCAGTATTATAGTAGTTATATTCTTGTATATAGGAGCAGTATTATAGTAGTTATATTCTTGTATATAGGGGCAGTATTATAGTAGTTATATTCTTGTATATAGGGCAGTATTATAGTAATTATATTCTTGTACATAGGAGCAGTATTATAGTAGTTATATTCTTGTATATAGGAGCAGTATTATAGTAGTTATATTCTTGTATATAGGAGCAGTATTATAGTAGTTATATTCTTGTATATAGGGCAGTATTATATAGTATTATATTCTTGTATATAGGAGCAGTATTATAGTAGTTATATTCTTGTATATAGGAGCAGTATTATAGTAGTTATATTCTTGTACATAGGAGCAGTATTATAGTAGTTATATTCTTGTATATAGGAGCAGTATTATAGTAGTTATATTCTTGTATATAGGAGCAGTATATTTTAGTAGTTATATTCTTTCATACATAGGGTCAGTATTATAGTAGTTATATTCTTGTATATAGGGTCAGTATTATAGTAGTTATATTCTTGTATATAGGAGCAGTATTATAGTAGTTATATTCTTGTATATAGGAGCAGTATTATAGTAGTTATATTCTTGTACATAGGAGCAGTATTATAGTAGTTATATTCTTGTATATAGGAGCAGTATTATAGTAGTTATATTCTTGTATATAGGGCAGTATTATAGTAGTTATATTCTTGTATATAGGGCAGTATTATAGTAGTTATATTCTTGTATATAGGGGCAGTATTATAGTAGTTATATTCTTGTATATAGGGCAGTATTATAGTAGTTATATTCTTGTATATAGGGCAGTATTATAGTAGTTATATTCTTGTATATAGGGCAGTATTATAGTATTATATTCTTGTAATAGGGCAGTATTATAGTAGTTATATTCTTGTATATAGGAGCAGTATTATAGTAGTTATATTCTTGTATATAGGGCAGTATATAGTAGTTATATTCTTGTACATAGGGCAGTATTATAGTAGTTATATTCTTGTATATAGGGCAGTAATTATAGTAGTTATATTCTTGTATATAGGGCAGTATTATAGTATTATATTCTTGTATATAGGAGCAGTATTATAGTAGTTATATTCTTGTAATAGGAGCAGTATTATAGTAGTTATATTCTTGTATATAGGAGCAGTATTATAGTAGTTATATTCTTGTATATAAGTATAGTAGTTTATATTCTGTATAGGTATATTATAGTAGTTATATTCTTGTATATAGGGGCAGTATTATAGTAGTTATATTCTTGTATATAGGACAGTATTATAGTAGTTATATATTTGTATATAGGAGCAGTATATAGTAGTTATATTCTTGTATAATAGGGCAGTATATATAGTTATATTCTTATACATAGGGGCAGTATTGACAGAGTCGTCTTGCACACAGTAAGTAGTGTAGTTAATAGTGTTTTCCTGCGGTATGTTGTGACAATATATGAACAATGCTCCCCGGTGTCCTGATTCTGCATTGTTATATTTGTGCCTCGTCTGCTCCCGAGTCTCCATTTAATGTCTTCATCAGTGCGGCCTCCTCTAAATTAACCTCTATAATAAGGGGACGTCTGTGAGGAGCGGTCGCCGGAGCGCGGTATATTCCCTCCTCGGTAGTCGTCCGGAGCAGGACACAGATATTGAGGCGTTATTCTCTGTGGATCTTGTATACAGTTCATCAAATTAAACCCAATTCTTCTGAAAGACGGCGGGTGCAGACAGCAGGTAGCGCTAAGATCTGCGGAGCGGCACCTGGGGAAATGATTGTCAGGGCCGGGGTCTCCATTCATTAAAAATGAACTGAACCATCCGTCTACTCGGTGCAACATAAAGGACGAGCGATTAACCAGCGCTGTGCCAGAAAGAACAGGGAGCCGTTCCTGAAATGGCAGAGATCGGTGTTGGAGGCATCAATAAGAAACCATCAGCAAGGATGGAGACCTAATTGTTAAAGTAGATAGAGGCACAATGCTTCACATTGGGAGGGCAGTGACATCATGATGGGGCGGGTCTGTGGAGCTGGGGGCGGCTGCAGTCTCTTTCCCCCTGTGTGCTCTCCCCCTGATGCTTTGTCCTTTCCCTCTTGTGCTCTCTCCCCATGTTTTTGACCCTATTGCTTGCCCTTCTTGGTGCTTTCCCCTTGTGCTCTCTCCACCCTTGCTGTCTTCCTCTTGGCCCTTGTGCTCTGTGTCTTGCTTCCTCCTCTTGTGCTCTCTCCCCCGTGTGCGTCTTTTATCTGGCCTTCCTGTGCTTGGGCTTCTTTTTTTCCTCCTTTGTGCTCTCTCCCCCTGTGCAGCTCTTTCTCTGGCCCTGTGTCTTCCTGACCCTTCTTGCCTCCTTTGTGCGCTCTCCCCCTGTGTCCTCTGCCTTGCTTCTCTGGCCCTCGTGCTTCCTGGTCCTGCTTTTCCTTCCTCTTGTGCTCTCTCCACCCTGTGCGCTCTCCTTCCTGGCCCTGTGCTTCGGTCTTTCCCTACTTGTGTCTCCCTCTTCCACCCCATGTGCCTCCTGATCCTGGCCCCTCGTGGCTTTGTGTGCTCCCCTTGCTTTCCCTCTTGTGCTCTATCCACACTGTGCGCTCTGTCTGGCCCTGTGCTTTGTCCTTCCCTCTTGTGCTCTCCCCCATGTGGTGTTCAAAGATGGCGGCGGCATACGTGCCCATGCGCGCCGGGTTACACATGTGCACTCTCTCTGGTCCTATGCTTTGTCTTCCCCTTTGTGCTCTCTTCCCCCTGTGCACTCTCTCTGGCCCTGTGCTTTGTCCTTCCCTCTCGTGCTCTCTCCCCCTTATGTGCAGTCTTCTCCCCTGTGCTTTGTCCTTCCCTCTTGTGCTCTCCCCCCATGTGGTGTTCAAAGATGGCGGCAGCGTACGTGCACATGTGCACATTTGGAAAATAGAAAAAATTGGTCCAGCTTCCGGAGATTATTGCAAGAATAATTGATTTTATTCAAAATCATAAATGAATCAGGCTCCAGAACAGTGCACAACTCATATAGACGAGCGGCAATTGAAAAAGAACGCATGTCCGAAACGCGTCGTCGCCATCGACGCTCCCTGCCATAATTGCCGCTTGTCTATATGAGTTATGCTGTTTTGGAGCCCGATTCATTTAGGATTTTGAATAAAATAAATTCTTGCAATAATCTCCAGAAGCTGGACTAATTTTTTCTATTTTCCAAACCAGCGATATCATTACGCAGGCCCGTACATGCCGGATCTCTTACGTGGTGAGCTGGCCATTTTGTTATCTGGACACACATTCGCACTCTTACTCAGGCAGTAATGTGTCAGTGGTGGCCGCATTTTTAGGTAGCAGTGTTTTGTGGGTGGTTGAGACACCGCTGGCAGTACTATGCAGTGTGCCAGTACCACCATATACCCATCACATGGGTGCAAAAATGGCTGTTGCCGTGCGTGATAGAGGAAAGTCCTGTTGCCAGAAGTGGTTGACAGACAGGACAGGACGTTCATGTAAGTAAATGATTGGTGACTTGGCATCTAGATTTTAAGTAACCCCAAAAGACGTCAGAACCCCCAGAGGAAATTCTGCGCAATGGGCAACGACATGACTGGATCACTGAATCTGGCAAAGTTCAGTGCTGCACTTACAAGCTCTATAGCAAAGAGTTTGCAAGAGCTGAACTCATTGTCTAGGAGATCGACCATCGCTAGCAGACTGCAGAGGTAGCCGGTAACCTAGGCAACGAGCAGGAAACATTAAAAAATAAGCAATTTGCAGTCAAAACAGTTTGTACATTTTCACCCATATAAAATGACGACAACCCCTTTAAGGTGGGCGCAGATCCTCTAAGAAAACCTTCATCTTGCTCTTGCCTTCTAGGGGATGATATGGCTTCAGCTCATGAATCCCCAAAATAGATAAAATAATTAAAAGTAAATTTGCCTTATCAGCAGGAGATTATCATCACTACAGGACTAGGTGTCCTGTGCCTCCTAGTCCAGCCTCACCCCCAAAACCACTGATTGTGGATTTATACTCAGCTCAGCAAACTAATTATACCAAAACATCAAGCAGCTGACGAGACATCGCTGGAATCAGGGTTTAAGCCCCTACATCATGCTGCTCTCAGATTACATAGCAAAAATCTAGTGACAGGTTCCCTTTTATGTAGTATCTTAGTGATACTGGCCATACATGTTTAGGCGGATCAGGAGAACTGGTGACAGCGGTCAAACAGATGCACATTCCCTTTGCCGAGCGTGCATGTGCTGTGAATGAGGGGCGAGTAAAGCAGCTCATCCACCCGGGGAAACAAATAATCAGACGTTGAAGTTCCCAGACATCAGGGCAACAATTTGGACGCCCCCATACACATTAGGTGGCCCAACCCAGATCATTGGATTCAGCCAAAGTTGCCGTACAGTTTAAATAGTAACGATGAGATTGGGGGCATTGGATGATACCCCCCTTCATTAGAATGAATCAGGTATCCCCCCATAGGACTGATCATCTATGAGCTGATTCAGCAGCAGGTTTGGGAGGTAATCATACCACCAACATAAGGAGATTCCTCCAGATATAGTGAAGGATTTGATAAGACTTTATGTAGAGGCAAATACAGTGAACTGGTGACTATTGCCTGTTCAGTCCCAATACTGCCCCCATCAGAAGGAATAGAGAATCACCCCTTAGGACTGTTCCATCCAAGAGCTGATTCAGCAGCAGGTCCGGGAGGTAAACATACCTCCAACATAAACATTAATGGACACAATCTATCAAATCCTTCACAATATGTGGACCGTGGAGGAAAGAAGGGGTGAGCACGGTGACTGTGACCTGTCCAGTCCCAATACTGCCCCCATCAGAAAGAATCGGGAACAACCCTCAGGACTGGTCCATCTATGAACCGATTCAGGAGGAGGTTCAGGAGGTAAACATACACTACTGTTCAAACGTTTGGGTCATTAAGAAATCTCCTTATTTGTGAGAGAAAAGCAATGAAGCTAACATCAGACATACCCTATATACATTGTTAATGTGGTAAATGACTATTCTAGCTGCATAAGTCTTTAATGCAATTTCTACATAGTGTATAGAGGCCCATTTCCAACAACCACCACTCCAGTGTTTTAATGGTACATTGTGTTTGCTAACTGTGTTAGGCTGGCTTCACGCTGCAGTCAGGTCAGGTTTTGTGTTTCAAAACCAGGAGAGGAACTTGCAGAGAAAAAGTATAATTGAAAGATTGACACCTGTTCAAGGTTTTGGAGTCACTCCTCGTTTTGACACAAGACCTGACCTGATCTGACCTGACTGACCTGACCGCAGTGTGAAGCCAGCCTAATGGTGGGTTTACACGTTGCGATATCGGCGTCCAACTCGGACCAAAAGTCACGTGGTTCGGGCGTTGGAGCCGATATCGTTCGTGCGTTGTATGGTGTGAACGTACAACGCGATGCAGGAACGATGGCAAACCGATATTGGGGGTCGAATGAGCGTGCTATTCAACCGCCCGATATCGGATGCCGGTTGGAGCCGGATCGTCCCGTCTGACAGCCCAACTCCGATGTGTACTGCCACGTCACCCATTCACTCCCATGTTAAATGGTCGTTCCTGGGTTGGGGGGCGTAGACATCGTCGGGACGTTGTATCCCGATATCGCGCTGTCTAAACCGGCGATGCGATGCAGGGAAAAGTGCGCTCAAAAAGCGCGCTCCCGCGTCGTTGGATACGATATCGGGCCGATATCGCAACGTGTAAACCCACCATAAGAAGGATAATGGATGTTTAGAAAACCTTGTACAAGTATGTTAGCACAGCTGAAAACAGTTTGGCTAATTAGAGAAGCTATAAAATCGACCTTCCTTTGAGCTAGTTGAGAATCTGGAGCATTACGTTTGTTTGTTCTATGAAACTCGCAAAATGGCCAGAAAAAGAGAACTTTCATGTGAAACTCGTCAGTCTATTCTTGTTCTTAGAAATTAAGGCTATTCCATGCGAGAGACTGCCAAGAACCTGAAGATTTCCTACAACGGTGTGTACTACTCCCATCAGAGGAGAGCACAAACAGGCTCTAACCAGAGTAGAAATAGAAGTGGAGCCCAGCTGCACAACTGAGCAACAAGACAAGTACACTAGAGTCTCTAGTGTGAGAAATGGACGCCTCACAGCTCATCTGGCAGCTTCATTATATAGGACCCAACAAAGGTCGGCAATGCTGGAATTGATGCAAAGGACATTCTGTGACAAAATTATTATTTCAAATAAAAATCATTATTTCTAACCTTGTAAATGTCCGGACGAGATTTTCTATTCATTTTGCGACTCATTCGATTAATAAAAGTCTGACTTTTCATGGAAAAACAAAATTGTCTGGGTGACCCCAAACTTTTGAACGGTAGTGTACCTCCAACATAGGAGATTCCTACAGAAAGTGTCTGGACTAGTGATGGGCGGCACTACGATGCTCGGGTGCTGGGTCCCCAAAAAGTGCAGTCAAACGCTTGGATGAGCACAACTAGGGCACCGAGTATCATGGAAGTCAATGGAAAAATGAACGACTGCCACCCTGACTTCCGTTATACTCGAGTAGAGTTCGTCCTAGCGTCAGAATGCTCCTTACGAGTACAGTGCGAGCATCCCCCCCCCCCCCCATCACCTCTCTCAGAACGAGGAAGATGAGCGGCAGTAGACGTCTCCTGCCTCCGCTTCTCTCGGAGAAACCAAGTGGATCAGAAAATCTCAACTTCCATCCGTCACAAAAATACTCAGATCGTCAGTGGAAAAGTCAAAACTTATTTTTTCCTAAAAAATTTACTTGAATCAGTTGTAAGACCTCCCGACTTGCACGACCACAACAGCAACGGTAGAGGAAATCGTTACGCTGATAACTCCTTTGCCTAGATAACACTTAAAGGACCAGAGCTGCCTGATAACAGAGAGCAATAGCACCAGGATGTTAACACATGAAAGGTCGTCCAACTTTAAAAAAAATAAAATAAGCCCTGCTCCAACAGCCCAGCGAGCAGCAAGTCGGGGAGGTCCGGCCACCTATGTAGCAGAGCTGGTAGGTCCGGCCACCTGTGTAGTAGAGCTGGTAGGTCCGGCCACCTATGTAGCAGAGCTGGTAGGTCCGGCCACCTATGTAGCAGAGCTGGTAGGTCCGGAGACCTATGTAGCAGAGCTGGTAGGTCCGGCCACCTATGTAGCAGAGCATGTAGTGTATCAGCCACCTATGTAACAGAGCTGGTAGTGTATCAGCCACCTATGTAGCAGAGCTGGTAGTGTATCAGCCACCTATGTAGCAGAGCTGGTAGTGTAGCAGCCACCTGTGTAGCAGAGCTGGTAGTGTAGCAGCCACCTGTGTAGTTAGAGCCGGCAATGTATCAGCCTATGCATAGTTACCGCCGCACCCTCCCCAGCTATTTCCATATTAATAATGCTCAGACCGTACCCACCTAGTGCATACTCACTGCAGTCCACCATGGCAGCAGGTGGAGCGCGCTTCAGCCGGGGGTCCGAACAGGTGGAAGAAGAATGCGCCTAATGAGTCAGTAGGAGCCGGCTAATTTTCGGGGTGGGGGTGGAGGGGGGGGTGGGGGTAAAAGGAAGGGGGGAGGAGGGGGGGGTCTGCTGGAAGTAATAGATATAACGCGGACTATACCATAGCCGTGCCCAGGCGAGGACGGAAACTTGGGTTGCAGTGTGGAGTTTGAGCCTCCGCCGCTCGCTCTGACATCGTCAAGGCAACTGAAGCATGAAAAGTTCCTTTTTTTTTTTTCGTAATAAAATAGAAACAAAGATTGCAGCTGGCAGTTTCCATAATGAAGCTTAATCAGTATGCGGCTGATTAGGGCCTTATGCAAATCTTCCCTCGTTAGCGCGGCAGCCAGCACTTTGAAGTCCGTGAGCAATTCATTTGCAGAGTACACTGAAAGCGCTCCCTGCATAATTTACACCGCCGCATAAATATTTATCAGCTCATTTGCATATTAATTGGTTAGCGCAAACATTCCAAGCAGCTCCGCAGCCCGGGAGAGAGAGAGAAAGAGAGAAAGAGTGCGCGAAAGGGGGGAACGAGAAAAAGGAGGAAAAAAAAATTATCTCCAGAGTGCCAGAATAATAATTACAGGAACGTTCTCCTTCCAGTGGATTTGGCTGTTTTGGACCTAAACGGAGAATTGTACGAAGACGACGGCGGCGGGGAGCGAGGAAAGTTCTGCAAGATAAAAGTTTGGAGCGTTTACACTACACACGCGCAGATGCAGCAGAGCCCGGATTGTTACACTGCGGATTTGCACGGTACCAGGATTGTAGATGTGATTTCTGAAAAAGACACAAACTTTAGGTTGTAGAAAATCTCCCTTGGATACAACAGCTGGAACAGCGCCGATTTGTCCTGGATACAACAGCTGGAACAGCGCCGATTCTGTACTAGATACAACAGCTGGAACAGCGTCGATTTTGTACTGGATACAACAGCTGGAACAGCACCCGATTCTGTATTGGATACAACAGCTGGAACAGCGCCGATTCTGTACTGGATACAACAGCTGGAACAGCGCCCGATTCTGTACTGGATACAACAGCTGGAAAGCGCCGATTCTGTACTGGATACAACAGCTAGAACAGCGCCAATTCTGTACTGGATACAACAGTTGGAACGCCAATTCTGTACTGGATACAACAGCTGGAACAGCACCGATTCTGTACTGGATGCAACAGCTGGAACAGCGCTGATTCTGTACTGGATACAACAGCTGGAACAGCGCCAATTCTGTACTGGATACAACAGCTGGAACAGCCCCCGCCGATTCTGTACTGGATACAACAGCGCCGATTCTGTGCTGGATATAACAGCTGGAACAGCGCCGATTCTGTACTGGACACAACAGCTGGAACAGTGCCGATTCTGTACTGGATACAACAGCTGGAACAGCACCGATGCTGTACTGGATACAACAGCTGGAACAGCACCGATGCTGTACTGGATACAACAGCTGGAACAGCACCGATGCTGTACTGGATACAACAGCTGGAACAGCGCCGATGCTGTACTGAATACAACAGCTGGGACAGCGCCGATTCTGTACTGGATACAACAGCTGGGGCAGCGCCGATTCTGCACTGGATACAACAGCTGGGACAGCACCGATTCTGTACTGGATACAACAGCGCCGTTTCTGTGCTGAATACAACAGCTGGAATAACGCCGATTCTGTACTGGATACAACAGCTGTAAAAGCGCAGATTCTGCCCTGGATACAACAGTTGGAACAGCGCCGTTTCTGCCCTGGATACAACAGCTGGAACAGCGCCGATTCTGTACTGGATACAACAGCTGGAACATCGCCGATTCTGTACTGGATACAACAGCTGGAACATCGCCGATTCTGTACTGGATACAACAGCTGGAACAGCGCCATTTCTGCCCTGGATACAACAGCTGGAACAGCGCCGATTCTGTACTGGATACAACAGCTGGAACATCGCCGATTCTGTACTGGATACAACAGCTGGAACATCGCCGATTCTGTACTGGATACAACAGTTGGAACAGCGCCGTTTCTGCTCTGGATACAACAGCTGGAACAGTGCCGATTCTGTACTGGATACAACAGCTGGAATAGCGCCGTTTCTGTACTGGATACAACAGCTGGAACAGCGCCGTTTCTGTACTGGATACAACAGCTGAAACAGTGCCGTTTCTGCCAGTTTTATTACAAATTCTGCATCATTAACAGCCAGCCGGTGCAGATAATGCCGATGCCAGCCATTAGCATAAAGGATGAACAAGTCACCTACTTTATTAAACATTTTTCCCATGTTCAAGATAAAAAAAATAAAAAATATCAGCGCACATCTATCGCACTTTTGCAATAAGGTTCGGATGCTCAGATACGAGTTTTGTAGATGAAGAAATCATGTTCAAGTGCAGAAAATACCAACTGATTTTTATGTAATACAAAACAATTCTATAAAGTTAGAAAACAGCAACAATATAAAATATCAACATTTTTTTTTTTAACACTGGCCACTAGGACCATTCACAATAGGTGATATCACAGCTCACCTCCTCCTCCTGTACAATGACTGATAACACCTCTATATACAGTAGATCACACAGGATCCACCATTCACAATAGGTGATATCATAGCTCACCTCTTCCTGTACAATGACTGATAACACCTCTATATACAGTAGATAACACAGGATCCACCATTCACAATAGGTGATATCACAGCTCACCTCCTCCTGTACAATGACTGATAACACCTCTATATACAGCAGATAACACAGGATCCACCATTCACAATAGGTGATATCACAGCTCACCTCCTCCTGTACAATGACTGATAACACCTCTATATACAGTAGATAACACAGGATCCACCATTCACAATAGGTGATATCACAGCTCACCTCCTCTTCCTGTACAATGACTGATAACACCTCTATATACAGCAGATAACACAGGATCCACCATTCACAATAGATGATATCACAGCTCACCTCCTCTTCCTGTACAATGACTGATAACACCTCTATATACAGCAGATAACACAGGATCCACCATTCACAATAGATATCACAGCTCTCCTGCTCCTCCTGTACAATGACTGATAACACCTCTATATACAGTAGATAACACAGGATCCACCATTCACAATAGATGATATCACATCTCACCTCCTCCTGTACAATGACTGATGACACCTCTATATACAGTAGATAACACAGGATCCACCATTCACAATAGGTGATATCACAGCTCACCTCCTCCTGTACAATGACTGATAACACCTCTATATACAGTAGATAACACAGGATCACCATTCACAATAGATGATATCCACAGCTCACCTCCTCTTCCTGTACAATGACTGATAACACCTCTATATACAGTAGATAACACAGGATCCTCCATTCACATATAGGTGATACACTGCTCACCTCTGTACAATGACTGATAACACCTCTATAACAGTAGATAACACAGGATCCACCATTCACAATAGATGATATCACAGCTCACCTTCTCCTCCTGTACAATGTCTGATAACACCTCTATATACAGTAGATAACACAGGATCCACCATTCACAATAGATATCACAGCTCACCTCCTCCTCCTGTGCAATGTCTGATAACACCTCTATATACAGTAGATAACACAGTGGATCAATGTAATAAAAGGAGGGAAAAATTCCCAGTTTTTGCACAAAAATGTGTAATTATAAGTCTGAAAAGAGCGGTGCCTGCCCAGGGTGAGGAGCAGTAGAGCGGGCGCTGGTGGGGGGAGCAGTCGGTCCCTTTGCAGGGTTTTGGAGCCAGGCTTCCACATTCCTTTGGCTGCTAATCCCCTTACAACAAGGCAAGTAGCGGCGCGAGCCCACTGGTAGCGGAGCGGGCCTCACCGGTAGCAGAGCGGGCTCACCGGTAGCAGAGCGGGCTCACCGGTAGCAGAGCGGGCTCACCGGTAGCAGAGCGGGCTCACCGGTAGCAGAGCGGGCTCACCGGTAGCAGAGCGGGCTCACCGGTAGCAGAGCGGGCTCACCGGTAGCAGAGCGGGCTCACCGGTAGCAGAGCGGGCTCACCGGTAGCAGAGCGGGCTCACCGGTAGCAGAGCGGGCTCACCGGTAGCAGAGCGGGCTCACCGGTAGCAGAGCGGGCTCACCGGTAGCAGAGCGGCTCACCGGTAGCAGGCGGCTCACCGGTAGCAGAGTCCGGCTCTACCGGTAGCAGAGCGGGCTCACCGGTAGCGAGCGGGCCTCACCGGTAGCAGAGCGGGCTCACCGGTAGCAGAGCGGGCCACCGGTAGCAGGCGGGCTCACCGGTAGCAGAGCGGGCCCACGGTAGCAGAGCGGGCTCACCGGTAGCAGAGCGGGCTCACTCGGTAGCGAGCGGGCTCACCGGTAGCAGAGCGGGTCACC
The DNA here is from genome assembly GCA_033576535.1 of Allobates femoralis. Lineage (NCBI taxonomy): Eukaryota > Metazoa > Chordata > Amphibia > Anura > Aromobatidae > Allobates > Allobates femoralis. The sequence continues at coordinate 8,686,073 of JARQOC010000002.1, read as the reverse complement.
GGTAGCAGAGCGGGCTCACCGGTAGCAGAGCGGGCTCACTGATAGCGGCTCTATCAGTATAATAAGAATACTGCTGATTCTCCTCCAGTAACGCATGACGGAATCCTTAAAGGCACGGCTCATTACCGCCTTATATTATGTTCCTTTACACCCAGGCGGTAATGAAATGTGGAGGGTGCCCTGCGTTTTGTGCGCTGGCGTAAATGAAGTGCCGGGGGCGGATGCTCCACTCCAGATTTGCATTGAGTTTTTGTGTTCATCCTCTCACGACCCGCAGCAATAATACCGGGCTAATTGGCTGCTTCATAATACACCGATGAGAGGATCACCGCGGGGGTAGATTGTAAGCTCCAAAGCTCAAGTGGCAGCAGCCAGCGATAATGTAAGAGCTTAGAAAAAGCACGCCTACGTCTATCAGAAACAGCGCCACCTCGTGTAAGGGCGGTGTCAGGTACTGCAGCTCAGCGCCATTCATTAGAATGGTGCAATACCAGAATGTGCCAGAGAAAGAAGAGGCAGGGTCTCCACTACAAAGCAGGAGGTCTAATCTAACACAAACTGCTGTGAAAATGTCATGAGCTTCACTCTAGAAACAAGGAAAAGAGTCACTTAATAAATCATCTCTCAAGGTACTTCACCGAGAAAAAGCTCTGAACTCATCCTGTATTATACTCCAGAGCTGCACTCACTATTCTGCTGGTGCAGTCACTGTGTACATACATTACATCACTGATCCTGAGTTACCCCTGTATTATACTCCAGAGCTGCACTCACTATTCTGCTGGTGCAGTCACTGTGTACATACATTACATTACTGATCCTGAGTTACCTCCTGTATTATACTCCAGAGCTGCACTCACTATTCTGCTGGTGCAGTCACTGTGTACATACATTACATTACTGATCGTGAGTTACCTCCTGTATTATCCTCCAGAGCTGCACTCACTATTCTGCTGGTGCAGTCACTGTGTACATACATTACATTACTGATCCTGAGTTACCTCCTGTATTATACTCCAGAGCTGCACTCACTATTCTGCTGGTGCAGTCACTGTGTACATACATTACATTACTGATCCTGAGTTACCTCCTGTATTATACTCCAGAGCTGCACTCACTATTCTGCTGGTGCAGTCACTGTGTACATACATTACATTACTGATCCTGAGTTACCTCCTGTATTATACTCCAGAGCTGCACTCACTATTCTGCTGGTGCAGTCACTGTGTACATACATTACATTACTGATCCTGAGTTACCTCCTGTATTATACTCCAGAGCTGCGCCCACTATTCTGCTGGTGCAGTCACTGTGTACATACATTACATTACTGATCCTGAGTTACCTCCTGTATTATCCTCCAGAGCTGCACTCACTATTCTGCTGGTGCAGTCACTGTGTACATACATTACATTACTGATCCTGAGTTACCTCCTGTATTGTACTCCAGAGCTGCACTCACTATTCTGCTGGTGCAGTCACTGTGTACATACATTACATTACTGATCCTGAGTTACCTCCTGTATTATACTCCAGAGCTGCACTCACTATTCTGCTGGTGCAATCACTGTGTACATACATTACATTACTGATCCTGAGTTACCTCCTGTATTATACTCCAGAGCTGCACTCACTATTCTGCTGGTGCAGTCACTGTGTACATACATCACATTACTGATCCTGAGTTACCTCCTGTATTATACTCCAGAGCTGCACTCACTATTCTGCTGGTGCAATCACTGTGTACATACATTACATTACTGATCCTGAGTTACCTCCTGTATTATACTCCAGAGCTGCACTCACTATTCTGCTGGTGCAGTCACTGTGTACATACATTACATTACTGATCGTGAGTTACCTCCTGTATTATACTCCAGAGCTGCACTCACTACATACAAAATAAATAAAGCAGTTGATATAATAATGGCATGTGGTTGATGGGTGATGAACGTGAATCTATACCCTAATATTACCATTCACAGTGCAGGCGGCTCCTCTATCGCACGGTCTCCGGCCTCGCCCCAATATCTGTACAGTGAACACATTCACACATTCAGACATATTTAGGGTTAGTGGAAGTCGTCTGTTTCTGTGACCTCTAATTCCTTTTGCCTTCACCACAATCCTCCTGTGCCCTCAGCAGTGATCCCCGCTACTTGGTAAATCTGGGAAGTGCGCCCCAAGATCGCGGCCGTCTGCACCAATCTTATGTTCCTTTTTACTCTTTTTTAGATGATTTCTAATGAATCCGCTGTGAAGACTGATGGAATCAGCGGAGGGAAAACGTGCGGCTCCATGCACAATAATGGCGTAAACTTTCAGCGTCCCAGGAGATCGCCAACACATGGATGCCTAATAGTCTAATTAGTGAGGGGCGGACGGGCTGCCGAGGGGCGAGAGGATCCGACAGCAGAAAGGCTGCAATTATGTCATCAAAGATCGGCTTGTGGTCTTCGCTTCGGTCTTGCCACCCACCGAGCCCGGCCGCGAGATGAGACGCCAGGAGGCAGAACCAACACTCGATTTCCTGGGGAGAGACCTGGGACACAGAGGTCGCCCCTCGTTATAAATTACATTAAATGGCAGCTAAGTCTTGTGCTTTAAACAAGGAATCATGCTACAACACAACGCGAGTCCAGAGAGACCCAAACCTCCACCCGAGTCCACCGAAATCCAAACCTCCACCCGAGTCCACCGAGATCCAAACCTCAAACCGAGTCCACCGAAATCCAAACCTCAAACCGAGCCCACCGAGATCCAAACCTCAAACCGAGCCTACCGAGATCCAAACCTCAAACCGAGCCTACCGAGATCCAAACCTCAAACCGAGCCCACCGAAATCCAAACCTCAAACCGAGCCCACCGAGATCCAAACCTCCACCCGAGCCCACCGAGATCCAAACCTCCACCCGAGTCCACCGAGATCCAAACCTCAAACCGAGTCCACCGAAATCCAAACCTCAAACCGAGCCCACCGAGATCCAAACCTCAAACCGAGCCTACCGAGATCCAAACCTCAAACCGAGCCTACCGAGATCCAAACCTCAAACCGAGCCCACCGAAATCCAAACCTCAAACCGAGCCCACCGAGATCCAAACCTCCACCCGAGCCCACCGAGATCCAAACCTCAAACCGAGCCCACCGAGATCCAAACCTCCACCCGAGCCCACCGAGATCCAAACCTCCACCCGAGCCCACCGAGATCCAAACCTCCACCCGAGCCCACCGAGATCCAAACCTCCACCCGAGCCCACCGAGATCCAAACCTCCACCAGAGCCCACCGAGATCCAAACCTCCACCAGAGCCCACCGAGATCTCAACCTCCACCAGAGCCCACCGAGATCTCAACCTCCACCAGAGCCCACCGAGATGTCTACCTCCACCAGAGCCCACCGAGATGTCTACCTCCACCAGAGCCCACCGAGATGTCTACCTCCACCAGAGCCCACCGAGATGTCTACCTCCACCAGAGCCCACCGAGATGTCTACCTCCACCAGAGCCCACCGAGATGTCTACCTCCACCAGAGCCCACCGAGATGTCTATCTCCACCAGAGCCCACCGAGATCTCAACCTCCACCAGAGCCCACCGAGATCTCAACCTCCACCAGAGCCCACCGAGATCTCAACCTCCACCAGAGCCCACCGAGAGCTCAACCTCCACCAGAGCCCACCGAGAGCTCAACCTCCACCAGAGCCCACCGAGAGCTCAACCTCCACCAGAGCCCACCGAGAGCTCAACCTCCACCAGAGCCCACCGAGATCTCAACCTCCACCAGAGCCCACCGAGATCTCAACCTCCACCAGAGCCCACCGAGATCTCAACCTCCACCAGAGCCCACCGAGATCTCAACCTCCACCAGAGCCCACCGAGATCTCAACCTCCACCAGAGCCCACCGAGATCTCAACCTCCACCAGAGCCCACCGAGTCTCAACCTCCACCAGAGCCCACCGAGATCTCTACCTCCACCAGAGCCCCCGAGATCTCTACCTCCACCAGAGCTACCGAGATCTCTACCTCACCAAAGTGCCCACCGAGATCTCTACCTCCACCCACTGAGTTGTTAAAAGTCATCTACTGTTGCAGCAAAAGTTTGCACAGATTAGTGTTAAACGTTTGTGGCTTTGAATGTCTTTCATCTTTTAGTTGGATGAAACTTTGAAAGTTTTTATACTTGTTTTTTTACAAATACATCAAGTTTTTGACTATATTTCTCCAAACTTCGGCCTTCGCCCTGATGGTTGGATATCGCTTCTGGCAGATCCTGACTGATGACCCGTTCTTATGTCTTCAGGTGCTCGAAAATCATCACAATTTCAGCTTTGTTTGACCTTTCGTCAATCCTCAAAAAGTGTCAAAGGGGAGTTTCCCGACGTTGGACCTAAAATGTCAATGTTTTGCTCCACAAGTCACGTCGTTATCACCTTTACCCTATGGTCTGGTCTCCATCATGGACAAAAAAATCATCCTGGATGAGAAGAAGCATCCACATATTGTGAGTGACCCCTCCATGGATGAGAAGCCCCCACATATTGTGAGTGACCTCCTCCATGGATAAGAAGCCTCCACATATTGTGAGTGACCCCCTCCATGGATGAGAAGCCCCCACATATTGTGAGTGACCCCCTCTATGGATGAGAAGCCCCCACATATTGTGAGTGACCCCTCCATGGATGAGAAGCCCCCACATATTGTGAGTGACCCCCTCCATGGATGAGAAGCCCCCACATATTGTGAGTGACCCCCTCCATGGATGAGAAGCCTCCACATATTGTGAGTGACCCCCTCCATGGATGAGAAGCCTCCACATATTGTGAGTGACCGTCTCCATGGATGAGAAGCCTCCACATATTGTGAGTGAGCTCCTCTATGGATGAGAAGCCACCACATATTGTGAGTGACCCCCTCCATGGATGAGAAGCCCCTACATATTGTGAGTGACCTCCTCCATGGATGAGAAGCCCCCACATATTGTGAGTGACCCCCTCTATGGATGAGAAGCCTCCACATATTGTGAGTGACCCCCTCCATGGATGAGAAGCCCCACATATTGTGAGTGACCCCTCCATGGATGAGAAGCCTCCACATATTGTGAGTGACCCCTCCATGGATGAGAAGCCTCCACATATTGTGAGTGACCCCTCCATGGATGAGAAGCATCCACATATTGTGAGTGACCCCCTCCATGGATGAGAAGCCCCCACATATTGTGAGTGACCTCCTCCACGGATGAGAAGCCCCCACATATTGTGAGTGACCCCCTCCATGGATGAGAAGCCTCCACATATTGTGATTGACCTCTCCATGGATGAGAAGACCCCATATATTGTGAGTGACCCCCTCCATGGATGAGAAGCCCCCACATATTGTGAGTGACCCCCTCCATGGATGAGAAGCCCCCACATATTGTGAGTGACCCCCTCCATGGATGAGAAGCCCCCACATATTGTGAGTGACCCCCTCCATGGATGAGAAGATCCCATATATTGTGAGTGACCCCTCCATGGATGAGAAGCCTCCACATATTGTGAGTGACCTCTCCATGGATGAGAAGACCCCACATATTGTGAGTGACCCCCTCCATGGATGAGAAGCCCCCACATATTGTGAGTGACCCCTCCATGTATGAGAATCCTCCACATATTGTGAGTGACCCCCTCCATGGATGAGAAGCCTCCACATATTGTGAGTGACCCCCTCCATGGATGAGAACCCCCCACATATTGTGAGTGACCCCTCCATGGATGAGAAGCCCCCACATATTGTGAGTGACCCCCTCCATGGATGAGAAGCCCCCACATATTGTGAGTGACCCCTCCATGGATGAGAAGCCCCCACATATTGTGAGTGACCTCCTCCATGGATGAGAAGCCTCCACATACTGTGAGTGACCCCCTCCATGGATGAGAAGCCTCCACATATTGTGAGTGACCTCTCCATGGATGAGAAGACCCCACATATTGTGAGTGACCCCCTCCATGGATGAGAAGCCCCCACATATTGTGAGTGACCCCCTCCATGGATGAGAAGCCCCCACATATTGTGAGTGACCCCCTCCATGGATGAGAAGCCTCCACATATTGTGAGTGACCCCCTCCATGGATGAGAAGCCCCCACATATTGTGAGTGACCCCTCCATGGATGAGAAGCCCCCACATATTGTGAGTGACCCCCTCCATGGATGAGAAGCCTCCACATATTGTGAGTGAGCTCCTCTATGGATGAGAAGCCCCCACATATTGTGAGTGACCCCTCCATGGATGAGAAGCCCCCACATATTGTGAGTGACCTCTCCATGGATGAGAAGACCCCATATATTGTGAGTGACCCCCTCCATGGATGAGAAGCCTCCACATATTGTGAGTGACCTCCTCCATGGATAAGAAGCCCCCACATATTGTGAGTGACCCCCTCCATAGATGAGAAGCCTCCACATATTGTGAGTGAGCTCCTCTAAGGATGAGAAGCCTCCACATATTGTGAGTGACCCCCTCCATGGATGAGAAGTCCCCACATATTGTGAGTGACCCCCTCCAGGGATGAGAAGCCCCCACATATTGTGAGTGACCCCCTCCATAGATGAGAAGCCTCCACATATTGTGAGTGACCCCTCCATGGATGAGAAGCCCCCACATATTTTGAGTGAGCTCCTCCATGGATGAGAAGCCTCCACATATTGTGAGTGAGCTCCTCCATGGATGAGAAGCCTCCACATATTGTGAGTGACCCCCTCCATGGATGAGAAGCCTCCACATATTGTGAGTGACCTCCTCCATGGATAAGAAGCCCCCACATATTGTGAGTGACCCCCTCCATAGATGAGAAGCCTCCACATATTGTGAGTGACCCCTCCATGGATGAGAAGCCCCCACATATTTTGAGTGAGCTCCTCCATGGATGAGAAGCCCCCACATATTGTGAGTGACCCCCTCTATGGATGAGAAGCCCCCACATATTGTGAGTGACCCCTCCATGGATGAGAAGCCCCCACATATTTTGAGTGAGCTCCTCCATGGATGAGAAGCCTCCACATATTGTGAGTGACCCCCTCCATGGATGAGAAGCCTCCACATATTGTGAGTGAGCTCCTCCATGGATGAGAAGCCCCCACATATTGTGAGTGACCCCCTCCATGGATGAGAAGCCTCCACATATTGTGAGTGAGCTCCTCTATGGATGAGAAGCCCACATATGAAGAGTCAAAGGATGCTTTACTGTTGGCAGACACAGGACTGGTAACATTTAATTTTTGTCTCCAATAAGTTTTGCAGACGTCAAAAACCAGTCTAAAGTGGGCATCCTCAGAAAATATAACGTCCCCCTGTCCTCTGCAGTCTAATCCTTCAACGTCTTGCAGAAGAAAGTCAGTTTGTCTTCGTTGTGTTTCTAGGAAAGAAATGGCTTCTTTGCTCCCCTTCTTGACACTAGGCAGCCTCCAAAACCCTTCATATACACTAACTCCTGCCTGCTGTCATTCCAGAGCAAGCTCCGCACTGGTGTTGAGCCAATCTCTTAGGCGGCCGTCACACGCTTCAATTTAATGAACGATATCGTTTAAGTGATCTGCTTTTTGATCGCTTAAGCGATATCGTTTGTGCATCGCTGCGTGCAATCAAGCGATTTTACAATGTAAAATCGCTTGATCGTGACATCGCAGATATGAGAGCCGGAGCTCATATCAAGTGATAATCGCTTGTTCAATCTGCTTCATCGTGGTGTGTGACACCACGATGAACGATCTCCCAGCGGCAGAGCCTATGCTGGGAGATGGTATCTATGGTAAACGTCGGGTTACTGAGCGCCGCACGGCGCCTAGTAACCCGATGTGTACCATAGTTACCAGCGATCTCGCTGCTCCACATCGCTGGTGAGTCTGTCTGTGTGACATCTCACCAGCGATGTGAGCGATATTGTTAGCGATCGCGCGTGCACGTGATCGCTTACAATATCGCTCACGATATTGTAGCATGTGACGGCCGCCTTAGCCGAATCTTCTTTATGAAACTGTACTCATAATAGCTGGACATTCTTGGCTGCCCTGTAGCCTACAACATAAGTTCTTTATGACCCAATAAATGTTTGATTTAGGAGCAAACTTACAAACGGCAATGTCCTTGCCTGTAAAACCCTTCAGATGACTGCACATTTCCTTGGATGTAACCATGCCTAACAGAAGGTGATGAGAAATCTCAAATAAGTTCACAAATTTGTGAACTTATTTGAGATTCCTCATATCCTTACTTCTATAAAGTGTGCCAGAATATTCTTTATATATTGTACCCTTTCTTTCTGAGCACCTAACTAGGTGGATAGAGCAGACATAACCCCATATATTTAACAGAAAAGGATGACATGGATATCAAGCACCAGTCCCCTCTTAAGGTAGCGTCACACGTGGCGATCTGGCCTGCGATGTCGGAAGCGATGTGCAGGTGCACGCTCACTTCCGACATCGCAGGTTAGCTGTCACACGGCACGACATTGCCGGTGATGTGGCGGCGATGTGGGCGGAGCCATCGCTCGCTGGGCTGGCCTCAGCCCAATGAGCGATGGCTCAGGAACGCTGCGATATAGGCTGGATCGCGCCGCCAACAGTGTCAGACGGCGCGATCCAGCCTAATCGCTGGTCGCAGGTTGACAGGTTTATGAACATGTTCATAATCCTGTCAACCTGCGACCAGCGATAATTTGCAGTTGCGTCGCGCTGTCACATAGCGTGACGCACTTGCAATATCGCCCGCGACATCGCTGTTACATCACTTTTCGGCGATGTCGCGGGCGACATCGCCACGTGTGACACTACCTTTAAAGACACAAGTTTTGTCTAACTATTCAATCACCATGGTGCAATGATATCAGCTGCCTTGTCCTCACTAACCCTTTGTCTTGAGCTAATTAAATCATGGAATCTGGTTATTTTGTGGTAGTGCTGAATATTTTGTGATTGTTAATTTTTGTGGCAAGAAACAACTTTGCCAAGAGCAAGGGCGGGCAAACCAAGAGCAAGGGCGGGCAAACCAAGAGCAAGGGCGGGCAAACCAAGAGCAAGGGCGGGCAAACCAAGAGCAAGGGCGGGCAATCCAAGAGCAAGGGCGGGCAAACCAAGAGCAAGGGCGGGCAAACCAAGAGCAAGGGCGGGCAAACCAAGAGCAAGGGCGGGCAAACCAAGAGCAAGGGCGGGCAAACCAAGAGCAAGGGAGGGCAAACCAAGAGCAAGGGCGGGCAAACCAAGAGCAAGGGCGGGCAAACCAAGAGCAAGGAAGAGCAAAACATGCTGTTTTTTGTACAGCCTGGACAGTAGGCTATGACTGCAGACAAAATACTGAAAAAAAACACAACATGTCACCATGGCCTAAGACCTCTGCTTGCTTCAGTGATTAACACTAGAAGTCCCAGAGACGGGTCATTTGACCTTTTTACCATTGAAAACCAAGGATCCTTTAAATTCCCGGGACTTCTAGTGTTAAGTTGCTGACAGCCATTCAATGAGCAGGGAATCTGCTCCAATGGTGCAATTTTCTGTGCATCAAACAGTGGCATTATGAGACCGATACAGATGATTGGTACAATGTAAAGAGACTGGTTTTCCACTTCATAAGATGAGCGGGAAGGTTTAGGCTACTTTCACATCACGATTTTTTCCTGTCTGTAAGGATCCTGTTTTTTTGCAGGACCAGACGGACAGGCCCGGATATGACCTCCAGATTGCATTACTGTGTCCGGATCCATGATTTTGATGGATCCGGACATAGAAAGAAATAGGGGGAGCCCAGTGGTGTCAGGGCTGTGATGTCACATAGCACCTGATCGCTACCGGCCAATCACAGAGGTCTTTAAGGTCCTAGCAGATGTCTTCTCGGTTCCCGCACAGCCGACGGAGAAATATTTTATTTTTTTTATTTTTAACATTCCTTAATTTAATTTCACTTTAACAATGTGCAGAGACAGCGCGTGTGCAGAGACCGTGTGTGTGTGGAGACAGCGCGTGTGCGGAGACCGTGTGTGTGTGAAGACAGCGCGCGTGCAGAGACCGTGTGTGTGGAGACAGCGTGTGTGTGCTGAGACACTGCTAAAGTGAAATTACACTGAACAGAGCAGTTGTAGTGTTGATCATGCTCTGTACCCCAACACCGGATCTAGGACACGATCCTGCTCTTTCCTGGATCCGAGCTCCATAGACCCCCATGTAACCGGACAGTGTTGGATCCGATGCCGTCTGATTCTATCCGCTGCACCCAACATCAGAGCAGTCTCAGATTTTGGGGACGTGAAAACAGCGGACACAATCGGATCCCTGCACACACAAATGGCTATGGAGCACCATTCCGTGCCCATGGGGATACATGGGGGCCAAATCAGATCCGTGGCTCAGTTTTACAACGGACAGCCACGGATCAACAAAAATCATGATGTGAAAGCCGCCTTATAGCTCCCAGTGGCAGAAATACTACAAATTGCTTGTGTGATTTTTTTCTCTTATATTCCACCTTCCACAGCTCCTACAGTAGATTACGTGTAAAACCCAAGGACACAAAACGATCTGATTGTGAAGGGGCGAAACGTCGCTGCAGGTTTGACACAAATGCACTGAAAAGCTCCCCTTGGTTCGGCATTGCTCCCCCCTGAGCTGCTGCGCTTCTCTTGGCCCCGGCTTTGCACCCCCGAGCTGCTGCGCTCCCCTTGACCTCTGCTTTGCACAGAGCTGCTCCGCTTCTCTTGGCCCTGGCTTTGCACCCCGCCCCTGAACTGCTCCGCTCCCCTTGGTTCGGCTTTGTACCCGGAGCTGCTCCGCTCCCCTTGACCTTCGCTTTGCACACAGCTGCTCCGCTTTCTCTGGCTCTGGCTTTGCACCCCCCCCCCCCCCCCCCTGAGCTGCTGCGCTCCCCTTGACCTCTGCTTTGCACAGAGTCGCTCCGCTTCTCTTGGCCCTGGCTTTGTACCCCGGGCTGCTCCAGTTCATTTGGCACTAGCGTTGCGCCCCCCCCCCCAGCTGCTCTGCCTCCCTTGGCCCCGGCTTTGTCTATTTTGGAAGAGGTAAAGGTTAAGCAGATGTTCCAGACAGATGCCCGTCCATCTCCTGCTCTGTATTCACGCTGCTGCCAGCTCTCTACAGGCACAAAATACATGAAAACTGTGGCTGGCGCTGCACCCGGCTCTGGAAATTAGAGACTACAGAGCGTGGACAGCCGCGGCTTCACACCTCTCCGCCACGGCACACATAGGCAGATTAATTTATGGCACAGGATGAGATTTGAGGGGGAAGGAGGGGGTTGCTCTTTTTTTGGCCATTTACGCATTTGGGTTGGGAAGGAGCTGGGATGGAAATGCAGAAGTCATCACAAATGTCAGCTGGTCAGAAATTCATTGTTGTGGATGGCGAGTGAATGAGCTTACAGAGTAAGGACCCCGATTTTCAGAAGCACAGAAATATTGGAGGCAGGAGGATGAAAAATGATCTGTAATTCCTACCCTGACCACCAGATGGCACTGCCTAAACAAAGCCCACACACTATAATTGCAGCATGTGGTAAAGCAAACTACATCACACACTATCTATGATACATTTTATCAGCTGTTCCTTACAAGTGCAGCATTTCTGACTGATCGGCAAAGGTCACTTACTTCTCACAGCTGAGGGTTTGCTTCATGTTGATCTCATCTGCACAATTATAAGACTGATATATTGTAGTAAACTATCAGGACAAGGGGAGGGGGGATTCTGCAGCTGAGGAGCTTGGAAAGCAGATAATGGACTTGGCTGATACACTGTAACAAACCCTCAGCTGTGGGAACTATAAAGCCGGCTTACATCCGATTGGCCGTTTACAATTTTGTCATAGATGTGGGATATAAAAAATTTGTGTCCTATGATGGTCGTCACTGGTGCACAAGGACGCCGCTGGTTTATAATGGGGTCTGACCAGAAAGCGCTTTGTTCCCTTTCAACTTCAGCTAGGTACCAGTCACCCCCACCACCTACTAGCCGCCAGCACCCCACCGTCTCCTGCTAGCGACCAGGTCCCCAGAAAACTCCCTACTAGATGCCGGCACCTCACCGCCTCCTGCTATCTGCTGCACCCGCTGCCTCCTTCTCTAGCCACCACACTGCTGCACTACCTACTGTCCCTGCCGCCTTCTACTAGCTGCCAGCACCCCAGCCGCATCCTACTAAACACTAGCAACCCCCACTCCATCCTACTAGCTGCTGGCACCCCTGCTGCATCCTACTAGCCACCGGCACCCCCGCCGCATCCCACTAACCGCCAGCAACCCCCGCCCCATCCTACTAGCGCCGGTAAACCCCGCTGCATCCTACTAGCCGCCAGCACCCCCCGTCCCATCCTACTAGCTGCCGCCACCCCCCATCCTACAGCTGCTAAACACCGCTGCATCCTTCAGCCCAGCACCCCCGCCCCATCCTACTAGCCGCCGTGCACCCCCCACCACACTACCAGCTGCCGGCAACCCCCGCATCACGCCATCCCACCTGCGCTCTGCATCTGACGTTTTACTCTGATTCTACCATGCTTTTTTTTTATATATAAAATGTGATTAATAGCCAGCAATAATCTTGAAAATGGTAAAAAATAAATAATTTCAGAACATGTATAAAAATTCCTACGGGGGTTAAAGCGTTGTACACCTGTAGATGACCCTTTATCTCTACATTACGAATGTGTGTGAGTATTTGTGGGGTGCCTGTCTCGCTCGCACCGGTCGTCTCCTCGCCCGGGGCTACACGAGGCCGGGTCACTGCCGACTCTGATCTGAGAACACGGACAGGAGGCGCCGCCTCAGGCACATTCACAATCCTAAAACTGAGCCCCGGGGCTTTCCTCTTCTTGGAGGACACAGGTGAAAGAGGACGACGCCGGATGAAACTTTGTAACACAGCGGCTCGGCCAGGGAATCCCTTCATCAATGAATTATGGACGTATCGAAGGGAGCGCCGCTGGTACCCCTGAAGAGCGCGTCCTCGAGGGAGTGACCATACGAGGGGTGTAAAGAGCCGCAGCGGGGCACAAAACACGTCAGTGAATGGGAACATTTCATGTTTATATCCAAAAGCTGAAAATCAGTAAAAAATCAACACAGCTGAGGGTTTGTTACAATTGTATTCAGTGTTTACAATCCTCCTTAAACTCAATGTCTCACAGCTGAGGCTTTGTTACAGTGGCATCACAGTCCTAATATTCCCCCTTGAGCTCAATGTCTCACAGCTGAGGGTTTGTTACAGTGGCATACAGTCCTAATATTCCCCCTTGAGCTCAATGTTCACAGCTAGTTTGAGTGGTTTTTTGATTTAACAGTGGGCATACAATCATGGTCTAATCTGTCTAATCCAATCCTCTTTAAAGGATCTTTGCTGTGTAACCTGATAACAGAATGATATAGGGCTGAGAGACCCTGATTCCCATGATGTGTACACTGGGCTACTTACTGCAGTTTAGAAAATCACTTTTCTTCGTGATAACCCGCCCACACAACTGATTGGCCACCTAGCAGGAACAGGCCAATCAGTGGTGTGGGGTTACCTGCATAAACAGTGATTTTATCACAACTGCAGGAAGCAGCCCAACATGTGATCCATCTATGAGAAAAATATTTCTATACTGTATTTGAAAAAACAAAAAAACACTTGATGGATGAAACGCAAACGCTCGCTTGCATGCATCAGATAGCAGAAATCCCATTCAGTTTTCTGTTAATGTAAAATGTAACTTTTTCTACCCTTGAAAAACACAGGAATATATGCGACTTGTGAGCTAGCATTGCTTTTCGTCCTCATCTGCTGGGACTCACAAATGAAGCACAGGGCGGTGGTGGCCAAGCACAAACAATGTCAAACAACGTACCGAGCAGCGTCACCGCGCCCAGAGTGAGCGGACTGTAGCTGCCACGGCTCAATACAGAGAATGTTTCAGGGCCTAGTTTTCAAGATGGGGTGGAGCTCCTCTAGTGGTGGCTTAACGTCTGCAGTATGCTCCAGAGCTCCCTCTAGTGATGGCTGTATATTTGCAGTACACAGCTGAGCTCCCTCTAGTGGTGTTGTAGTCTGCAGCTACGCTCTGAGCTCCCTCTAGTGGTGGCTTAAGTCTGCAGTCATCTCCCGAGCTCCTCTAGTGGTGGCTGAAGTCTGCAGCATTCCTGAGCTCCCTTAGTGGTGGCTGTAAGTCTGCAGTATGTCTGGCTCCATCTAGTGGTGGCTGTAAGTCTGCAGCATACTGCTGAGCTCCCTCTAGTGATGGCTATAATCTGCAGTACTCTGAGCTCCCTCTAGTGGTGGCTGAAGTCTGCAGATAGCTGAGCTCCCTCTAGTGGGCTATAAGTCTGCCTGAGACTCCCTCTAGTGGTGGCTGTAGTCTGCAGTACACTCCTGAGCTCCCTCTAGTGATGGCTGTACGTCTGCAGCACGCTCTGAGCTCCCTCTAGTGGTGGTTGTGAGTCTGCAGTGCACTCCTGAGCTCCCTCTAGTGGTGGCTGTCAAGTCTGCAGTACGCCTGAGCTCCCTCTAGTGTGGCTGTAAGTCTGCAGTACACTCCTGAGCTCCCTCTAGGGTGGCTGTAGTCTGCAGTATGCTCCTGAGCTCCCTCTAGTGGTGGCTGAAGTCTGCAGTATGCTCCTGAGCTCCCTCTAGTGGGTGGCTTAAGTCGTACTGCAGTACCGTCGTGGCCCCCCTCTAACTGTGACTGGTGCCAATCTCCAGTACGCTCGGAGCTCCCTCTAGTGATCTTTAGAGTCTGCAGTTCCTCAGTCCATGCTGTAGTCGCAGTACGCTCTGAGCTCCCTCTAGTGATGGCTGTAAGTCTGCAGTAAGTTCCTGAGCTCCCTGTAGTGGTGGCTGTAAGCCTGCAGCATACTGCTGAGCTCCCTCTAGTGGTGGCTGTAAGTCTGCAGCACGCTCTGAGCTCCCTCTAGTGATGGCTGTAAGTCTGCAGTATGCTCCTGAGCTCCCTCTAGTGATGGCTGTAAGTCTGCAGCATACTGCTGAGCTCCCTCTAGTGATGGCTATAAGTCTGCAGCATACTGCTGAGCTCCCTCTAGTGGTGGCTATAAGTCTGTAGACTAGCGCTCTCCCCGGATGTGCGGTGGCCCCTTTAACACATGTGATAGGACTGAAGATGCCATTTTCCCTTGTATAGTGGAGGCTGCACTTGATATTTGATCTTTAGAGTCGGATTATTAAATGCAGCATTTTCCAATCAATGTAACCACTGCCTGACGCTCGGTGTCAGTGCGGCACTGCGGTGAATTGCCGGCCGGCGCTCCAGTAATGACAGGGCGCTGACATTTGTATGGTGATTTCTCAGCCGTCTCGTGGATCGTGTCCCTGGGCAAACAAGCACTAATAGATTATTTGCATTAATTCCGTGTTGCCCTGGAGCGCCGGCTCTTTAAGCTCGCGGACCCCTCTCGGCTGTGTATTAGGAGGACTTCAGACACGGAGAATGATTAATTCGATGATGTCTCGTGAACCGCGGACCGGCATCTTCATTTCCAAAATCTGTTACATAATGCGACTCAATTTCAAGTGCACTTGTCACTGTGAATTAGCATTGGCGGACCCCGCGGTATAGACCGAATGTGCAGCAAATCCCGGCCAGCACCAGCTCAGCACTATCGGGGACCGGGCTGATAGAGGAGTGGATGGGTCCCCATCCCAGCCGGCACCAGATCAGCACTATCAGGGATCAGGGGGATGGAGCAATGGATGGGGCCCCATCCCAACCGGCACCAGCTCAGCACTATCAGTAACTGGGCGGATGGAGCACTGGATGGGGCCACATCCCAGCCGGCACCAGCTCAGCACTATCAGGGATCAGGCGGATGGAGCAGGAGATGGGGCCCCATCCCGGCCGGAACCAGCTCAGCACTATCAGGGATCAGGCGGATGGAGCAGAAGATGGGGCCCCATCCCAACCGGCACCCTCTCAGCACTATCAGGGATCAGGCGGATGGAGCAGGAGATGGGGCCCCATCCCAACCGGCACCCTCTCAGCACCATCAGGGATCGGGCAGATGGAGCAGTGGATGGGGCCCCATCCCAACTGGCACCAGCTCAGCACTATCAGGGACCGGGCTGATGGAGCAGTGGATGGGGCCCTATCCCAACCAGCACCAGCTCAGCACTATCAGGGATCGGGCAGATGGAGCAGTGGATGGGGCCCCATCCCAACCGGCACCTGCTCTGGGAGGATGGAGCAGGGGATGGGGTCCCATCCCAACCGGCACCAGGTCAGCACTTTCAGGGACCAGGCGGATGAAGCACTGAAATGGGGCCCCATCCAAGCCGCCACCAGCTTAAGACTATCAGGAACCGGGCTGATGGAGCAGTGGATGGGGCCCCATCCCAACCGGCACCAGCTCAGCACCTGCTCTGGATTATCAGGGACTGGGAGGATGAAGCAGTGAATGGGGCCCCATCCCAGCCGGCACCAGCTTAGGACTATCAGTGACTGGGCTGATGGAGCAGTGGATGGGGCTCAATCCCAGCCGACAACTGCTCAGGTCTATTGGGGACCAGGCGTATAGAGCAGTGGATGGGGTCCCATCATAACCGGCACCAGCTCAGCGCTATCAGGGACCAGGTGTATAGAGCAGTGGATGGGGCCCCTGCCTGGCAGCAGATCATGGCCCTATTCCTTCAACAACGCTAATAATATTGCCCACCAAAACAACCCATTCCCATGTTTACACCAATGGATTGTGACAGATATTGTAGGAAGACGTCTTGTGAGACGCGGCGGGCGAGGAGCAGACGGGGCTCCACTCGCATGGTTTTCTCCGGATAATTAGATTTCCTCCAGTAATACAAATGTTTGGTTTACTAACGACCGCCTAAGAATCTGCCCCGGCACGTACCGCACAGTAATCAGATTGTAAGCGCCATCGTGGTGCGGCTGGATGTGGAATAATCTAATGTTCTCCTATATGGAAAATAAAACAATTATATATAAAATTCACTAACCACGAGGAAGGTGACAACAGATAAAGCCGAGAGGAAAAGAGGCAACAACCTGGAGAGAACGCCGCTAATTACAGGAAAATGTGTCCCTGCCGGTGTGTGCCGCAGGGAACAGGCAACTAAATGAGGAGCCGCCTGGAGGAGGCCGCGGAGCTGGATAGAGCCGGAGTGACGGCTGGTGGCGACTGCAGACTGACAGCAGCCACAGGCCCAGAGACAGCAATAACTCCGGCGAGACCAGCGACAACAGGGTCTACAGCAGAGCAACACATCCAAGACACGTACTGATAACACCGCGCCCCTGAGATCACATCAATATCCAAGGGATCTACCACCGATCATACCAATGTCCCAGGGATCCACCACAGATCATACCAATGTCCCAAGGATCCGCCATAGATCATAGCAATGTCCCAGGGATCCGCCACAGATCATAGCAATGTCCCAGGGATCCGCCACCGATCATAGCAATGTCCCAGGGATCCACCACCGATCATAGCAATGTCCCAGGGATCCACCACAGATCATACCAATGTCCCAAGGATCCGCCATAGATCATAGCAATGTCCCAGGGATCCACCACAGATCATACCAATGTCCCAGGGATCCACCACTGATCACAGCAATATTCAAGGGATCCACCACAGATCTAAGCAATGTCCCAGGGATCCGCCACCGATCATAGCAACGTCCGAGGGATCCACCACAGATCATACCAACGTCCCAGGGATCCACCACAGATCATACCAACGTCCCAGGGATCCACCACAGATCATACCAACGTCCCAGGGATCCACCACAGATCATACCAATGTCCCAGGGATCCACCACAGATCATACCAATGTCCCAGGGATCCACCACAGATCATACCAATGTCCCAAGGATCCACCACAGATCATAGCAATGTCCCAGGGATCCACCACAGATCATAGCAATGTCCCAGGGATCCACCACAGATCATAGCAATGTCCCAGGGATCCACCACAGATCATAGCAATGTCCCAGGGATCCACCACAGATCATAGCAATGTCCCAGGGATCCACCACAGATCATAGCAATGTCCCAGGATCCACCACCGATCATAGCAATGTCCCAGGGATCCACCACAGATCATAGCAATGTCCCAGGGATCCACCACAGATCATAGCAATGTCCCAGGGATCCACCACAGATCATAGCAATGTCCCAGGGATCCACCACCGATCATAGCAATGTCCCAGGGATCCACCACAGATCATAGCAATGTCCCAGGGATCCACCACAGATCATAGCAATGTCCCAGGGATCCACCACAGATCATAGCAATGTCCCAGGGATCCACCACAGATCATAGCAATGTCCCAGGGATCCACCACCGATCATAGCAATGTCCCAGGGATCCACCACAGATCATAGCAATGTCCCAGGGATCCACCACAGATCATAGCAATGTCCCAGAGATCCGCCACAGATCATAGCAATGTCCCAGGGATCCACCACCGATCATAGCAATGTCCCAGGGATCCCCCTCCTCTCCAGTTATCATACATAGTCCCTAACAATTTCCACCTGAAACATTTGAAACTCTCCCCACAACCAATCATCGGTCTTCGATGGCTGGCGGATCCCATTACCATCCCCCATGGATCCTATCACATTCCTGACACCATCTCCTACATCATATTGTCTTAAATCCTCCCTTGTAGAGAATTCCTCCATCACAAAGATGACCACGTCCCAAGGATTCCTCCTAAATACAGCCAGCCATGGCCTCCCCTCCGGCGTCCGGTGCCGGAACCTCCACCCATGGATCCGGGTGACAAACAAAAAACATCATCAGGCTTCATCTGCTCCGATCCATCAGGATGACGCCGGTGAACCCTGCAAACACAGAGCAGCACCGCAGGGGGACGACTATACATAAACACTGCAATAAAAAAGGTCTGGAAAAGCCCCGGCAGCACCGCATCGCTCACTAGCGCCTCCTATTGCACAGCTGATGATGTCATCCGCGCACGTGCAGCGACGTCATCCGCGCACGTGCAGCGACGTAATCCTTTGCAGAGTGTCGTGGTGACACGCTCGGTTCACAAGCTCCGGGGATACATAACTATAAGTGCGGAGTGCAGACGTCGCAGAAGCGTCTCTGCGACACCAAACGGAGTGAAGTCATGAATGACAAAGTGGCCCCGTCTCGCCCCGCCGCTGCGTTACGGCTCTTGGCTTCCTGAACTGACTGCAATACAACATTAATTAGGGATTAAAAAAAAAAGTATTGCACAGAAACCAACGCTATAATTGGAAAGGAGGAGGAGGGGGGGTGTCTATAGAATGATCCATCTACTCCATACATCTCTGCAATTAGCAGACCACAATGACCAGCAATGCACAATGTAATGTCTCACAGCGTCCAGCAGGGGGCAGCAGAGAGTTTAAACTGGATGTACAAACATATCCATTAAGGTCCCGTCACACTGGGAGATATCGCCGGCGATGTTGCCGGCAACCGAGGGGCGTGGCCAGGTTGCGGCGACATCGCCGGCGAGTTGCCGCGTGTGACAGGGCGATAATCAGGCGATGAATCGCCTGAGTCACATCGCCAGGTTTCCCAACCATGTTGGGAAACCTGGCGATGTTGCTCAGGCGATTCTGCCTGATCGCCCTGTGTAACGCGGCAACCCGCAATGTTACGGGCGATTCCGCCTATCTACAACATTGCGGGTAATCGCTCCCTGGGTTGCTGGGCAACTCAGCGAGCGATAGCCGCGGCAACTAGCCGGCGACATCGCCGGTAAGTTGCTCAGTGTGACATCTCACCGGCGATGTTGTCAGGGATGCGCGCTCCCGCGATCCCCGGCAACATCGCCGGCGATATGTCCCTGTGTGACGGTACCTTTAAGGTACCGTCACACAGGGACATATCGCCGGCGATGTTGCCGGCAACCGAGGGGCGTGGCCAGGTTGCGGCGACATCGCCGGCGAATTGCCGCGTGTGACAGGGCGATGATCAGGCGATGAATCGCCTGAGTCACATCGCCAGGTTTCCCAACAATGTTGGGAAACCTGGCGATGTTGCTCAGGCGATTCTGCCTGATCGCCCTGTGTAACGCGGCGATCCGCAATGTTACGGGCGATTCCGCCTATCTACAACATTGCGGGTTATCGCTCGCTGGGTTGCTGGGCAACTCAGCGAGCGATAGCCGCGGCAACTAGCCGGCGACATCGCCGGTAAGTTGCTCAGTGTGACATCTCACCGGCGATGTTGTCAGGGATGCGCGCTCCCGCGATCCCCGGCAATATCGCCGGCGATATGTCCCTGTGTGACGGTACCTTAAAAGACACCTATGTGGGTAAAGAAATGAGTAAATAGGAGAGCTGCAGTACCATTCATGGCCACCACAGTGTGTGGCGCTGCCGCTTGGTCCCTTCATTCATTTGATTGGTGGAGCTTCAAGTGTCTTATCTTTAATTGATCATCAACATTAAAGAGAAGGAAAACCACTTTAGGGTCAAAAATCTGCTACATCATTATTTACACAGAAACCCCAAATTATACCCAACCACAGACACACCTTGGAAGGAGCGAGGGTCTGAGCTTAATGTGATGGATATCATATTGTAGTAATACAGAACCAGCGCCTCACCTGTCCACAGGCTGAGTCTGGTATTGCAGCTTAGATCAATTGAAGTGATTGGAACTGCAATACCAGACATGACCTGTGGTCGGGGGTGGCGCTTTTTTTTTTTTTTTTTAAATAAAGCTGCCAGAATTTATTTTTTAATTAATGACCAAGCCGTATAAAGAAACATCCCACAGAGAGACAACGTTCAGCCATTAAAGGGTACCGCAGCAAAGTTTAGCAGCATGATATAGGGGCAGAGACCCCGATAGTGGCGATGAATCACTTTGTAGAATGGGTGCAGCAGATGTGAAAGAATCTAAGATCCAGCAGAGCTCAGAATACTGAGCCATGTATAACCCCGCCCACACTGCTGATTGGTAGAAAGCTTCCAATCAGTGGTGGGGGCCGGATTACATAGAGCAGGACTAGGACGCACAAGACACCTAGTCCAGCTGTGATAATCTCCACTGGTTTTATGAAAACAGCAAAACAGCACTGGAATCAGGGTCTCAGCCCCTAAATCATGGTTCCCTCATGTTACATAGCGAAAGTCTGCTGACAGATCCCTTTAAAGGGAACCTGTCACCTGGATCTAAGCCCCTACACTATCACTACCTGTCCCTGCATCTTCCTAGCTGCTCCCTATCTATCTCTCTCTGAGCTAAATCCGCCCTATAAAACTGCAGAAAAATAACTTATAAAACTTACAGAAGTCCCTGAGGCTGGGGACTGAGAAGGCGGCGCCAGGCTTCATTCTGCCCCTCCTCGATGCTGCAGCACACGCCCCACTGGGCGGCGTTATTCTCTCTTCATCGCCGCCTCCTCCATTTGGAATCTCCTGCCTGGTCTACACCTATCATGTTGTGGTGATGCGACCTCGATGTGTCCCCTGACTGAGACACAGCATATGGGAGATTGTATCTTCTGCTCGGTAGCAGCACACACAGGGTGAGCTGCTACTGGAGCTAAGTGCTGATTGAAAGCACTGACCCCCAGGTGTGCGGGTGAATAAGAGATGATATGTGCTGCCCTGGGCTGTGGGGAGGGGGTGGAGTGTGTCAGGACAGCAGCAGGAGCTGCTGGGATTGTATGAGGTTCTACTCGGCTGTGCCCCGATGTAACAGGCCAGACTAACCCCCCCGACCAGAATATACTCAGGGTTAAAGTGGCCTAGGCCAGATTATACCCCTCCGTATACCACAGCAGCTGTAGATCAGGGCCCCTAGCAACACATGGGGGCCCGAGGCAGCACAAAGTGGCCCCAGGCAGCAGAAAGTGGCCCTACACAACATACAGGGGCCCAAGGCAGTGCTAGGGCCCCAGGCAGTGCTAGGGGCCCCAGGCAGCACAAAGTGGCCCCAAGCAGCACAAAGAGGCCCCAGGCAACATACAGGGGCTCCAGGCAGCATACAAGGGCCCCAGGCAGTGCACGGGGCCCCAGGCAGCACAAAGTGGCCCCAGGCAACATACAGGGGCCACAAGCTACACACAGGATCCCAGGCTACACACAGGGGCCCCATGCAGCATACAAGGGCCCCAGGCAGTGCACAGGGCCCCAGGCAGCACAAAGTGGCCCCAGGCAACATACAGGGGCCCCAGGCAGTACTAGGGGCCCCAGGCTACACACAGGATCCCAGGCTACACACAGGGGCCCCATTCAGCATACAAGGGCTCCAGGCAGCACACAGGGGCCCCAAGCAGCACAAAGTGACCACAGGCAATATACAGGGGCCCCAGGCAGTGGGCCACCTGGGGCCACTTTGTGCTGCCTGGGGCCCCTGTGTGCTGCCTCTGGCCCCCATGCGCTGCCTGGGACCCCTTTGTGCTGCCTGGGGCCCTTGTATGCTGCATGGTACCCCTGTGTGTAGCCTGGGACCCTGTGTGTAGCCTGGGGCCCCTAGTACTGCCTGGGGCCCCTAGTACTGCCTGGGGCCACTTTGTGCTGCCTGGGGCCCCGTGCACTGCCTGGGGCCCCGTGCACTGCCTGGGGCCCTTGTATGCTGCATGGGGCCCCTGTGTGTAGCCTGGGATCCTGTGTGTAGCTTGTGGCCCCTAGTACTGCCTGGGGCCCCTGTATGTTGCCTGGGGCCACTTTGTGCTGCCTGGGGCCCTTGTATGCTGCCTGGAGCCCCTGTATGTTGCCTGGGGCCTCTTTGTGCTGCTTGGGGCCACTTTGTGCTGCATGGGGCCCCTAGCACTGCCTGGGGCCCCTAGCACTGCCTGGGGCCCTAGCACTGCTTGGGGCCCCTGTATGATGAGTAGGGAAACTTTCTGCTGCCTGGGGCCATTTTGTGCTGCCTCGGGCCCTCATGTGTTGCTAGGGGCCCTGATCTACAGCTGCTGTGGTATACGGAGGGGTATAATCTGGCCTAGGCCACTTTAACCCCGAGTATATTCTGGTCGGGGGAGTTAGTCTGGCCTGTTACATCGGGGCACAGCCGAGTAGAACCTCATACAATCCCAGCAGCTCCTGTTGCTGTCCTGACACACTCCACCCCCTCCCCACAGCCCAGGGCAGCTCATATCATCTCCTATTCACCCGCACACCTGGGCGTCTGTGCTTTCAATCAGCACTTAGCTCCAGTAGCAGCTCACCCTGTGTGTGCTGCTACCGCAGTAGATACAATCTCCCATATGCTGTGTCTCGGTCAGGGAACACATCGAGGTCGCATCACCACAACATGATAGGTGTAAAGCAGGCGGGAGATTCCAAATGGAGGAGGCGGTGATGAAGAAAGAATAATGCCGGCCAGCGGGGCGTGTGCTGCAGCATCGAGGAGGGCAGAATGGAGCCTGGCGCCGCCTTCTCAGTCCCCAGCCTCAGGGACTTCTGTAAGTTATAAGTTATTTTTCTGCTGTTTTATAGGGCGGATTTAGCTCATAGAGGGATAGATAGGGAGCAGCTAGGAAGGTGCAGGGACAGGTAGTGATAGTGTAGGGGCTTAGATCCAGGTGACAGGTTCCCTTTAATGAACCACATCTCTAATATGGCACTATGAATTATCTACCACTTTCTTAAAGGGGTTGTCAATGAATGTGATATTGATAGCCTATTTCATAGTACCAGGTGTCAAACAACCGCACACCACCACCAGAGGAAAACAGTGTATAACGGCTCAGCTCCACCTAGTGGCCACTCTCAGGTATTGCATCTCCAATCACATTGACTTTAATAGGATCAGAGAATGATCAATATAGGTTGTGGTGCTGTTCTAGTTCTGTACGAAAGACCTGATTGATATTATGACCTTCACTGATATAGAGATATATTACACACATATATATATGACACATACACGAACATTTACAGATCACCGTCCTTGGAAAACAGTGAAAACTCATAACTAGTGATGAGACAACCCGTATTGTAAAGTTCGGGGTCAGTACTGAACACCTAGTGTTCGTGCATGGACACCGATCAAGGACTTCCCTGTGAAGTCTGTGTTACTGATTGGGTTCGGCGGGGAGCAGTAAAAATAAACAAAAACAGTCATTAATCATCAGCGTCTTACTTACCGGGGCGGGGGCTTCAGGGACTCACTGAGCAGTCAGTGTGATCGTAGAGGCTGCAGGGAGGACACTTGTCCCTACAGATGCAGCAGAGCCGAGTGTGCTTCGTAGGACCATCGTTGTGGATTATTGTCGAAGGGTATGTTTGGGGTTAATAAATTGGAAAATGAGGGTTGTTTGTCTAATTTATTTCAAATAAAAAAGATTTTTATCTGTGTGTTTGTTAACTATTTACTCACAGGACGGATAATGGGCGGGTGTCAGACACCTGAACATTATCAATTTGGGCTTAATGACAAGATGTCAATACTCAGCTGTCATTAACCCCTTCTATCACCCTGATGCCACCGCACCAGGGCATCGAAGGAAAAAAAAAAAAAAAAAACACAGGTAAAAACAGGCAAAGCGCCAGGAATTGACACCTCCATTGAATGTGCTAATTTTTGGGGCGGCTGCGGGCTACTATTCTATAGCCTAGGGGGGCCCAATAGCAATGGTCCTCCCCACGCTGACAATACCAGCCCCCAGTTGCCTGGGTTTACCTTGGCTGGCAATGAAAAATAGGGTGAAGTCCACAAATATATTTATTATTTATTTAACCCCTTAGTGACAAAGAAATTTGTCATTTTTCATTTTCGTTTTTTTCGCTCCTCGGCTTCCAAGAGCCATAACTTTTTTATTTTTCTGTCGACACAGACATATGACGGCTTGTTTTTTGCGGGACGAGTTGTACTTTCAGATGCAATAATTTGTTTTACCATATAATGTACAGGGAAATTGCAAAAAAATTCCAAGTGCAGTGAAACTGCAAAAAAAGTGCAATTACACGTTTGTTTTTTGGGTTTTGTAGTCGCCGTGTTCACTATATGGTAAAACCGACGTGACCGTGTGATGCCTCGGGTCAGTACGAGTTTGTAGATACCAAACATGTATACCTTTATTGGTATCTAGGTGGTGGAAAAAAATTCAAAAGCATGAAAAAAAAAAAACATTGCACTTTTTGCGCCATGTTCTGCGACCCGTAGCGTCCTCATTTTTCAGGTTCTAGGGCTGGGTGACGGCTTATTTTTTTTTCAACTTTGTAAAAACTATATTTGCTTATTGATTCTTACTTTTACACAGCCCCTGTGAGAGGCATGCAGCTGCACAGACCGATCGCTTCTGACACATACAGATGAGCTGCAGCTCATCTGCATCTGTCAGAATCGCGGACCTGTTGTGGTTGGCAGCCCCTGCCAACCACAACCCGGAAGTGCTCCGTGACAGACTCCGGGGTCAAGCCAGAACCCCGACCTGTCACGTCAGCACGGGAGGTTCCGCGATGCTATCGCAAGATCTCCCCTGGAGCCGGGTAAGCACGCGCTGCCCGCTCCCTTAGATCCCGCTCTCAGAGATTGATGGCGGGATTTAAGGGGTTAAACAGTGCCGATCGGCGGCGGGACCGATCGGAGCTGTTACTCCCACATCTCAGCTGCTGAGAACAGCTGAGATGTCGGAGCTTTGATGTGAGCTCCGTGCAGGAGCTCACATCAAACTCCCCCTAGTGGCAGCCGACATATATATGGCAGGCCGTCACTAAGGGGTTAAATAATTAAAAAAAAAAAATAATAATAATGGGCTCCTATGTATTTTTGATTGCCATCCAAGGTAACCTCAGGCAGCTGGGGGGCTGGTATTCTCAGCGTGGGGAGGACCATACTTATTGGGTCCCCCTGGCTAAAGAATAGCAGCTGGCAGCCGCCCCACAAATTAAAGAGGCATTTTATTCTGTAGTTGTCCACTGGGAATCAGAAATACAGCAGAGCCCTATGTCTTTTTTTTTTTTTTTTTTTTTTTTTTTTTTTTTTAAACACTGTTTTCTTTTTACAGCCCCCATTTAATAACTTTATAGTCCGGGCTCGGGGTAATACTCCCATCGGATGACGAGACAGACGCCAAATAATGAAGAAATAACAACAGTAAATACTTTGTGACCTCGAAAAAGACACATCAGAAAAAGCAGCGTCAAAACGTCCGCGTCATCTGTCGTCCTCACCGGTTTCACCTTAATCCTTAGAGGAGTAAAGAAGTCATTGTGCTGGATATGGTGCGGTTAATTGGGTCAGCGCAGCTTTGCTCTTCCCCTTTTATCTATGAGCCCAGACATGTTTGCATTTCATCCCATCCTTCGCGCCCAATCCAACTGCGCCTGGAAGAACCATCTCTGAAAAACCTCTGAAATATTAATGTTATTTGTGCACGGCAAGCGGTAAAGTAAAGACAAACTGCCGAGCGCACCGGGCAGGGATGCCGAGCGCACCGGGCAGGGACGCCGAGCGCACCGGGCAGGGACGCCGAGCGCACCGGGCAGGGACGCCGAGCGCACCGGGCAGGGACGCCGAGCGCACCGGGCAGGGACGCCGAGCGCACCGGGCAGGGACGCTTCACAAGCGGATTCTGCAGTTTGGAAGTCTGTGGCGCCTCATCACCAACGACTCATCTGTCGGCTTTGATGTCAGACACGTGTGCGCCGGTGACAGCCAGGGGACGCCATCACATGCGCTCATGTCGCTCGTCTTCACACTGCGAGGAGATGTGAGGAGACTCTAAACCTCGGCTCGGTTACGTATCGATGTCGGGTACACGCTCCACCACCTCTGCTGTCGCTCACTAAATCCTAAGCAGCCGAGCCGCAGTGACTGACACAACAAGGCAGCGGGCGCCGTACAGGAGGCAACCGGGGAACATTACTAACACGGGAGATCATACACGACCGACACCACTTCATGACTACACACAAACCTGCATAACCAGAACGGAGGGACGTGCAGTAAAATGAGGGATGATGGTGTTAATATGATATGAGGAGGGGGAGTCACACGTTACCCCACAAACAAGTCCAATTTAATCAAACCCAACATTAGTCAGAAAAGTTACTGAAGACCAAGTGATCAGGCCATCTGATGCTACATAACAAGAACAACATTCTGCCAGCACTATAGGTGCTGGAGACTCCTCCACAATGCATTGTCCAATGGCTTTAATGCCCAGAACTGAAAGCAACAGAGACCACCCTGCACTTCCTACATAGAGATCCATGCTTCAATCCAGGGGAAAAAGACGCTGCACCACTATCTATAGAAAGGCAAAAACCAGGCCAAGGTCCATGTAGTCATAGCCTCAATCCCCACTTCCTATTGCCAGAACTGCCAACCCACCATCTACTTCCTGTAGAGACAAAGACCAGCCCCCACTTCCTCTAGATATTTAAACCAAACTTCCTGCAGACATAGACCCGGCCCCACTTCCTATAGGCATAGACCCAGCCCAACTTCCTATAGAGACAAAGAAGCGATAGGTGTGCAAATATGGTGCCTGCTGGCGTTAATGGCACTTTGTGCACTACCGCCAGCGGATCACACCTGATACCAGCAAGACACTTAGTTGCCGCAGAGACTCACACAAGAAGAGCGCGCACAGAGTGGGGGGGAAGAGAGCGCCCACACAGAGGGGGGAGGGGGGGAAGAGAGCGCCCGCACAGAGGGGGGAGGGGGGGGGAAGGGAGCGCCCACAATGGGGAAGGGGGAAAAGAGGGCCCGCAATGGGGGGGAGGGGAGAGCGCGCGCGCACGGAGGGGGGAACCAGCCAATAGGAGAGCACCAGGGGGAAAGACAGCACATGGGGAAAGACAGCACATGGGGGAAAGACAGCACATGGGGAAAGACAGCACATGGGGGAAAGACAGCACATGGGGGAGAGTGGACGGGGGGGGGAGAAACAGCTACCGCCCCCATTGTGGCGTGGCCGTCCTCCCATTGTGATAGCATCGGTCCTACTACTAGTCTAATATATAAAGCTGAATGAGTGTGTGTATGTATGTATGTATGTATGCGTGTATGTATGTATGTCTGGGATTGGCATCTACACCGTCGCAACTACAGCCACAAAATTTTGCACCGTCACACGTCTGGACCCCGAGAGCGTCATAGGCTATGTTGTGAGGCGACATTTTAACTCCGCGCGATCCAGTTCACCAAACAATTTTGCCCCTATCTACATAATGGGGAAAAAGTGAATGGAAAAAGTGTTGAGGAAAATCGACAGCTGTCAGCTATAGCCACAAAACTTTGCACAGTCACACATCTGGACCCCGGGAGCGTCATAGGCTATGTTGTGAGGCGAAATTTTAACCCAGCGCATTCCAATTCACCAAACAATTTTGCCCCTATCTACATAATGGGGAAAAAGTGACAGTTACCAGTTGACAGTTGTGAATGAGAGGGGCTTAATGATAGCACCAAACACTAACAGCACATACCAGCATATAGTCACTAAGGTGGGGCCCAAACATGAGATATTCACCACGCACGGGGACATGTATACACACCACACGCACACAAAGAATAACAGCAAGTGTATAGTCGCTAAGGTGCAGCCCCAATATTGGATACTCACCACGCACCCGAACAAACACACACACACCACAAAGAGACACACACCACAGAGACACCCCCACACCCCCACGGGGACACACACACACCCTATAGCGACACATGCACTCACCCCACAGGGACACACACACACACACACACACAAACACAGACCCCACCCCCCCCACAGGGACACACACACATACACACCCTATAGGGACACATGCACTCACCCCACAGGGACACACACCACAAGAGACACACACCACACAGACCCCCCCGCCACAGGGACATACACACCCCATAGGGACACATGCACTCACCCCACAGGGACACACACACCACACAGACAGACACACACCACACAGGGACACACACAGATGTGCACAAATCACCACACACAACTCGCCTCATACGTCTGGTATCTTTAATTTCCACATATAAACATCTGATTAAAAACAGCCGATGTGCAACACATGTGCCATGTAGGGAATTAAGGCAGATGTCAGTCACATGAGCTGTCTATTATGTGTATGTGTGAGGTAACATATACTGCCCGGCCAAAGGGAGGGTTTACTGTTGGCTGGAGATTTATTAGGCTGCCTATAGCAACCAATCACAGCTCAGCTTCTATTTTCCAACAGGTCATTAATATGACATATTCAAATTCTATTTTGTTATAGCTAACAGCAGTTATTTATTAACCCGGGCGTAGCCAGGTAGTACAGCTAGTTATATATAAAACGGGAAGTCGTCAACCGAAAGAGCTAGGATCATTCCCGGTGCCTGTGACTGCCCCTCCGGACCCCTCTGTACAAAACACACGTTCATCTGAGAGAGCACAAGTCATAACAGGGTGAATGGACGATTCCGCTGTCAAACACCTGTACAAAATCACACCTGTAACACTTCAGGCAGGTGATGACTGAGGACTGTGGCACACGGATGCGAAGTTCTCCTTTAAGGAGGAAATGCTCTTTAAATCCTTTGCATTATTCAGTTGATCAAATATAGAAATAAACACAATTATCTGCGATTCAGGAGAGGATGAGACGTTACCGCTCCCCAGATAGCCGCATTCACAGCCGCTGCCACAGGTTGTCAGGAGCAGCGGGAGGCACAAGGCTTCACCTTGTAATTGGATAATAGAACAGATGACTGAGCCGCCAGATGCCGCAGCCCCACCGCAAGTTGGCGTTAACCCGACTGGTGCAAATCATAAACCGCTACACAACAGAGGTGAAATACAGGAGCAACAACCAGTACCAGAGCAAGCAATAAACAAGGCGCAAAAGCCTTCCTGTACATAGGGGCAGTATTATAGTAGTTATATTCTTGTATATAGGAGTAGTATTATAGTGGTTATATTCTTGTACATAGGGGCAGTATTATAGTAGTTATATTCTTGTATATAGGGGCAGTATTATAGTAGTTATATTCTTGTATATAGGAGCAGTATTATAGTAGTTATATTCTTGTACATAGGAGCAGTATTATAGTAGTTATATTCTTGTACATAGGGGCAGTATTATAGTAGTTATATTCTTGTATATAGGGGCAGTATTATAGTAGTTATATTCTTGTACACAGGAGCAGTATTATAGTAGTTATATTCTTGTATATAGGAGCAGTATTATAGTAGTTATATTCCTGTACATAGGGGCAGTATTATAGTAGTTATATTCTTGTACATAGGGGCAGTATTATAGTAGTTATATTCTTGTACATAGGAGCAGTATTATAGTAGTTATATTCTTGTACATAGGGGCAGTATTATAGTAGTTATATTCCTGTACATAGGGGCAGTATTATAGTAGTTATATTCCTGTACATAGGGGCAGTATTATAGTAGTTATATTCTTGTACATAGGAGCAGTATTATAGTAGTTATATTCTTGTAAATAGGGGCAGTATTATAGTAGTTATATTCTTGTACATAGGAGCAGTATTATAGTAGTTATATTCTTGTACATAGGGGCAGTATTATATTATAATAGTTATATTCCTGTATATAGGCAGCAGTATTATAGTAGTTATATTCTTGTACATAGGAGCAGTATTATAGTAGTTATATTCTTGTATATAGGAGCAGTATTATAGTAGTTATATTCTTGTACATAGGAGCAGTATTATAGTAGTTATATTCTTGTATATAGGGGCAGTATTATAATAGTTATATTCCTGTATATAGGCGGCAGTATTATAGTAGTTATATTCTTGTACATAGGAGCAGTATTATAGTAGTTATATTCTTGTATATAGGAGCAGTATTATAGTAGTTATATTCTTGTATATAGGGGCAGTATTATAGTAGTTATATTCTTGTATATAGGGCAGTATTATAGTAGTTATATTCTTGTATATAGGAGCAGTATTATAGTAGTTATATTCTTGTATATAGGAGCAGTATTATAGTAGTTATGTTCTTGTATATAGGGGCAGTATTATAGTAGTTATATTCTTGTATATAGGGGCAGTATTATAGTAGTTATATTCTAGTATATAGGGGCAGTATTAGGGTAAGTTCACACATACAGTTTTAACCTCGGTTTAGCAGCGAAAACCGCCGGCGGTTTAGCATAGGTTTTATTTAAATTTATGTAAGTCCTTAGCAGCTTTAGGACTTACACGTAACCCTATGCAATTTAGAAACCGCTGTGCACACATAGTCGGTTTATGTGAGCGGATCTGCCAGCGGTTGAGCGGTTTCCGAGCGGTTTAGCAGCATACAACATGTCAATTCTTCCGAGCGGTTTTGGATCAGTTCCATGAACAAAATCCTTCATAGAAAACCGCTGGAAAAACCGCTGGGAAAAACGACTATAAACCGCTGTGCACACGCTGAAAAAAACCGCCGGAAAACCGCCGGAACACAGCTGGAGACTTCAGAGCTCAGAACTGATAATTTCCAGCGGTTTTCTGACGGTTTGAACGCCACTAAACCTTCCTGTGTGAACTTACCCTTATAGTAGTTATATTCTTGTATATACAGTGCCTACAAGTAGTATTCAACCCCCTGCAGATTTAGGTGGTTTGATAAGATGCAAATAAGTTAGAGCCTTCACACTGCAAACGAGAGTAGGATTTATTAGCAGAAGCATAAATCTTACAAACCAAAAAGTTATGTTGCTCAGTTGAATTTTAATACATTTTAACATAAAAGTGTGGGTCAATTATTATTCAACCCCTCAAACCACCAGAATTCTGTTTGGTCCCCCTAAAGTAACTTGTGAACAGCACTCATACATGGTCAACATGGGAAAGACAAAGAAGCATTCCAAGGCCATCAGAGACAAGATCGTGGAGGGTCACAAGGCTGGCAAGGGGTACAAAACCCTTTCCAAGGAGTTGGGCCTACCTGTCTCCACTGTTGGGAGCATCATCCGGAAGTGGAAGGCTTATGGAACTACTGTTAGCCTTCCACGGCCTGGACAGCCTTTGAAAGTTTCCTCCCGTGTTGAGGCCAGGCTTGTCCGAAGAGTCAAGGCTAACCCAAGGACAACAAGGAAGGAGCTCCGGGAAGATCTCATGGCAGTGGGGACATTGGTTTCAGTCAATACCATAAGTAACGTACTTCACCTCAATGGTCTCCGTTCCAGACGAGCCCGTAAGGTTCCTTTACTTTCAAAGCGTCATGTCAAGGCTCGTCTACAGTTTGCTCATGATCACTTGGAGGACTCTGAGACAGACTGGTTCAAGGTTGTATGGTCTGATGAGACCAAGATTGAGATCTTTGGTGCCAACCACACACGTGACGTTTGGAGACTGGATGGCACTGCATACGACCCAAAGAATACCATCCCTACAGTCAAGCATGGTGGTGGCAGCATCATGCTGTGGGGCCGTTTCTCAGCCAAGGGGCCTGGCCATCTGGTCCGCATCCATGGGAAGATGGATAGCACGGCCTACCTGGAGATTTTGGACAAGAACCTCCGCTCCTCCATCAAGGATCTTAAGATGGGTCGTAATTTCATCTTCCATCAAGACAACGACCCAAAGCACACAGCCAAGAAAACCAAGGCCTGGTTCAAGAGGGAAAAAATCAAGGTGTTGGAGTGGCCTAGTCAGTCTCCTGACCTTAATCCAATTGAAAACTTGTGGAAGGAGCTCAAGATTAAAGTCCACATGAGACACCCAAAGAACCTAGATAACTTGGAGAAGATCTGCATGGAGGAGTGGGCCAAGATAACTCCAGAGACCTGTGCCGGCCTGATCAGGTCTTATAAAAGACCATTATTAGCTGTAATTGCAAACAAGGGTTATTCCACAAAATATTAAATATAGGGGTTGAATAATAATTGACCCACACTTTTATGTTTAAAATTTATTAAAATTCAACTCAGCAACATAACTTTTTGGTTTGTAAGATTTATGCTTCTGTTAATAAATCCTACTCTCGTTTGCAGTTTGAAGGCTCTAACTTATTGGCATCTTATCAAACCAGCTAAATCTGCAGGGGGTTGAATACTACTTGTAGGCACTGTAGGAGCAGTATTATAGTAGTTATATTCTTGTATCTAGGGGCAGTATTATAGTAGTTATATTCTTGTACATAGGAGCAGTATTATAGTAGTTATATTCTTGTACATAGGGGCAGCATTATAGTAGTTATATTCTTGTATATAGGAGCAGTATTATAGTAGTTATATTCTTGTACATAGGGGCAGTATTATAGTAGTTATATTCTTGTACATAGGGGCAGTATTATAGTAGTTATATTCTTGTACATAGGGGCAGTATTATAGTAGTTATATTCTTGTACATAGGAGCAGTATTATAGTAGTTATATTCTTGTATATAGGAGCAGTATTATAGAGTTATATTCTTGTATATAGAGGCAGTATTATAGTAGTTATATTCTTGTACATAGGAGCAGTATTATAGTAGTTATATTCTTGTACATAGGGGCAGTATTATAGTAGTTATATTCTTGTATATAGGGGCAGTATTATAGTAGTTATATTCTTGTATATAGGGGCAGTATTATAGTAGTTATATTCTTGTGTATAGGAGCAGTATTATAGTAGTTATATTCTTGTATATAGGAGCAGTATTATAGTAGTTATATTCTTGTATATAGGAGCAGTATTATAGTAGTTATATTCTTGTATAAGGAGCAGTATTATAGTAGTTATATTCTTGTATATAGGGGCAGTATTATAGTAGTTATATTCTTGTATATAGGAGCAGTATTATAGTAGTTATATTCTTGTACATAGAGGCAGTATTATAGTAGTTATATTCTTGTATATAGGGGCAGTATTATAGTAGTTATTTTCTTATACATAGGAGCAGTATTATAGTAGTTATATTCTTGTATATAGGAGCAGTATTATAGTAGTTATATTCTTGTACATAGGGACAGTATTATAGTAGTTATATTCTTGTACATAGGGACAGTATTATAGTAGTTATATTCTTGTACATAGGGACAGTATTATAGTAGTTATATTCTTGTATATAGGAGTAGTCTGAAGTCTCTAGAACTCTGTTTCCGCTGTCAATAAGACTTGTGACCTCTGCTGTCATTTTTTCTTAATGGTTATCCTCTTATTTTTGGCAGTTCATACAAGACGGAGGACGACCCCACGAGGAGGAGGAAGAGCTGATCTGCACACAATGACTAAATGACTATACAAATTAAATGAAAGAAATAAAAGACTCATGGAAATGTAGTGTGGGGGGGTGAGTAACGAGGGCCCCTGTATTCACCATATGTGCCGGCCGTGGGGATGACAATGGCAGCCGGGTAGGGCGAGCGCCTTTGGTCAGGAGAGAACACGGCAGCCTAATAGGAATTCTTTGTTCTTCAAAAGGGGTCTCCTCTCCCCTTTTGTGCTTCATTTAATTCATGGCATCTGAGCTGCTCTTGAACTTGACAGGCTCAGAGAGAAAGAAAAGGGGGATGGGGAAAAGGAATAAAAGGAAAAGCCTTCAAACGAATTTCCTCAAAAAAAAATAAAAAAAAAATTTAAAAATCACTTTTCAAGCATCAATGAGGGCTGAAGGCGCCGGACTCCGAGCCCAAACTTCTGACCACAGTCAGCTCGTCTGATACTTTTTAGCTTTTATTTTCACCTCTGATTTTTCAGCAGCCGCTTATCTGTGACCTTGAGGATATTTATCGAGTAGGAGAGAAGCTTCTATACAATGTCCAAACCATTAATTCAACACAAAAAAAAACTAAGTTTAAGCACCAAAAAAAAAAAAAAAAAAATTTAAATCATTTATTTATATTTTATACATTTATGATCTATATTAAATATTTATCTATTTTATATCTTTTTATTTAAATATATTATATTTTTAACATAATTTATTTTATATACTATATTTATTTTTCTCTTTTCTGTAGTTTTTCTTTCTATACATTTGGCAGTGTTTATAGCTCTGCACCCGTGCTAGCTTTTTTTTTTTTCTCCTTATTTATATATATTTAAATTTTAATATATTTGATATATACATGTTTTATATACAGTATATTTATATTATATATTTTTAAATATATATTTATTTTATATATTTTGTTAGTTATCATATATACATATATTTTTTATTACCTATATATGTTTTTATCATATACAACCCCTGGCAATAATTCTGGAATCCCCGGGATCGGAGGACGTTCATTCAGTTGCTTAGTTTTGTGCCAGGTCTGTGATCTGCTTTTTTTCTACAAAATTAAAGTCATTTCAAATGGTGACTTTATGGCTCTAAGAAACACTAAAAGAAATGAAGATAAATAATGTGCGAGCCAGTAACGGTTACTTTTGTAGACCAAGAAGGGGTGGAATTTTGACAAAACAACAAAACAACACTCCAATACATCACTAGTATTTTGTTGCACCACCTCTGGCTTTTATAGCAGCTTGCAGTCTCTGAGGCATGGACTTAATAAGGGACAAACAGTACTCTTCATCAATCTGGCTCCAACTTTCTTTCAAAGTTGGAGCCTTGTCGTGGACCATTTTTTTCAACTTCCACCAAAAATTTTCAATTGGATTGAGATCCGGACTATTTGCAGGCCATGACATTGACCTTATGTGTCTTCTTTCAAGGAATAGTTTCACACTTTTTGCTCTATGGCAGGATGCATTATCATCTTGATAAATGATTTCATCATCCCCAAACATCCTTTCAATTGATGGGATAAGAAAAGTGTCCAAAATATCAATGTAAACTTGGGCATTTATTGAAGATGTAATGACAGCCATCTCCCCAGTGCCTTTACCAGACATGCAGCCCCATATCATCAATGACTGTGTAAAGTTGCATGTTCTCTTCAGGCAGACATCTTTATAAAAAATCTCATTGGAGAACACCAAACAAAAGTTCTAGCATCATCACCTTTCCCAATGCAGATTCGCCATTCATCACTGAATATGACTTTCATCCAGTCATCCACAGTCCACGATTGCTTTTCCTTAGCCCATTGTAACCTTGTTTTTTTCTGTTTAGGTGTTAATGATGGCTTATGTTTAGCTTTTCTGTATGTAAATCCCATTTCCTTTAGGCGGTTTCTTACAGTTCGGTCAGATATTGACTCCAGTTTCCTTCCATTCGCTCCTCATTTGTTCTTGTGCATTTCCTGTTTTGGAGACATATTGCTTTAAGTTTCCAGTCTTGACGCTTTGAGGTCTTCCTTGGTCTACCAGTATGTTTCCCTTTAACAACCTTCACATGTTGTTTGTATTTGGTCCAGATTTTAGACACAGCTGACTGTGAACAACCAACATCTTTTGCAACAATTTTTGTACTTTTGCTAAACTGAAATAATTTTGTACATTTTTATGGTCAGAGCAGAGTGCAGCTTCTCTTTTTTAGTGCTACAATTGCCGTTTGGCTTTGCACCTGTGCACACTGATGGAATGAGTGTTGCAGTTTTTTTCTTTCTAGTATATGTGGGTTCAACGCCCATTGCTGCGCACCCTTTCCCCGCCCTGTTGGCCCATGATGCGATTGTTCTCTGTTGTCACATTTTCTAACTTGCCCATACAAAAGGAGGTTTTAACCAAGGTAGAGGCAGAAATTGAAGGTTGGGGACCTAGTCCAGGAGACACGCCTCGAAGTGGCATCTGGGCAGCTTAATGATATGGCCGTATTTTTAAAGCCAAGTGTCTCAATTTTTGTATTTTTGCTAAACTGAAATAATTTTCTACATTTTTATGGTCAGAGCAGAGTGCAGCTTCTCTTTTTTAGTGCTACAACCTTCTCATGTTGTTTGTATTTGGACAAGATTTTAGACACAGCTGACTGTGAACAACCAACATC
This sequence comes from Allobates femoralis, assembly GCA_033576535.1. Classification (NCBI taxonomy): domain Eukaryota; kingdom Metazoa; phylum Chordata; class Amphibia; order Anura; family Aromobatidae; genus Allobates; species Allobates femoralis. Next base: position 8,649,307 of record JARQOC010000002.1, on the reverse strand, counting down.
TTTTCCAACATTGCCTGATGATTTACCCTCTTTTAAGAGTTAGATAATCCTCTCCTTTGTTTCAATTGACATCTCTGGTGTTGGAGCCATGATTCAGGTCAGTCCCTTGGTCCAGCAGCTCTCCAAGGTGTGGTCACTACTTTTGAGATGTAGACTAACGAGCAGATCTAATTTGATGCAGGTGTTATTTTTGGGAATGAGAATTTACAGGGTGATTCCATAATTTTTTCCTCAGAATTGAGTGATTCCGTAATTATTCCCTCTGTTTGGTCTTCAAAAGAAACAGTTTTCTTTTTTCTAGGAAAAAGCGCTTGCATAAAAAGAATTGACATGTCAATTCTTTACGCAGCAGCGGCTGCAATTTTTCCCATAATGGCGGCACTGCTGCATCCGATGTCATATCACATGACCGCGAGCGGCCAGTCAGAGCCCGTAACATCACTCTGACATCATGAAAGGCCCTGGTAGGACGATACATCGCTTTGCCTCTGTACCGGAGACCGCAAAAAGGCGTCGGAGGGTAAGTATTCATGCTTTATTATTTGTAATACATTTGGCTTTATTTAAATTAGATTTTGCTATGTATATTAAAACACTGCGAAATCTAATTGGGGCGGTCACAGATGTCACAGGGAGAGGAGGAACCAGGATTCTTCTTCCCCCTCGGACATCACTCCTCCCCCCAGGGCTGTAATAAAGAGTGTTGTGTGAACAGCACGGCTTCTTTTTTTGCGCGGGTAAAAAACGCTGGTAAAAGCACCCGCACAAAAAAAATGCTATGTGTGAACGTAGCCTGAAACAACTGAATGAACATCCTCCGAGCCAGGAAATTCCATGATTTTTGCCAAGGGTTGTATATTATATTATAAACACACAAATATATATAATTAAAAAAAAATGTGTTTTTATGTAAAATATTTATATATAATATAATAAATAATTAATTAATTATTTTCATGACTGGTATAGGGATCCTCTCACGTGAAATTGCCTTATCTGTGGTTTGGTATTTTGTAACATGTTAAACAAGTTGATCCCAATTTGCTTGAAAATAAAAAATAAATGTGTCTCTGCTCCGCACATGATGGAGCCGCAGGAGGGGATTTGGCTGAAAGTTACAAGCAATTTAGGATTTGCAAAACTCAAAGCTAGAAGTCACAGATCAATGGTTTCAATGCAAACTACAAAAAGAGGCTTGTTCTAATCAGAATCACTGGGAATTCCCCCATTCAAAAATATAAACAGTAAGGGTGTAGGAGCCCCAGACCACGTACAACAGAACACAGCCTGTAAATACACAGGGTCCGGGTATAACAGAACACAGCCTGTAAATACACAGGGTCCGGGTATAACCAGGGCTGTGGAGTTGGAGTCGGAGTCGGAGTCGCTGCCCATTTGGTGGAGTCGGAGTTGGAGTCGGTAGAAAATGTTCCGACTCCGACTCCTAAAATATATAATAGTAGTTCAATGCAGCATGTGCTGAATATTATTATTTTGATTTATTATTATGTTCTATCTAAATATCTTGATTATTATGTCATTATAATGATTAAAGCCTAATGTTACCATTGACCTACAATAATTTTATCACTTAAAAACGAGCCATGACTGAAGGAGTCAGAGTCAAAGGAGTCAGAGTCGGAACCAGGGAAATTCAGGAGTCGGAGTTGGAGTCGGTGGTTTGATTTACCGACTCCACAGCCCTGGGTATAACAGAACACAGCCTGTAAATATACAGGGTCCAGTTATATCACAACACAGCCTATACATACACAGGGCCTGGATAAAGAAGAACACAGCCTATAAATACAGGGTCTGGGTATATTAGAACACAGCCTATAAATACACAGGGTTCAGGTATATTACAACACAGCCTATATATACACACAGGGTTCGGGTATATTACAACCCAGCCTATAAATATACAGAGTCCAGGTAAATTAGAACACAACTTATAAATACCCAGGGTCCGGGTATGCAACTATACAACCTATACATTCACCAGATCCAGGTATATTAGAACACAGCCTATAAATACACAGGGTCCGGGTATAACAGAACACAGCTTATAAATACACAGGGTCCGGGTATAACAGAACACAGCTTATAAATACACAGGATCCGGGTATATTTGAACGCAGCTTATACATACACAGGGTCCAGGGTATATTAGAACACATGAATAAAGGTGTAGAATCCGGTGCCACAAAATTTCTTTTTATTTTCAAAAAATTTTTATAAATCACACATACCCCAGAGGAGCAACTGGACGCGTTTCGTGCGTCTAGCCCACTTAATCGTTAGAACACAGCCTGTAAATACACAGGGTCCGCATATATTAGAACACAGCTTATAAATACACAGGGTCCGCATATATTAGAACACAGCCTGTAAATACACAGGGTCCGCATATATTAGAACACAGCTTATAAATACACAGGGTCCGCATATATTAGAACACAGCTTATAAATACACAGGGTCCGGGTATATTAGAACGCAGCTTATACGTGCACTTGGGCCAGGTATACTAGAACACAGATTATAAATACACAGGGTCCGGTTATAATATATAATATATTAAATAAATACAAGGTCCAGCATATAAATTCACATTGTTCAAACATATTAGAACACAGCCTATAAATACACAGGGGAATAAGTCATGCGGAGCATAATGAACCTTATTAATAAACGGACTGAAAAGGAAAGAGGTGATTCAGCCTAAAAGTGACGAGGGCAAAACCATCAGTCATCACAGCAGAGGAAAAGGTGAAAGAAAAAGAGAAAATAAATACCGTAATAATAATATATTGGGCATGAACTAAAGAGCTATACCGGTCTCTGTGTCCTGGAGCGCCCCCAACATATTCTGCTCTTTAAATGGGAACTATCCATAGGTAATTGCTATATGGCTGATAACAAGCTTACATCAAGCGCACAGCAGCAGAAGAGATTACAGTGTGTGTGTGTGTGTGTGTGTTTAGGCAACCTCAGTGTCCGGGGTCATCTTTACAGCACTGGGGGATCATTATTTGCATGCAGATTTTAAATCCCCTTGCAGCTACCACTAGGGGGAGATCTGGAGCCGCCTGAGTATAGATTTATTTCAGACAGGACAGGTGTATAGTAACACCCCCATTACATTGCACAGGGGAGCCTGTATATAAATCCGGTCCTATATAGGACATGAATATTACAGGTCTTATTTCCATACGTTATTCAGCTTCACTAATAAGATTAGTCTCAGAACAATTTTTTTCCGCCAGCTTGACGTCCCCCTGCTGAGCCCTGGTATATATGATAAACAGGGTCAGACAGCAAGAAAAAAAACAAAGTCCATCAGCACTGGGCACAATGCTGTCACTTAGAGGCCGTGTTAGAATGAGAAGACCCCCGTGACCCTGCCCCCATCTCACTATAGGGCTGGCAGGATGCACGGGGCCATCTGCTACAGAGAAATCCCAGTAGGGGTTAGTCCAGGCACAAAGGTCTCGGCGCGGCCGACATACAGAACAAATTCGGTTTCTAAAGGGGAGAAAAATGGACATTGTGAGTGGAGCGTGCTATGAGGGGCGACGAGCGGAGCGTGCCGCAGGGGAGGGTGTGCGGAGCATGCCGAGGGGGGAGTGGAGCGGAGAGCGTGCCGCGGGGGGCAACGAGCGGAGCAGGCTGTGGGTCACAAGCGGAGTGTGCCACGGGGGAGGGCGTGCGGAGCATGCCGAGGGGGAGTGGAGCGGAGCGTGCCGCGGGGGCAACGAGCGGAGCAGGCTGCGGGGCACAAGCGGAGTGTGCCACAGGGGAGGGCGTGCGGAGCATGCCGAGGGGGAGTGGAGCGTGCCGAGGGGGTGGCGAGCGAGGCATGCCGGGGGGGCGACGAGAGGAGCAGGCTGCGGGGCACAAGCGGAGTGTGCCACAGGGGAGGGCGTGCGGAGCATGCCGAGGGGGAGTGGAGCGTGCCGCAGGGGAAGGTGTGCGGAGCATGCCGAGGGGGAGTGGAGCGTGCCGCAGGGGAAGGTGTGCGGAGCATGCCGAGGGGGAGTGGAGCGTGCCGCAGGGGAAGGTGTGCGGAGCATGCCGAGGGGGAGTGGAGCGTGCCGCAGGGGAAGGTGTGCGAAGCATGCCAAGGGGGAGTGGAGCGTGCCGCAGGGGAAAGTGTGCGAAGCATGCCGAGGGGGAGCGGAGCGTGGCGAGCGGAGCGTGCTGCGGGGGCGACGAGTGGAGCAGGCTGCGGGGCACAAGCGGAGTCGCCGCAGGGGAGGGTGTGCGAAGTATGCCGAGGGGGAGAGAGTGCTGCAGGGGAAGGGGGAGTGGAGCGTGCCGAGGGGGTGGTGTGCGGAGCATGCCGCAGGGGTGAGCACAACTCCTCCCAACCACATCTGCCCGATTCTTCGGGTCACGTGGCTGTGTCTGGAGCGCCGACTGACGGCGTGGAAAAGGTTCTCAGTGTTCTTTCATTTTGGGGAATAGGCGAGAGATTTTACTGCTTTTTAACCTTTTAATGAACACAAAAGGAAGGTGAATATATTATAAAGTTGTTGAAAGGGAACATTCAGGTCTCAAAACTGCAAATTCACAAGCGGCGATACCAAATGCGATGTCCATAATTAAAGGAGCCGTCCATACTGGCTTCAGGGTCGCCCCTAATCATCATCCCGGTGATTTCACTTGTACCTTCTAATCATTTTGTCCATGTGGCAGTGGTCCTAATAGACATTGGTCAATGTGAAGGAGTAAAGCTGCAGTGTAAAGCATGAGGGAGAGGCAGATCGGCCGTCTTGTGGCACCGGCTCTTCATTTTTCCGTATCTTCAGCACACCGCGAACTTGGTTGCATTTATTTTGATAACTTTGCCCTTGCAAAATGTGGCAGCAAATCAAGACTGGAGACGAAGCGAGATGTTCCCGAACACAAAGTCTTAAAACCCGTCACTATGGTAACCAGAAAACGATGACACAAGGCAAAATAGTGGAGACACAGACGCCCTGGTCGGTACAAGAGGCGGCCGGGTCTGTGTAACTGGACGGAAATAAAAGCCAAAATCTGCAGGTTATCACAGTGCAGGAGAACATCAATGCGTCGTCTGAACGCAATACTGCGCCTCGCCTGTAGTGGCCGCTGTAGAGTCTTGTGCACAAGGAGATGTCTAAGACTTAAAGGGATTGTCCAGGATTCTAACAACATGGCTGTCTTCTTCCACAAATGGCGCCCTAACCCTGAACAACGTCATAAATGAAATGGTTAAACGTGGAGGGAAGTAATGAGGCCTGTAACCTCCAGCACATCGGGAAGCATTCTGCTTTCTAGTATGTGTCCTGTCTCACCTCAGAGCTGGACTCACAGCTATGCTGCATGATAATTCGGTATAATGTACTCAGTGGTGTTACTTCTTTCTAGTACCCATTTTATCTCACCTTAGAGCTGGACTCACATCTATACTGAGCACCAACACTATATAATGTCCTCAATGTTGCTTTCTAATATATTTTTGTCTCACCTCAAAGCTGGATTCACAGCTATACTGCCTAATATTACTGTATAATGTCCTCCATGTTGATACTGCTTTTTTAGTATGTGTTTTGTCTCACGTCAGAGCTGGATCAACAGCTATGCTGCACAGTATTACTGTATAACACCATACATGTAGCGGTTTTCTAGAAAGGGTTTTCATTCTACTCAAATCTAGATGCTAGATTCACAGCTACACAGCACAGTATTGCTGTGCAATGTCGTCCATGTTGCTACTGCTTGCAATGTTTTGTCTCACTCTACAGCCGGATTTAGAGCTTCTTCGCACACTAAATAACATGTTCCATGATGCTACTGCTTCCTAGTGTGTGTTTTATCATTTGTCTCACCCTTGAGCTTTATTTATAGCTACACTGCAAAATAACACTGTATGATGTATTCATGTTGCTACTGCTTTTTGGCATGTGTTTTGTCTCACCGTAGAGCTGGATTCACAGCTACACAGCATCGCACTGCTGATTAATGTCTCCCATGCTGTTACTGCTTTCTGGCATGTATTTTGTCTCACCACAGAGCTGGATCCACGGCTATACTGCACAGAATTACTGTATAGTGCCTTTATGTGGCTGCTTTCTAGTAAGTGTTTTCGCTCTCTTTAAAGCTGAATTCACAGCTACACAGCACAGTATCATTGTATAATGTCCTCCCATGCAGCTTCTGAAGGTGCCACATAGAGCAAGAATCCCTCTTTCCCCTGTGCTGTACTGTGACTTCATGCAAGCCAAAATTCACGCACCAGCTCAGAGACAACTACAAATTAAAGGGAAAGTCTGCATAGGGGAAACAGGATTCCAGGTCATACAAGAGTCACAACTAGTTATTCCCCAAGTACACATACTATGAGTGACCAATGGACGGGGGCCCCATGTTAAGGGGAAACAGGGGACCCCAGGCTTGCTGATAATTTAGCGTCCTCAGGAACAACTGAAGAGTATTTACAGGTCACTCACCCCGAGCCCCAATAGAAAACTGGAGAGACACTGACCGCTGCCCTGAAGGTCCGGATACAGACCGCCTGCCGGAAAAGGAGCGCTGCTCTAACTACAATACAGACCCATCTGGTAACGATAAATTATTAGATTATTATTAGAATACTGCAATCAGATATGTTCTATTATTCTCAGTTATCAGCCAGAGTGATCATTAATAAATGCACACATCCTCGGCTCCGGTGATCCGCACATTGTTCCAATCCTCTGATTATCCATCTGCGATTGTCCTATACTCTACGTTTGCGACTCCATTATTTCACAGCAGCGGTGGCGTCTCATTGTGTCACTTCTGACCTGTGTCTCCATTTTCTTAAAGGAGGCGCGAGACACTAGAAACCACGATTTCATTTCTGTCCCCGCAATGGATTGCTCCCAACATAACACCTTTATGTCTCCATCAGCCGGAGGTGTAATAAGAAGCTGTCACTCCGGAGAGGAGCAGACGACAGCGGCAGAGTCACCGGGTCAACTTCTCATTCCTCTTTAATCGCTTGCTGTATTATCTGCCAATGAGCGGCGCCTAATCTGCCCTGAACCACGGGGTTAACTACCACCGAGAGCGGAACCGGAATAACACAGCATCAGGACCTGATCCAAAGGCAAAATAATGAGGAACGTTACAGGGGGAGAAGGGGAAAAGTGACTGCACCAGCAGAATAGTGAGTGCAGCTCTGGAGTATAATACAGGAGGTAACTCAGGATCAGTAATGTAATGTATGTACACAGTGACTGCACCAGCAGAATAGTGAGTGCAGCTCTGGAGTATAATACAGGAGGTAACTCAGGATCAGTAATGTAATGTATGTACACAGTGACTGCACCAGCAGAATAGTGAGTGCAGCTCTGGAGTATAATACAGGAGGTAACTCAGGATCAATAATGTAATGTATGTACACAGTGACTGCACCAGCAGAATAGTGAGTGCAGCTCTGGAGTATAATACAGGAGGTAACTCAGGATCAGTAATGTAATGTATGTACACAGTGACTGCACCAGCAGAATAGTGAGTGCAGCTCTGGAGTATAATACAGGAAGTAACTCAGGATCAGTAATGTATGTACACAGTGACTGCACCAGCAGAATAGTGAGTGCAGCTCTGGAGTATAATACAGGAGGTAACTCAGGATCAGTAATGTAATGTATGTACACAGTGACTGCACCAGCAGAATAGTGAGTGCAGCTCTGGAGCATAATACAGGAGGTAACTCAGGATCAGTAATGTAATGTATGTACACAGTGACTGCACCAGCAGAATAGTGAGTGCAGCTCTGGAGGATAATACAGGAAGTAACTCAGGATCAGTAATGTAATGTATGTACACAGTGACTGCACCAGCAGAATAGTGAGTGCAGCTCTGGGGTATAATACAGGAGGTAACTCAGGATCAGTAATGTAATGTATGTACACAGTGACTGTGCCAGCAGAATAGTGAGTGCAGCTCTGGAGTATAATACAGGAGGTAACTCAGGATCAGTAATGTAATGTATGTACACAGTGACTGCACCAGCAGAATAGTGAGTGCAGCTCTGGAGTATAATACAGGAGGTAACTCAGGATCAGTAATGTAATGTATGTACACAGTGACTGCACCAGCAGAATAGTGGGTGCAGCTCTGGAGTATAATACAGGAGGTAACTCAGGATCAGTAATGTATGTACACAGTGACTGTACCAGCAGAATAGTGAGTGCAGCTCTGGGGTATAATACAGGAGGTAACTCAGGATCAGTAATGTAATGTATGTACACAGTGACTGCACCAGCAGAATAGTGAGTGCAGCTCTGGAGTATAATACTGGAGGTATCTCAGGATCAGTAATGTAATGTGTGTACACAGTGACTCCACCAGCAGAATAGTGAGTGCAGCTCTGGAGTATAATACAGGAGGTAACTCAGGATCAGTAATGTAATGTATGTACACAGTGACTGCACCAGCAGAATAGTGAGTGCAGCTCTGGAGTATAATACTGGAGGTATCTCAGGATCACTATAGGATAAGTGATGTATTTACTAAGTGACTCAATACATTCTGTAATTTATTATAATGGCTTCCACATGAAAGCAAACCCATAATCCGCACCATCTTATCCGTGGTACGATCTGGGCGTCGTATGACAACTCACATCTCTACCTTAATAAACACGGCTGCCGCCAGACAGATCTGCAGTCTGTAATGTAACGATTGTGCACAGTGTCAGCAGGCTGCAGAACGAGTTACAGCTTTTCAGAAATTAATAGATTTGTGTTTAACCTGGTGAACAGCAGCCACCAGCCATTCTCTCCTACATGGAAATTCCCTGACAAATCTTTTTGATGCTACAACAATAACCTGCTTGTAATGTGAATTCCTCCAAGAATCCTCCGACACCTACTTCCCATTTACATCGCTGGAAAGGATTTCAAAAGGCGTTAAGCATAACCAATGAGACACAATGCAAATGCTGCACCCGCCGCAGTCAGGAGCCATTGTAAGCTGCACTGTGATTGCTGCTCTGTGTGTCCACAACCTGAGCACAATATCCAGCCCCAAACCTTCAAAGGAGAGAAAATCATACAAAACGGAAGAGAAGTTAAATAATGGATACGCAGAGAAACCTTGAAAGCCCTAGAAATGGATGTGCCCGGTAATCAGATGATCGACTCCTAAACCCCGCAGTGATTGGCCAATATCATCAAGACCAGGAAAGGAATATGTCTGCAGCAGCCACTACAGGTAAAAAGGAGTTATTACATGCTGAAGAATGGATGGCTGCCCATCATCACACCACAAACCAGATAAAAAAGGGGAGAAGTTGTATCAATCTTTGCATTGTGTGCGACGTCATAAGCATGGAGAACAGAGAGAGAAAAGAACTGTCTGAGGACGAGAACCAAAATTGTGAGTCAACAACATTGTTTCTAGCATGTGACGCTCATTCACACTCACCTGTGGCAGTAACAGGTGTGGGCAATATGAAAATCACACCTGAAACCAGATAAGAAGGGGAAAAGTTGATGCAATCTTTGCATTATGTGTGTGTGTGCCGCACTGGGCATGGAGAGCAGATAGAGGAGAAGAGAACAGTCTGAGGACGAGAACCAAAATTGTTAAAAATGTCAACAATCTTAAGATTGCAAGTCCATCTCCAGAGATCTTGATGTTCTTTTGTCCAAAGGTTTACAACTCATGGCACTGTAGCTAATCTCCCTGGATGTGGACAGCAGAGAAAAATTGATGAAAGGTTGTCTTCATGATAGTCCGGATAGAGGATAAGCTCCAAAAAAATTCAAGCCGTCCTGCAGGCTCAGAGGACATCAGTGTCAGCGTGAACTATCCCATCCACATGTGAATGACATGAAACGCTATGGAGGAGACCCAGGGGGACCCACTGCTGACACAGACAGAAAAAAAAAACATGTACAGGAGCAACCAAAAGTGTCTTGTGGACAGATGAGATGAGATAAAGCTTTGTGGTAAAGCAAATCATTCTACTCGCAGTGTTTCTCAACTGCAGTCCTCAGGACCCACCAACACGTCGTGTTTTCAGGATTTCCTTAGTATTGCACAGGGGTTTGAATTATCCCAGTGCAGGTGATTAAACTATCTCCTGTGCAATACTAAGGAAATCCTGAAAACACGACGTGTTGGTGGGTCCTGAGGACTGGAGATGAGAAACAGTTCTACTGTTTACTAAAAACGGAACAATTTCAAGGTGTCAACACCTACAGCCAGGACTGTAACCGGGGAGCGAATTGGGGGCAGGTCAGTGTAGGAGGCTACTGAAATACCCTCAAAGGGTGAGTCAGATCAATGCTCCAGTCATACAGGTCCAGGTCTTTCAGATAACAGTGGGCTCAGGTGTCAGAGCCCCAGACAGACAGACAGCCAGCCAGAGGCCCAGACAGACAGCCAGCCAGCCAGAGGCCCAGACAGACAGACAGACAGCCAGCCAGAGGCCCAGACAGACAGACAGACAGCCAGCCAGAGGCCCAGACAGACAGACAGCCAGCCAGCCAGAGGCCCAGACAGACAGACAGACAGCCAGCCAGAGGCCCAGACAGACAGACAGACAGCCAGCCAGAGGCCCAGACAGACAGACAGACAGCCAGCCAGAGGCCCAGACAGACAGACAGCCAGCCAGCCAGAGGCCCAGACAGACAGACAGCCAGCCAGCCAGAGGCCCAGACAGACAGACAGACAGCCAGCCAGAGGCCCAGACAGACAGAGAGCCAGCCAGCCAGAGGCCCAGACAGACAGAGGCCCAGCCAGCCAGAGGCCCAGACAGACAGAGGCCCAGCCAGCCAGAGGCCCAGACAGACAGAGGCCCAGCCAGCCAGAGGCCCAGACAGACAGAGGCCCAGCCAGCCAGAGGCCCAGACAGACAGCCAGCCAGAGGCCCAGACAGACAGCCAGCCAGAGGCCCAGACAGACAGCCAGCCAGAGGCCCAGACAGACAGCCAGCCAGAGGCCCAGACAGACAGCCAGCGGCCCAGACAGACAGCCAGCCAGAGGCCCAGACAGACAGCCAGCCAGAGGCCCAGACAGACAGCCAGCCAGAGGCCCAGACAGACAGCCAGCCAGAGGCCCAGACAGACAGCCAGCCAGAGGCCCAGACAGACAGCCAGCCAGAGGCCCAGACAGACAGACAGCCAGAGGCCCAGACAGACAGACAGCCAGAGGCCCAGACAGACAGCCAGAGGCCCAGACAGACAGCCAGAGGCCCAGACAGACAGACAGCCAGAGGCCCAGACAGACAGCCAGCGCCAGTTGTGGAGTCCATTTTGGTGAGGTTGGAGGTTTGGCTTACCAACTACACAGCCTCGAGACGGATCATACATTTATTTATCCAATGTTGTTTGCAGGATGGCTTTAGGCTTGGATACAGCAGCTATTAAAGGGGTATTCCAATAAGAGATATGTTTGGGCCACTCAGCTACCAGAATGACATCTGACAATCAGACATATCCCATAGGTTTTTCCAGGCCCCCCTCTTTATCTTGGTGGCAGGCTGGGTATACATGACCTAACTGGGACTGATGTAATACCAAGTTTGGCCTGTAGTGGCCGCTGTCATGGCTGGCACGCTCTCTGGCTTGGGGTGATGGTTTGTAATGGGCACCATGACTACAGCGTGAACGGAAATGATTTTTCTGTTGCATTAAATATACAATGTGAACAGCAGAACATATTAAGGGACCTATAAAAAAAAAAAATAAATTGAAAAATTGGTTATGGCATTTTAGGGATTGAGGTTCTGACAATTCCTAACCTTTGGGGGTCCAGCCAGCTTTGACTCCCGACAACTTCCGAACAAGTGGAAAAGAAAACAAGAGACGCTCCCCAATTATAGCGGTGACCCCCACGTCTTTCAAGAAAGGGTAACTATGAGGAGAGGCTTCAAACCAAGACGCCGGCGAGCGGAGCTGAATGCGATAATGGGCCCCGGACGGAGGGAGGCTCAGACCTTTCTACTGAAAAAGAAGGAGAAATACAAACCTCGGCCAAAAAAGAAGTCTCACAGCAATTACTGCACAAATACGGGGCTGGCAGGGTGGGCTACTCGGGGCAGAGGGGAAGAGCCCACCCTCCCCTCCGCTTGTTCCAGGGTGTCTTTGAGAGAGCAACAAAACAAACAAAACTTAGGGGGGTCCAGGCCCACACAGCAAACGAAGAAAAGCACTGAAGACTCATCTATTCTAATTATTGACATTTCCCTCTTATTTGCAGAATACACCAGCTTCATCTACATGGTGGAGAAACTGGAAGCAGATTCCTAATGGCTACATTGCCCTTCGTGCACCTATACATACTACACACACATATACATACATACATACATATATATATAACATGGGAAAGAGAAAGGATGTCTCTGCTGCCGAAAAGCAACAAATAGTGCAATGTCTTGGACAAGGGATAAAAACATTAGATATTGCACAAAAACTTAAGCGTGATCATCGTACTGTGAAGAGATTTGTGGCTGATTCTGAGCACAGATGTGTTTGTGCAGATAAAGGCAGAATGAGGAAGGTTTCTGCCAGGCAAGTTCATCAGATTAAGAGAGCAGCTGCTAAAAAGCCTTACAAACCAGCAAAGAGATATGTGAAGCTGCTGGTACCTCTGGAGTCCCTCCAACCTCAAGGTGTAGGATCCTTCAAAGGCTTGCTGTGGTGCATAAACCGACTATTCAGCCACCCCTAAACAATGCTCACAAGCAGAAATGGTTGTAGTGGGCCCAGGCACACATGAAGACTAATTGTCAACCAGTCTTGTTTACTGATGAGTGCCGAGCAACCCTGGATAGTCCAGATGGATGGAGTAGTGGATGGTTGGTGGATGCCACCATGTCCCAACAAGGCTGCGACGTCAGCAAGGAGGTGGAGGAGTCATGTTTTGGGCTGGAATCATTGGGAAACAGCTGGTAGGCTCCTTTAAGGTTCCTGAAGGTGTGAAAATGACCTCTGCAAAGTATATAGAGTTTCCAACTGAGAACTTTCTTCCATGGTACAAAAAGCAAAAACGTGCCTTTAAGAGCAAAATCATCTTCATGCATGACAATGCCCCATCTCGTGCTCCAAAGAATACCTCTGTGCCATTGGCTGCTATAGGCATAAAAGGAGATAAACTCATGGTGTGGCCACCATCTTCCCCTGACCTCAACCCTATAGAGAACCTTAGGAGTTATAATCAAGCAAAAGATCTATGAGGGTGGGAGGCAGTTCACATCAAAACAGCAGCTCTGGGAGGCGATTCTGACATCATGCAAAGAAATACAAGCAGAAACTCTCCGGAAACTCACAAGATCAATGGATGCAAGAATTGTGAAGGTGATATCAAAGAAGGGTTCCTATGTTACCATGTAACTTGGCCTGTTAGGATGTTTTGGAGTTAAATAGCTTTTTATTTCAGTGAATGTGACCTCCTAATGCTGCAAATTCAACAAATCAGCATTTTCAGTTTTTTCAAACATCAAATGTTTACAAACTCTCCTGTGCCTAATAATTTTTAGCAGGGCATTTAGAGTTTTTTTAATTGTGAAAATTATACTGTTATCATAGGGAGATTTCTTCAATACAATTTGATGTATATTCTAACGGGTGGTGACTTATTACACTGACTGACATTGGCACCAACCATTTAGAAAAATAACATTTGCATAATAATTTGGAACACAGTGTAGGGACCTCTTTTTGTGAAATACCCCATTCCAGTATCCAGTAGCCGCAGGTGTCTGGTTCCTGGATCCTCCCGGACCGGTGCAATCCGGCTCCATAGGCTCCCATGTTAGGGAGCGTCGGATTGCCCCGGATCCGGGCGAATCCAGGGCAATTCAGGAATAGGCAATTAGAGGAGATATTCTCCTCTCGGACACAAAAACGTTGCAAGCAACATTTTTGTGACTGAGAGAATACTGAATTCTCCCGAATTGTCCCGGACAGATAGAAACCGGATGGCAGAGAGCTGCCATCCGGCTTCTATCCGGCCCCATAGTATACTATGGGGCCAAAATCCAGTCCGGGGCTGTCCGGTTTACACAGACAGCCTCGGATCGGATGTGACCCGCAACGTGAAGACAGCCTAAGGATTCCGAATGCCAGAGGGTGCAAGGATGAGCCAAATGAAATCGATTGCCCTCTCCCCTTCTTTTGGTTGATAATCTGTGTAATGATCAGACTTGCAACTTCTCTTTTAGTGAAATACCTCATTTTGGAATTACAGCTATGGAGTTTTGCTCAGAGACACATTGCTGAGCACAGAAAACACAAGGCAGCTGACGCGCTCCCATCCAGAGACACGGCAGCCATGCTGGGTGAGGCATGTAGAGACTCATGCGAGTATCTCTGGCCTAAGGATCACAGACGTGCCAATTTTTTGTTTTTGTAAAATACCTCAATAGAGTATGCATATATGCAAATTTGCACTTCACTAAGGAAGTTAAGAAACTCCCGTGCCACATTTAAGCAGCTTCCTCAAAGTCATAATCGCTTTCCTACAAGCTTTTAATATAACTAAGGGATTTGTGCCAGATCAGAACCCCAAACTACAGACGCTGCGTTTCGGGGTACCTGCCCCTCATCAGTGTAGTGTGTGGGATATTCTGATCTGGCAGAGTGAGTGGGCTAAGACAAGGTCTGGGAACTTGCTCTCAACCTTATATGCATATATCTGTAAGCCACTTCCCTCCTCTCAGATATATGCATATAAGGTTGAGAGCAAGTTCCCAGACCTTGTCTTAGCCCACTCACTCTGCCAGATCAGAATATCCCACACACTACACTGATGAGGGGCAGGTACCCCGAAACGCAGCGTCTGTAGTTTGGGGTTCTGATCTGGCACAAATCCCTTAGTTATATTAAAAGCTTGTAGGAAAGTGATTATGACTTTGAGGAAGCTGCTTAAATGTGGCACGGGAGTTTCTTAACTTCCTTAGTGAAGTGCAAATTTGCATATATGCATATATCTGAGAGGAGGGAAGTGGCTTACAATGTCCTCACCTACTTCGCTCTCTCCACAAGGTTGAGAGCAAGTTCCCAGACCTCAATAGAGTATTACATATATGCACTTAGAGGGTCCAAGCATGAGCCAAATAAAGTTGATGATCAAGCAAAATAAGGCGAGAGGACCCAGGTCTATCAAATAGGGTCACATGGTGCGATATATTTGGTGGATCTTTCATTATGCCAATGAATATGAGAAACAAGTAGGACATGTCCTGTTTGTTTTTGCCCCACTTTGGAGGAATTTCTCCATTAGTGTACACTGGTACAGGGAGAGTTTTCTGGGCTTTTCCATGTTATTTCTGTAACATTACTGAGAATATTTGTAGGAAAATTCCTCTCTACCCTCTATTATTACACTAATATGGGAGGGATGGGGGGGGGGGGGGGTAACTACAATAAGAAAAGAAGAATCCGAGTGCCCAGCTGGCAGGGAGGGGGGCGCTTTGATCATCGGAGCACGGGGCACACAAAGAGAGGAATTGTCTATGAGTGGCTACAAGTTTCTTTTGTCAATTCATCCACCTTTACAAGTCTGACCAAGTATGTGTGGTGACCATGTGCAGGTCCGAGCCCCGGCATGGACGACCGCCCGGACCACCCAACGGACGCACGGTGCCGCGCAGAATCCAACTTAACCCTCTACCAGGGGACTCTGCACCCATACAACCACATACATTCACCATCAGCCATTACACTCAGAAAAGAGTGGAAATACATTGTGATGCCCATGAAAAATCAGAGGGATCAAATAAATTGGTTACTATGGACAAATCTGTCTGACAACGGTCTATTCCCCCTTAGTAACTGGGCGGTCAGGGGCAATTTACAGGAGCTGATCTGCTTCTATGCTTTCCAGCAGGCACCAAACTACAGGTTTGGATTGAATTAGAATCTACCGTAATCAAAAAGTTACTTTATTTCAGTAATTCAATACATAAATTGAAACACATATTATATTATATAGAGTCATTACACACAGAGGGCGCTATTTCATAGGTTTATTTCTGTTAATGTTGATGATTATGGCTTACAGCCAATGAAAACGCAAAAGGTCATCATCTCAGAAAATTAAAGAATGGAGGATAAGGGGTTAAAACCACGCTGCCGTATTCCACCAGACGTCAATGGGTGAGTGTAATATTAATGTATTAGTTAGCGTGTTTCAGGGCTCCAAGTAACATGGCAATATGATATTGATTTGTTCTGCAGAAGAGGCCAGGGAGCTCTAATCAATATTATAGTCACCCTTTGATGTCTGGTGGAATACAGCAGAGCTGTGTTTAACCCTTCATTCTCCTTTAATTTCCTGAGATAATGACCTTTACGGTTTCATTTGCTGTAAGTCATAATCATCAACATTAACATAAATAAACACATGACATAGCTCCCTCTGTGTGTAATGACTCATATATGTCACTTTGTGTATTGAATTACAGAAATAAAGTAAGTTTTTGATGATATTCTAATTCACTGAGATGACCCTGTACAATTAGGCTGAAAATTAAAGTGGTCAGAACATTAATGGACTATTGTTAAAACCGAGCATCAGTATCTGATCCCCCCCCCCCCCCCATTTGAGTTTTGCAGCCCTTTATCGTTCACATGGTGAATTAATTTGGTGGGAACACAGGTCAGACCCCTATTGATCAGATGGGCCATCCATAGTCTGATTCTGCACTATCCTTTTAGTTTGACTCCTCTCACATCAGGGTTTATTCATGTCACGGTCCCGGTTCAGAAAAACTTTGTGTTATACAAAATCTGACATCCGACTTCAAACATTACAGGAAAGGAAAGATTAAACAACTTTGCAGCAGCAGATCATGAACAGGATCCAAACGTTCTGTTTCTACGGCAACAGACTGCAAAACAAACCCTGTGGTCGGACCCCGCAGTCCGGTTTTCCCTCCTTTCTGGTCTTTACTTCTGGATAATCGATCCAAAACGTACATGGAGGATGGCTGCAAAAATCAGACGACATAGAAGAACGGGTGTGCCGTTACCACGGAGACGGAGGGGCTACAAACACCAAACGGCAGGAAATGTATCACCTCGTGCATCGCTTCTATACAGTATTGGCTGCAACGATGGACGCTGCCTTTAAGATTCCCTTTCTGTATGAATTGCCAGATTATCAGATCTTCTGGATTACAAACTGGAGAATAAGAGATGAACTAAGAGATACAGATGTAACACATATTATATATATAGGATTATAAAACCCCTAAATGATTAGCTACTGTCTGTATAAACCGTGACCCAGAACTGTGGGATCTAGTGCCCACCACACACCCAGCAGTACCAGTACAGACCAGTAAGGACGCGGCCTAGCAGTGCCCACCACATACCCAGCAGTACCAGTACAGACCAGTAAGGACATGGCCCAGAGTTGCCCACCACATACCCAGCAGGACCAGTACAGACCAGTAAGGACATGGCCTAGCACTGCCCACCACTTATCCACCAGGACCAGTACAGACCAGTAAGGATGCGGCCTAGCACTGCCCACCACATACCACTCAGCAATACCAGTGCAAACCATCTGGCTGTGCGCTGCCCACCACACACCCAGCAGGACCAGTATAGAACAGTAAGGACATGGCCCAGAGCTGCCCACCACATACCCAGCAGGACCAATAGAGGACCAGTAAGAAAACGGCACAGCACTGCACCACATACCCAGCCGTGTCCTTACTGGTCTTTTTTGGTAAGGATGCTGCCCACCACTTACCCAGCAGGACCAGTACAGACCAGTAAGGTTGCGGCCTAGCACTGCCCACCACATACCACTCAGCAATACCAGTACAGACCATCTGGCTGTGCGCTGCCCACCACACACCCAGCAGGACCAGTATAGAACAGTAAGAACATGGCCCAGAGTTGCCCACCACATACTGGTCTCTATTGGTCCTGCTGGGTAAGAAAACGGCACAGCACTGCACCACATACCCAGTCGTGTCCTTACTGGTCTTTTTGGGTAAGGAAGCTGCCCACCACTTACCCAGCAGGACCAGTACAGACCAGTAAGGTTGCGGCCGAGTGCTGTCAGTCCCCATGTGACATCTTTCCACACAATTAATATTTCTAGCATGAGACAGCAGTAAACGACAGATTCTGAGGAAGATTATAGTCGGCCACAGGTCTCAGCAGGACTCAGGGCCCGCACCCTGCGCTCCCACGAGTCGCCTCATACAGTAACGACGCCTCTGAGCTCCATTTTTTAGGTTCTTATGAACCAATTGAAACCAGAAAATTGTTGAAAGGTTTTCAGGTCAAAACATTCCGCAAATGTTCATTGTGAGTGTCTGCGGCGGGCAAGAACTGCGGCTCCGAGCCGGCAGGGGGCGGGTGGGGGGGCAGGCCGCGAGACGACGGTTGGGGGGGGCCACGAAACGACAGGTGGGGGGGGGGCAGGCCGCGAGAGGACAAACTAAGATTGGGGCCCAGCCCTCACCCTCCTGACAGCCAAGCTCGGAGCCCCCTTTGATCCAGGGTGGTGTCACTGACAGCCGGGCTCGGAGCCCCCTCTGATCCCGAGTGTCACGGTCAGTGTTTGCACCTCTGATGCAGTTCACAACTGGGGCAGAAAGAATTTCACTACCAGCAGTGGAGGAACCACAAATCCCAGTGCAAAGGTGATCAGATACTAAACAACAATATCTGCAGAGTCCAGCAGGGGGCGCTGTGTGCAGAAGGACGGAGCACATGGGCTGCAATAGGGCGGCGCCCATTACTATACATGAGGCGCCATTACAATGTGTCCTCCCCCTCCCCACCAGGACATGTTTATTCAAATCCACCCAACGCCCATTAACCCCTGCACCCTGTGCTCCTCCAGGATCATTAACCCCCTGCAACCTGTGTTCCTCCAGGATCATTAACCCCCGGCACCCTGTGCTCCTCCAGGATCATTAACCCTTTGCCTGTTATACCAATATCTGCTCGTACAGAATTAACCCTGTCTGCAGCAGTGCCCTATGCTCCTCCATCATTAACCCCCTGCCTGCTGTCCCCTCTGCTGCTGCACCATTAACCCCCTGCCTGCTGTGCCCTCTGCTGCTCAAATTATGCTGTGACAACCTCTGACCTAGCATTATCAATTCTGCAGCAAACCCCTATCCATTAACCTCGTGCAGCCCTGGCTATGGCCATTATTGTCCTCCTGCCAGCTGCTGCAACACCTGCTCCCTAATCCTCTGCTGCAGCCTCTGCTTCCCTATTATTTAACCCTCTGCCTGCTGACACATTCACACCACTATTAACCCACTTTCTGCTGAAACAATCCGGCATCATTACCTTTACTTGAGCCACCACTGCAGTGTTTCAGCACAACAGTCAGTACTCATCATTCACCGGATAACACCGAACCGGGACCACCAACCCGATAGCCGGGACCACCAGCCCAATAGCCAACAATAGCATCTGTCACCAGCATTGACTGCACCACTGCCAATGGAAGAGCCAGGACCCTATATCTGCCACGTAACCCCCCACCAGATAAGTCATATAACTGTCCCCTCCTTTCAGACATATAACCCCCCTCAAGATCAGCCATATTGCTCCCATTCTCAGCCTTATTATCCCCCCTGGATCAATCATATCGCTGATCCAGGGGATAATGAGGTTAAAAGGTTGATACGGGGAACAATATAGCATATATGGGAGAAGGGTAAAAAGGGCAATATGGCTGATATCCAGTTGGCAATATGGCTGATCTGGGAGGATTACATGGCAGTAATGTAGCTAAACCAGGGGGTGATATGGTTTATATGGGGGGTAAAATGTATCCATTACCCACCGGATCAGCATATCAACCATATACCCCATCAAAGATCAGCCATATTAACCCCATCATCCCCGAATCCGCTATATGATTGGACTGGAGGGAGGTAATATGGCTGATCTTGGGGGTAACATAACCCCATGTCAGCCATGGAAACCTCAAAAGCAACCATATTCTGCACCCCCATATCGGCCATATTACCCCGAACCCCCCGAGCAACTCAGCCAGATTATCCCTTCAACCTTGATGATCACTGCAAACTCTGTAGAACAAAAGCTTATGCTACAAAGTAACAGGCTGGACTTTTTATCTTTACATTGTATCACATGAATGCATAATAATGATCCAGCTGCATCCAACATGGCTCCTATATTGTCACCTATAGATGCCCATGCAACAATTCGGGGGCAAATGTGGCATTATCGCACCCTACAGTGAACAGCGGATGCTCCACAAATGTGACCAGACATCTACTATGGTGGGATCCTCAGAGGACGACCACGGGGACGGCGACGTCCTCTCCTTTCACCACATCCAGACAAGCAGGAAAAAAAAATAACCATAAAAAACTATTTCTAATATAAACTGTCAGATGTCTCCGGCTTTATAAAAAATCATCTGCCCCGACTCCACGGCGTAAATCCACCCAATACGAGGCCGATATATTACAGGAATCACAATACCCCAGGACACCCGCCGCCGGCCGCCATGGTCCGAACACACATTCTGCAGCGGTTTTCTTTAATGCTGCATCAAGATACAATCCGAAACATATAAAACGTAACAGGGTAAAAAACATCACCGAAAAGCTGTAAGGTTTCTTTGTTGTAGAAGCTTTAAAGTCAAAACCCCCAAATCTTTAAGGACTATAATCTGCTATAGACCCTAAAGTGACATGTGGCCGCACTTGCTGGATAATGCGGAATGTGGTCATCTTGTTACAAGCACTTATTTCCCACAGACTCCGGCGATGGCCGACAGATCTGCGCTCAGTTTAGGCGTCCTGCTCCCACCATAGATGTCACACATAGGTGGAGGATACAGCAGAGCTGGACGTTTGTCACAGCTGCATTGCCCGACCCTCGCGGGGGGCCTCCCCAGTCCCGGCGGCACGGCACAGCGGGGGGCCTCCCCAGTCCCGGCGGCACGGCACAGCGGGGGGCCTCCCCAGTCCCGGCGGCACGGCACAGCGGGGGGCCTCCCCAGTCCCGGCGGCACGGCACAGCGGGGGGCCTCCCCAGTCCCGGCGGCACGGCACAGCGGGGGGCCTCCCCAGTCCCGGCGGCACGGCACAGCGGGGGGCCTCATATTAAATTACGGCTTGTCAGATTTTACCCAACAAAAGCTAAAAACCCAACCTATTATTTTGCTAATAAAAAAAAAAAAGTGTCAGCAGAGTTCCAAGGTCACCGCAAATGACCGGCGTGCCATCCATCCTCGTTAGGAGGCACACGGCCACGGACATTATTATTAGGCGCAGGCGGCACAGGACGGCACCGGGCAGCCTCTGGATGGGGATCCATGAGGCCAGGATATTACAAGGTCTGGCTGAGCCACCGATGCACAGGGGAGGGGGGGGGGGGGGGGGGTTCTGTATTTTTTTCTCCCTTTGATCTGACTTTTGCTGGTTTGGGATTAGGATGTTCCAGGTTTGGCCTCCGCTCATCAAGATGATACAACGGATTTGCTGACACACATTCAAAGGCAAAAAATCAAATCTGCCGCACAGAACGATCAGTGGCGAAAACGTCACATCTGAAGATTTACCAATACGGATTAGCAACTGGTTGCAATGAAATCATGAACACATTGTTACATTTGTACACGGCAACAAAATAGAACAATGTGTCCATGATTTCACTGCAACCAGTGAATAGCAATTTATCTCTGTGTGTAAAGGCCAAAGTCGTCACCAGCGATCAGTGGACCAGCGACATCGTGGAAGTTATTTTAATATCGTTTCCAAGATGTCTTGCTCCTGTTGCCAGGCTTCAGCGGGAGCAGGCTGGTATCCATGGTAAACTGCGGGTATCTAGGCAGCGCGCGCTGCCTAGATACCCGATGTATACCTTGGTTACTACCCTTCTCCGCTCACCGGCTGGTATCCCAGGTACACAGCGCGTACCTAGGGACCCTAGTTTCCCGCTGTGTACCTTGGATACCAGCCGGCGAGCGGAGAAGGCTGGTAACCAAGGTATACATCGAGTATCTAGGCAGCGCAGGCTGCCTAGATACCCGCAGTTTACCCTGGATACCAGCTCCCAGCACTTGCCGAGAGGCGCTGGGAGCTGGCTGATCGCGTGTCTCCAGGTATCAAACGCAGCGATGCTGCGTGTCCACCGTGCGACCATCGCCAGGTTTTCGGTCCTGTTCGAAAACCTGGCGACCATCAACCAGCGATTTATCGCTGGTTGATATACCATGTCACATGCGTCAATATCGCTGCAACGTCATGTGCAGCAGCGACATTAACAGCGATATTGATGCCACATCACACGCATCAATTTGATGAACGATATTGTTAGCGATCACATGCATGCGCGATCGCTAACAATACCGTTCATATCTCTGGTGAGCTGTCGACAGGCAGACTCACCAGCGATGTGGACCAGCGAGAACGCTGGTAACCAAGGTAAACATCGGGTTACTAGGCGCCGCACGGCGCTTAGTAACCGATGTTTACCATAGATATGAGCTCCCAGCATAGGCGTGCAGTGCTGGGAGCTCGCTGATTGATGGCCTACCGGTGCCACACGCAGCGATGCTGCGTGTCCACCGGCTGACCAACGATAAATTTGTGAACAGGTTCACAAATCTGCGATCAAACAATCAAGTGATTTTTTCAAAGAAATGTTGCTTGGTTACACGCAGCGACGCACAAACGATATCGCTTAAGCGATCAAAACAGCAGGTCGCTTAAGCGATATCGTTCATCAAATTGATGCGTGTGACGTGGCGCTTAGACTAATCCAGAGCGATGTGTGCTTGTAGCACGTTCAATTTGCTGAAACATTTGCAGTAAATTTAATATGTTGGCTTATTAAAAAGTAGATGCGCCCAATAATTACTAACATTATTATTATTATTATTATTTATTTATTTATATAGCACCATTAGGTTCCATGGCGCTTTACATGAGGATGAGGGAGACAAGAACAAGTACACTAAATCTAGGCGATCAGGACGTACAGGTACAGGAGGGGCAGGGACCCTGTCCACGAGGGCTCACCAAGACGCTGCCCATAGAGACCCTGAACCCTCCATGAGAGATCTCACCCTTCTATTTTCTCTTATCAATGAATTTGGTTCATGAACTAGGAGGCTCAGGACGAATAAAAAACTGCAATAGGTTCCTACGAGACAGGAGGATGCAATACTGCGCCAGTCGCTGCAAACAAGCAGCCTCATGTACAAGGAAATACAGATTATAAATGTGCATCTAACATAACGATTAGGAAGTTTCTAATATAAACTGTATTATACAAAAGGACACACTACCTTTTAAAAATAAATAAATAATATATAATTTTTATTATTATATATAATATCTTGTAATATTATTGTATACACTAATATATATTTATTTTATTTCTGTCTCCTCAACCACAGCAGGATCGAATAAATATATACAATTATTTTTTAATTATTTATTTATTCCTTTTCCCAGCCACAGCAGAATAGTCCCAAATATTACTGCACCGATACTACTGTGATTGAGGAGAAAAATAAACAAATAAATAATATATATATATATATATTATATATATTACATTATACTTATTTTTATATATCGTATATCAATGGTGTTATCGAAATATTGTAATATTACTTCATATTATAATATATGTTTAATTTTTATCCTCAATCACAGCAGGATCTCTGCAGAAATTTTTGGGACTATCCTGCTGTGGATGAAGAAAATAAAATATAAAAATTAAATATATATATTATAATATATTATACATATTTATTTTATTTTCCTGAAGCACAGCAGGATAGTAGAAGACATTTTTGGGACTCTAGTGAGAGGGGCTTGCAGAAATCCATACAAAAATTCAGCAATTTGTTTCTGCAAATGTAAACTATGTCCGGCTAATGGCACATGGACAGGAGCTCCATCTTATTATTTTATTTTTTGGTGGCAGCCCTTTATATTTCAGGCTGAAATTTTCTGCAGTAACTACACATCTCCTGGCAGAAGCGTGCGTTTTTGGGGCTTTTTTTTTTTTTTTTAGGTGCATATTTTTTAATGATGTCATTGGCTGGAAGAGATGAAAAACGCACCAGAATGCAGATCAGCAATTGACATGAAGCAGATTTTTGAGCATCCAGAATGTGCAGCGTTCACACTCAGACTTCACTGGCTTCAGTATATACAGGCAGATTACACTAAAAACACAGCGTGAACACAAGGCCGACAGCTTAGAGGAAAGTATAAATGTCTGCCACCAGGGGCGTAACTACAACAGGTGCAGGGGTTGCCATCGCGCCCGTGCCCTGGAGCCTGGGGGCCCCAAAAGTCCCTTTGACCTATAGAAAAACACTAATGCTATTAAACATGTGCAATAATTGGGGCCCTGTTGATAGGGGCCCATGAGCTTCAAGTTACACCAGTGACTGCCACCAAATAAAAAGATGCTACAAATGAAAATAAAATAAGCTTCTATCCAGCCTGATCTAGAAGGTCAATAGTAGCCCATTGTCAGACGCAGGAGGTCAGAGCCTCACTACTCCTTTTCTGAGCACCCGGCCCGACCCAGAAGCCGGTGCGACCCGGGAGACCGGAGGACGGCCCGGCCAGGACCAGAAGCCGGTGCGACCAGGCCAGGACCAAAAGCCAGTGCGACCCAGAGACTGGATAACGACCCGGCCCGAACCAGAAACCGGTGTGACCCGGGAGACCAGAGAACAGCCCTGCCAGGACCAGAAGCCAGAGCGACCTGGCCAGGATCCGAAGCCAGAGCGACCCGGGAGACAGCAGGACGGCCCGGCCAGGACCAGAAGCTGGTGCGACCAGGAGACCGGATAACAACCTGGCCCGAACCAGAAACCGGTGTGACCCGGTCTGACCCGGCCAGGACCAGAAGCCGGTGCATATTAAATATATATATATATATATAAATAAAATAATCATTAAAGGGTGGCGCGCGGCGCCTCAGGGGCCAGCACTGCGCGCGGCGCCTCAGGGGCCAGCACTGCGCGCGGCGCCTCAGGGGCCAGCACCGCAGTCTTGCTGCGCTGGGGTCCCGGGTTCGAATCCCACCAGAGATAACACCTGCAAGCAGTCTGTATGTTCTCCCTGTGTGTCATGAGTTTCCTTCGGGTTCTCTGGTTTCCTCAAACACCCCAAAGACTGATGGGGAATTTAGATTGTGAGCCTTAATGGGGACAGTGTGGCTGATGTATGTAAAGCGCTGTGGCATTGATAAATGAACAATTATTATAATTATTATTGTGTGGCACACCCCCTCACTTTCTGAATACAAACTTGCCAATTAAATATAGAATATTTACATTTATATAAGGGGTTTTTGTTCTCTGCCTCCAATCACGATGCTGTACCCTCCGGCTCCAGGCGCCTTCCTGTTTCCACCATGATATAAGAGAAATGGTACACGGGGCCCTCTGACCCCACGGAATAAAGAGGCCCCCGTCTTTGTCCCCGTGATGTAGAAGCCATTAATTACACCTGAGCCGGAAACGCTGGAGATGACGGGACGTGTGCTTTTTTCTTCTTTTACAGGTTCCTACACGTCTCTCCCCCTCCTCTCTCCAATGTCATCCATGCGGCTAAAGCTTTGTTGCAACGTTCGGGTGACTGGTGGAGCTGGGAACGCCTCATACAAGAGAGAGGGGATGAAGTGCTGGATGTTACCGTCACCGGCCCAAATATTACCCCAATCATAGAGCCACCGTCCCCCCATCCCTCCGGCAGAGAAATCGCCATATGAAAGCAGCGGCTGCAGGTCATTCAGGAGACTCCTGATCCCTTTAAAAAGTACTAAAACTCCAGCAATGAATATGTAAAATAAAAGGACCAAAGGGAGGAAATCCAGAGCCAAAAACAGGCAGGGAGGCGGCAGAGCCCCACAGTCACGCAGGGAAAGCGGAGGCGGCAGAGCCCCACAGTCACGCAGGGAAAGCGGAGGCGGCAGAGCCCCACAGTCACGCAGGGAAAGCGGAGGCGGCAGAGCCCCACAGTCACGCAGGGAAAGCGGAGGCGGCAGAGCCCCACAGTCACGCAGGGAAAGCGGAGGCGGCAGAGCCCCACAGTCACGCAGGGAAAGCGGAGGCGGCAAAGCCCCACAGTCACGCAGGGAAAGCGGAGGCGGCAAAGCCCCACAGTCACGCAGGGAAAGCGGAGGCGGCAAAGCCCCACAGTCACGCAGGGAAAGCGGAGGCGGCAAAGCCCCACAGTCACGCAGGGAAAGCGGAGGCGGCAAAGCCCCACAGTCACGCAGGGAAAGCGGAGGCGGCAAAGCCCCACAGTCACGCAGGGAAAGCGGAGGCGGCAAAGCCCCACAGTCACGCAGGGAAAGCGGAGGCGGCAAAGCCCCACAGTCACGCAGGGAAAGCGGAGGCGGCAAAGCCCCACAGTCACGCAGGGAAAGCGGAGGCGGCAAAGCCCCACAGTCACGCAGGGAAAGCGGAGGCGGCAAAGCCCCACAGTCACGCAGGGAAAGCGGAGGCGGCAAAGCCCCACAGTCACGCAGGGAAAGCGGAGGCGGCAAAGCCCCACAGTCACGCAGGGAAAGCGGAGGCGGCAAAGCCCCACAGTCACGCAGGGAAAGCGGAGGCTGCAAAGCCCCAAAGTCACGCAGGGAAAGCGGAGGCTGCAAAGCCCCACAGTCACACAGGGAAAGCGGAGGCTGCAAAGCCCACAGTCACGCAGGGAAAACGGAGGCTGCAAAGCCTACAGTCAAATGGGGAAAAGTAAGAGGAGGCTGCAAACTCCACAGTTCGGCTAGTGTCTACAGCGTTTTCCTGCGCGCTCAGTAAATGCGTATATCCGGTCCATCTGTGTTAAGTGGCCGGCTGCGCTGGAACCCCAGTGAATAGGCAGCCTGAGCACAGCATTTCATTACGTTAAGGCTATGCTCTCAGGCTAATGTGACCCTAGCCTAACACAGGGACAAGTGTCAGAGGAGGCTGCAAACCCCACATGACGCGGGGAAAACTGAGGCTGCAAACCCCACAATCACACAGGGCTACATTGAGGAGAAAATACAGAAAAAGGGGGAAAAAAAGTTAGGAAGAAAAAAAAAAAAAATATTATAAAAATACAGAAAATTGAAAGAAAAAAAAAAAAATAAAAGCTAAATACTTATACCATACAGAAAAAAGTTAAAATATACACACACACACAAACAAAATACAAAAAAAGGTAATAAAGTTATATTTATAAATTACACAAAAAAAATAAATATTGAGAAAGGGGAGGAAAATAGAAAAAAAAAAAAATCTAAATATTTATAAAATTCCGAAAAAAAAGGGGGAAAAAAAAAAAAAAAAAATCAAAATATTCATAAAATACAGGAAAAAAAAGGGAAAAAGGAGACAGAGAAAAATCTAAATATATATAAGTGCAGAAAGATGGAAAAATAAATCTATATACAAAATACAAAATACAGAAAAAGGGAAAAAATTTCAATTAATAAAATCCAGAAAAAGTGAAAAAAATTGAACAATCAAAATATATACAAAAAAATAAATAAGTAAAGTCAAGTACAGAAGACAACGTAATTGATCGCTGAGCAAAATCTATAAAGCAGGAATTTAGTAACAGATTGTAGCAACATCAGCGAGAGATAAAATGTAACAAAAAAACAACAACAAATAAATGAATCCATATAATCACAGTCTTGACCATCGTCAGTGACGGAGGCTGAAGATCGGAGACATTTCTTCATTTGCAGCCCCCCACATTGTATCCGGGACACCTAGGATTTATCATAACGATATCAGGTGTTATATAGGAGACCCCCATCCCCCCCAGGACCAGTGCAGGTCGTGCCCCCCCCCCAATAAGATGTAATAAAACACAGGTAGAAGGCAAAGCGGCAGCCGCCATCACCCCGAGGCCTGACGGAGGGCAACACACAGACAGGAGGAGGAGTGTGGGGGGGCCGGGACTATTCTGGGAATATTAATGGTGGTAATAATGAGAAGGGGGCCGATAGGGCCGGATTATTACTAGGAGGAGCAGAAGACGTTGGGGGTGACAGTAATGTCAATGAGGGGCAGGTACAGGCCATGGCAGCGTTATGCATCCAGAATAGATGTGTGCACAGTATATAGGTATAATGGGGGCGGGGGGACATATAAGAGCAGGAGATTGGTGTCGTTTGCACTTGTAGGGGGAGAATCAATCCAAAACAAAAAGTAAATATGGAGATAATGATGATGACTCCGCGGCCCCCGAGATGTCAGAGGACACAAAATAACTATAACGAGGACAGACGGACGCTGCAAGGGGCGGACGATGGGAGGATGCGGATGATGGGACTTATCCTGGGTTGGAATCACAGGGAAGAACATGGTGTACAATATGTGTATGTATGAGAGGGGGAGGGGGATACATAATATCCTCCATTATAATACACATCGTATACATAATATATAAACACAGAGGACTGCACCATTGGCTGCGCTGTATACAGGGGCTCTGCATGCTGGAACAGGATAGTGTATGACCGTGAGCTGCATACAGGGGCTCTGGAGAGTATAATGTTATACAGCAGAAATGACCTAAACTACAGGGGTATATACACTGTATATGGGGTCTCCAACATAATAATATATACAGCACACACCACTACACTGTATACAGGATCTCCTATATAATATATACAGCACACACCACTACTGTATACAGGGTCTCCTATGTAATATATACAGCACACACCACTACTGTATACAGGGTTTCCTATGTAATATATACAGCACACCACTACACTGTATACAGGGTTTCCTATGTAATAATATATACAGCACATCACTACACTGTATACAGGGTTTCCTATGTAATAATCTATACAGCACATCACTACACTGTATACAGGGTTTCCTATGTAATAATATACACAGCACATCACTACACTGTATACAGGGTCTCCTATGTAATATATACAGCACATCACTACAATATATACAGCACACCACTACACTGTATACAGGGTCTCCTATGTAATATATACAGCACACATCACTACACTGTATACAGGGTCTCCTATGTAATAATATACACAGCACACACCACTACAATATATACAGCACACACCAATACACTGTATACAGGGTCTCCTAAGTAATAATACATACAGCACATCACTACACTATATACAGGGTCTCCTATGTAATAATATATACAGCACATCACTACACTGTATACAGGGTCTCCTATGTAATATATACAGCACACCACTACACTGTATACAGGGTTTCCTATGTAATAATATACACAGCACATCACTACACTGTATACAGGGTCTCCTATGTAATATATACAGCACATCACTACAATATATACAGCACACCACTACACTGTATACAGGGTCTCCTATGTAATATATACAGTACACACTACAATATATACAGCACACCACTACACTGTATACAGGGTCTCCTATGTAATATATACAGCACACATCACTACACTGTATACAGGGTCTCCTATGTAATAATATACACAGCACACACCACTACAATATATACAGCACACACCAATACACTGTATACAGGGTCTCCTAAGTAATAATATATACAGCACATCACTACACTGTATACAGGGTCTCCTATGTAATATATACAGCACATCACTACACTGTATACAGGGTCTCCTATGTAATAATATATACAGCACATCACTACACTGTATACAGGGTCTCCTATGTAATAATATACACAGCACACACCAATACACTGTATACAGGGTCTCCTATGTAATAATATATACAGCACATCACTACACTGTATACAGGGTCTCCTATGTAATAATATATACAGCACATCACTACACTGTATACAGGGTCTCCTAAGTAATAATATATACAGCACATCACTACACTGTATACAGGGTCTCCTATGTAATATATACAGCACATCACTACACTGTATACAGGGTCTCCTATGTAATAATATATACAGCACATCACTACACTGTATACAGGGTCTCCTATGTAATAATATACACAGCACACACCAATACACTGTATACAGGGTCTCCTATGTAATAATATATACAGCACATCACTACACTGTATACAGGGTCTCCTATGTAATTAATATATACAGCACATCACTACACTGTATACAGGGTCTCCTATGTAATAATATATACAGCACATCACTACACTGTATACAGGGTCTCCTATGTAATAATATACACAGCACATCACTGCACTGTATACAGGGTCTCCTATGTAATAATATACACAGCACATCACTACACTGTATACAGGGTCTCCTATGTAATAATATACACAGCACATCACTACACTGTATACAGGGTCTCCTATGTAATAATCTATACAGCACATCACTACACTGTATACAGGGTCTCCTATGTAATAATCTATACAGCACATCACTACACTGTATACAGGGTCTCCTATGTAATAATCTATACAGCACATCACTACACTGTATACAGGGTCTCCTATGTAATAATCTATACAGCACATCACTACACTGTATACAGGGTCTCCTATGTAATAATCTATACAGCACATCACTACACTGTATACAGGGTCTCCTATGTAATAATCTATACAGCACATCACTACACTGTATACAGGGTCTCCTATGTAATAATATATACAGCACATCACTACACTGTATACAGGGTCTTCTATTTAACAATATATTGTATACATCATACATCACTATACAGGTGAATACAATGTATATGTGGGAGGGGTGTCTAGACATTATAATACATATAGCAGATATCGCACTGAATGACACTGTAAGATCTCCAATATATACACATCGCTACACTCCTACATAAATACAGAATAAAATATATACAGTATAAGTAACTATAGTGTATATGGGGCCCCTATGTAATAATAATAATATATGCAGCGTATCATTACACCACTGTATATGGGGTCTCCTACACAGTCTATACAGAATGACACTGTAGACATGGTCTCCTATATAATAACATATATTGGACATGACACTGTATATGGGGGTCTCCTGTATAGTAGATCCAACACTGTATATGGGGTCCCCTACATAGTGGATCTGACAGTGTATAAGGGTGTCCCCTATATAGTGGATCCAATATTATATGCGGGGTCCCCTATATAGTGGAAATATAAATATATACAGGGTCTCCTATATAATGTATACAGCACACAATATTACACTGTATACAAGGTCTCATATAATATATGCAGCAGATCATCATACCACTGTATACGGTGTCCTCTATATAGTGGATCCGACAATGTATACGGGGCTCCTATATAGTGGATATAACAATGTATATGGGGTCATATATATATAAAATGTATACAGCTCACAATACTACACTGCATACAGGGTCTCCTGTATAATAATATAGAGCACATCATTACACCACTGTATACGGGGTCTCTGCACATTATATACACACCGTATGCTCCGGACTCTACACTATAATATTCCGTCTCTCAGCTCATTTTCATGATATAACATATTTGGCTCCATCATACAGGGGCCCCTGGTGACTATTACGGTATGTATAATCTCCAGCCCCAGTACTCCCAATGTCTTGGTGATTCCTATGTGTGATGTGTGGGCCCCTCACCCCCCTTCCCAGGGTCCTCCATCCCCACCCTCCTCCTCGGGGCTCCTCATCCTGCTCCCCAGGAACCCTCATCCCCTCCCTGTGGCCCCTCATTCTCACCCACCTCCTCCTCGGGGCCCCTCCTCCTCACCCCCCGCCTCCTCCTCCTCGGGACCCCCCTTCCTCACCCCCTGCCTCCTCCTCTTCGGGAGACCCCTTCCTCACCCCCCGCCTCCTCCTTGGGACCCCTCTTCCTCACCCCCCGCCTCCTCCTACTGCTCGGGACCCCTCTTCCTCACCCCCCCGCCTCCTCCTCCTCCTCCTCGGGACCCCTCTTCCTCACCCCCCGCCTCCTCGGGACCCCTCTTCCTCACCCCCCGCCTCCTCCTCCTCGGGACCCCTCTTCCTCACCCCCCGCCTCCTCCTCCTCCGGACCCCTCTTCCTCACCCCCCGCCTCCTCCTCCTCCGGACCCCTCTTCCTCACCCCCCGCCTCCTCCGGACCCCTCTTCCTCACCCCCTCCTCCTCCGGACCCCTCTTCCTCACCCCCTCCTCCTCCGGACCCCTCTTCCTCACCCCCCGCCTCCTCCTCCTCCGGACCCCTCTTCCTCACCTCCTCCGGACCCCTCTTCCTCACCCCCCACCTCCTCCTCATCTGGACCCCTCTTTCTTACCCCCCACTTCCTCATTGGGACCCCTCTTCCTTACCCCCCACTTCCTCCTCTTGGGACCCCTCTTCCTTACCCCCCACTTCCTTCTCATCGGGTCCCCTCTTCCTCACACCCCTCCTCCTTGGGGCCCTCCTCCTCGGCCCTTCACCCTCCTCCTCGGCTCTTCACCCTCCTCCTTTTCCCCGGGGCCCCTCTCCCGCCACCTCCTTCCCTGGGTCTCTTTCTCTGTCCTCCTCCCCGGGGTCCCTCATCCTCCTCCCTGGGGCCCCTCCTCCCCCCCTGGGGCCCCCAATCACTCCTCTCCTCATCCCCAGGGCCCCTCAGCCTCTCTCCTCCTCCTCCTCCCGGGGCCCCTCTCTCCACCTCCTCGTCCCCGGGGCCCCTCTCTCTCCCTCCTCCTGGGGCCCATATCCCTCCTCTCCTCCTCTGGGCCCCTCATCCTCCCTCTCTCTCCTCCTTCATCTCCCTCCTCCTCCTCAGGGCCCCTCATCCTCTCCCTCCTCCTCCCGGAGCCCCTCCTCCCTCTTCCTGGGGCCCTTATCCCTCCTCCCCATGGCCACAATCCCTCCTCCTCCCTCTTCCTGGGGCCCTTATCCCTCCTCTCCTCCTTGCCCTCCCCGGGGCCCCTCCTCCTCCTTCCCTGGGGCCCCTATCACTCCTCTCCTCCCAGGGCCCCTCAGCTGCTCTCTCATCCTCCCGGGGCCCCTCTCTCCACCTCCTCGTCCCCGGGGCCCCTCTCCCTCCTCAGGGCCCCTCATCCCCTCCCTCCTCCTCCCTGGGGCCCCTCATCCTCTCTCTCCCTCCCGTCTGCCCCGGGGCCCCAATATTCTCCCTCTCCTCCTCCCGGGTCCCCTATATTCTCTCTCTTATCCTCCCTGGGCCCCCCTCTTTCCCGCTCCCCTCCTCCCGGGGCCCCTCATCCTCTCCTCCTCCTCCCTGGGGCCCCTATCCCTCCTCTCTCCTCCCCCGGGCCCCCCTCTTTCTCTCTCCTCTATCCTCCTCCTCCCCAGGGCCCCTATCCCTCCTCTATCCTCCTCCTCCCCGGGGCCCCTATCCTCCTCTATCCTTCCCTCCCCCCGGGGCCCCTCATCTCTCTCTCCTCTCCTCCCCGGGGCCCCTCATCCTCTCTCCTCTCCTCCTCCCCGGGGCCCCTCATCTCTCTCTCTCCTCCTCCCCGGGGCCCCTCATCCTCTCTCTCTCCTCCTCCCCGGGGCCCCTCTCTCTCCTGCTCCCTGGGGCCCCTCATCCTCTCTCTCTCCTCCTCCCCGGGGCCCCTCTCTCTCCTCCTCCCTGGGGCCCCTCATCTTCTCTCTCTCTCCTCCCTGGGGCCCCTCTCTCTCCTCCTCCCTGGGGCCCCTCTCTCTCTCTCCTCCCTGGGGCCCCTCTCTCCTCCTCCCTGGGGCCCTCTCTCTCCTCCTCCTGGGGCCCCTCATCCTCTCTCTCCTCCTCCCTGGGGCCCCTCTCTCTCCTCCTCCCTGGGGCCCCTCTCTCTCCTCCTCCCTGGGGCCCTCTCTCTCCTCCTCCTCCGGGGCCCCTCATCCTCTCTCTCTCCTCCTCCCTGGGGCCCCTCTCTCTCCTCCTCCCTGGGGCCCCTCATCCTCTTTCTCTCCTCCTCCCTGGGGCCCCTCATCCTCTTTCTCTCCTCCTCCCTGGGGCCCCTCTCTCTCCTTCTCCCTGGGGCCCCTCATCCTCTCTCTCCTCCTCCCCGGGGCCCCTCTCTCTCTCTCCCTTCTCCTCCCAGGGGTCCCTCTCTCTCTCTCCCTTCTCCTCCCGGGGCCCCTCTCTCTCCTCCTCCCCGGGGCCCCTCTCTCTCTTCTCCTCCCAGGGGCCCCTCTCTCTCTTCTCCTCCCAGGGGCCCCTCTCTCTCTCCCTCTCTCTTCTCCTCCCCGGGGCCCCTCTCTCTCTTCTCCTCCCTGGGGCCCCTCTCTCTCCCCCTCTCCTCCTCCCCGGGGCCCCTCTCTCTCCCCCTCTCCTCCTCCCCGGGGCCCCTCTCTCCCTCCTCCTCCTCCTCCTCGGGGCCCCTCTCTCTCCCCCTCTCCTCCTCCCCGGGGCCCCTCTCTCTCCCTCTCTCCTCCTCCGGGGCCCCTCTCTCTCCCTCTCTCCTCCTCCCCGGGGCCCCTCTCTCCTCCTCTCCGGGGCCCCTCTCTCTCTCTCCTCCTCCCCGGGGGCCCTTCTCTCCTCCTCCCCGGGGCCCCTCTCTCTCTCTCCTCCTCCCGGGGCCCCTCTCTCTCCTCCTCTCCTCCCCGGGGCCCCTCTCTCTCTCTCTCCTCCCGGGGCCCCTCTCTCTCTTCCTCCCCGGGGCCCCTCTCTTCTCCTCCCCCGGGGCCCCTCTCTCTCTCTCCTCCTCCCGGGGCCCCTCATTCTCTCTCTCCTCCTCCCGGGGGGCCCCTCATCCTCTCTCTCTCCTCCTCCCCGGGGCCCCTCTCTCTCTCTCTCCTCCTCCCGGGGCCCCTCATCCTCTCTCTCTCCTCCTCCCCCGGGGCCCCCTCCTCTCTCTCTCTCCTCCTCCCCGGGGCCCTCATCCTCTCTCTCTCCTCCTCCCCGGGGCCCCTCTCTCTCTCTCTCCTCCTCCCCGGGGCCCCTCTCTCTCTCTCCTCCTCCCCCGGGGCCCCTCTCTCTCTCTCTCTCCTCCTCCCCGGGGCCCCTCTCTCTCCCTCTCTCCTCTCCCGGGGCCCCTCTCTCCCTCTCTCCTCCTCCCCGGGGCCCCTCTCTCTCCCTCTCTCCTCCTCCCCGGGGCCCCTCTCTCTCCTTCTCCTCTCCCCTGGGCCCCTCTCTTCTTCTCCTCTCCCGGGGCCCCTCTCTCTCCCTCTCTCCTCCTCCCCGGGGCCCCTCTCTCTCTTCTCCTCCTCCCCGGGGCCCCTCTCTCTCTCTCCTCCTCCCCGGGGCCCCTCTCCCTCTCCTCCTCTCTCCCGCTCCTCCTCCTCCTCTCCGGGGCCCCCGGTTCCCCCCTCTCCGGTCTCTCCCCTCATCCTCCCCCTGTGTCCCCGGTGTGTGCAGCAGCCTCCTGTGTCCCCGGGCTCCGGTGTTTGCCGTCCTGCCCCCCGCCACCCCCGCCGTTAATTATAATAATCCTGAGTACTAATAAATTATGCTAAGTCTCCCGTGTGTATGAATATGAATATGTAAAGCGCGGTAATGATACCTGCAGCCGCCGCCGCTGAACTCTCATCTTGACTCGCTGCTCCTCCGTCCGCCATTTTGAATATTTTAACCAAAATCGGCCGGCGCTGACCCCTCCCCCTGCCCCGCACTGACCCCGCCCCCTGCCCAGCGCGCGGCCGCTGACCCCTCCCCTGCCCGCGCCCCCGCCTCCTCGCTGCAGACTGACTGACGAGTTTTGTTGTCTTTTTTTTTTTCTTTTTTTTTTCAAGACGCTTTATTTAAAAACACACAAAGCGGACAACCACCTCCAGTCAGTGTTATTAGAGGCTTGCAGGTGGCTCAGTGGTGGGCGGGGCTTGTAAACCGTGGACTCGCGCATGCGCAGTACAAAGAAAGGGAGACAGGTGGCTGTGA
The DNA here is from genome assembly GCA_033576535.1 of Allobates femoralis. Taxonomy (NCBI): domain Eukaryota; kingdom Metazoa; phylum Chordata; class Amphibia; order Anura; family Aromobatidae; genus Allobates; species Allobates femoralis. The sequence continues at coordinate 8,613,564 of JARQOC010000002.1, read as the reverse complement.
AAAGCCTATTGGGCGGACTACAAGTCCAGCGAGCCCTGATAACCCTGCACGGCGGCTTTGTAGACCCTTAAAATGAATACAATTACAATTTAACCCTTTCAGACGGTCATTTTGTCTCCTTTTCCTTGTTTTTCCTCTCCCCACAGCTTGAGTCTCTGTGGGACGAGCTGTAGCTTTGAATGATGCCGTAAAGATAGGAAAAAAAACAACAAAATACGGTGAAAAATACCTCAAAACATGGTGAAATGGGGAAAAAAACACCAAACTACGGTGAAAAATACCTCAAAACATGGGGGAAAAAAAAATAGGAAAAAACTCAAAACTGGAGGAAAAAACACCAACTCGTGAAAAATACCTCAAAACATGGTGAAATGGGGAAAAAAAAACACCAATCTACAGTGAAAAATACCTCAAAACATTTGTGGTGAAATGGGAAAAAAAAACACCAAACTATAGTGGAAAAATACCTCAAAACATGGTGAAATGGGGAAAAAAAACACCAAGCTAAGTGAAAAATACCTCAAACATGGTTGAAAAATGGAAAGGAAAAAAAAAACACCAAACTATAGTGAAAAATACCTCAAAACATGGTGAAAAAACACAAACTACTGTGAAAAATACCTCAAAACATGGTGAAATGGGGAGAAAACACACCAAACTACAGTGAAAAATACCTCAAAACATGGTGAAATGAGGAAAAACACACCAAACTACAGTGAAAAATACCTCAAAAACATGGTGAAAAGGCGGAAAAAAAAAAACGCCAAACTACAGTGAAAAGTACCTCAAAACATGTTGGTGAAATGGGGAAAAAAAAACACAAATACAGTGAAAAAATACTCAAAACATGGTGAAATGGGGAAAAAAACACCAAACTACGGTGAAAAGTACCTCAAAACATGGTGAAATGGGGAAAAAAACACCAAACTACGGTGAAAAATACTTCAAAACATGGGGGAAAAAACACCAAACTACGGTGAAAAATACCTCAAAACACAGTGAAATGGGGAAAAACAAACTACGGTGAAAAATATAAACAGGGAAAAGAACAACCAAACTACAGTGAAAAATACCTCAAAACATGAAGTGAAAAGGGAAAAAACACCAAGCTACAGTGAAAAATACCTCAAAACATGGTGAAATGGGGAAAAAAACAAACTAGTGAAAATACTCAAACATGTGAAATGTGAAAACCAAATGAAAATATAACTCAAAACAATGGTGAAATTGAAAAATAAATGGGGAAAAAAAACACCCAAACTACAGTGAAAAATACCTCAAAACATGGTGAAATGGGGAAAAAAACACCAAACTACGTGAAAAATACCTCAAAAACATGGTGAATGGGAGGAAAATAAAGTGAAAAAAAACACCAAACTACAGTGAAAAATACCTCAAAACAATTGAAATGGGGAAAAAACAAACAATACATGGAAAAATACCTCAAAACATGGTGGAAATGGTGAAAAAAAACACCAAACTAAGTGAAAAATACCTCAAAACATGGTGAAATGGTGAAAAAAACACCAAACTATAGTGAAAAATACCTCAAAACATGGTGAAATGGTGAAAAAAAACACCAAACTAAGTGAAAAATACCTCAAAACATGGTGTGGAAAAAACACAAACTACGTGAAAAATACCTCAAAACATGGTGAAATGGGGAAAAAACACCAAACTACAGTGAAAAATACCTCAAAACATGGTGAAATGGGGAAAAAACACCAAACTACAGTGAAAAATACCTCAAAACATGGTGAATGGGAAAAAAAACCCAAACTACAGTGAAAAAGTACCTCAAAACATGGTGAAATGGGGAAGAAAAAAAACACCAAACTACAGTGAAAAATACCTCAAAACATGGTGAAATGGGGAAAAAAAACACCAAACTACGGTGAAAAGTACCTCAAAACATGGTGAAATGGGGAAAAAACACCAAACTACGGTGAAAAATACCTCAAAACATGGGGAGAAAAACACCAAACTACGGTGAAAAATACCTCAAAACACAGTGAAATGGGAAAAAAAACACCAAACTACAGTGAAAAATACCTCAAAACATGGTGAAATGGTGAAAAAAAACACAAACTAAGTGAAAAATACCTCAAAACATGGTGAAATGGGGAAAAAAACACCAAATACGTGAAAAATACCTCAAAACATGGGGAAAAAAACCAAACTACGGTGAAAAATACCTCAAAAACAGGTGAAATGGGAAAAAAAAACACCAAACTAAGTGAAAAATACCTCAAAACATGGTGAAATGGTGAAAAAACACCAAACTAAGTGAAAAATACCTCAAAAACATGGTGAAATGGGGAAAAAACACAAACAAGTGAAAAATACCTCAAACGTAAACCAAACTACGGTGAAAAATACCTCAAAACATGGGGAAATGGGGAAAACACACCAAACTACAGTGAAAAATACCTCAAAACATGGTGAAATGGGGAAAAAAAACACCAAACTACGTGAAAAGTACCTCAAAACATGGTGAAATGGGGAAAACACAAACAGTGAAAAACTCAAACATGTGAAAAGCGAAAAAAAAACGCAAACAGTGAAAATACCTCAAAACATGGTGAAATGGGGAAAAAAACCAAAACTACAGTGAAAATACCAAAACATGGGGAAAAAACCAAACTACGTGAAGTACTCAAAACATGGGAAATGGGGAAAAAAACACCAAACTACAGTGAAAATACCTCAAAACATGAAAGAAAAATAGAAAAAAAAAATAAATGGGGGAAAAAACGCCAAAGAATGGTGAAGACGCGCCGTCCGCCATTATTTTTGGGGTTTTTTCTTACGTCGTTGATCGTGTGATAAAATGGACCAGATAATGGGATTCTCCGGCTCGCTGCCGTTACGGCGATACCAAACATGGGGGGGGTTAATATAATTTTTATTTTTTGATGGGACACGCGGTAACTTGTGTCCCGGGAGGGCCCCGGTTGTCATGGTAACACTGGGGGCCCCGCCATTGTATGAACAAGCAACTAAGTTATTGACACCATCAGCTTCAGCAGCTGGTACCCTCCGTACACTATAATAAGGGGTTAAAGCGCCTCTATAGGCCTGGAGGACTACAGGTCCCAGCATGCCCTTATCTTGGAGATGCTGAGACTTGTGGTCCCACGACGTGCTGAGTCATATAAAGTGTCTATGGAGGACTACAGGCCCAGGGGCCCCCAATTATTGCAAATCTTTAATAGCATAAGTCTTTTTCTATAGGCCAAAGGGACTTTTGGGGCCCCCCAGGCTGCAGGGCCCGGGTGTGATTGTAGCCCCTGCACCTGTTGTAGGTACACCCCTGACTACAGGTCCCAGCGTGCCCTTACAGCAATGCTGGGCAATGACCCAGAGACATATGTCAGCTGGTGTCGCCTGCTGGGACTTTTTCTTCCATCTACATTGTTAGTGGAGGACTACAAGTCCCAGCAGGCGATTATAGCAATGTTACACAATACCTCAGAGAAGCATTGCGGCCGTGCTGGGACTTGTGGTTCTTCCATCTAGATCATTAGCGGAGGACTACAGGTCCCAGCATGCCCTTATCTTGGAGACGCTGAGACTTGTGGTAGTCTGGTAGTTTTATCATGTAAAGTGTCTATGGAGGACTACAATCCTCATCATCCTCATAACACTTCTTTCTTGGCAGGCTGAGACTCGTGGTGCCAGGGCGCAGTGTAAGGATCCACATATAACTGCTATCTTGTGGGTCAGGTGCAGGTAAGGTGAGCCTGGATTTATAGCTCCACAATAAAACCTGCTGGGAGTTGTAGTTCCACAGACTCATACGTGGGGGGGACTACAAGCCTCAGTATCCTTTATAAGTCTACAGTTGTGGTTCCAAATTCTGCATTGGACAGTAGAGGGACTACAAGTCTCATCATCACCTGCGATTACTAATGTTTTTTGTAAGCTAGGAGGCCGTGCTGGGACTTGTGGTTCCACTATCAGCTTTGCAGGACTGGTTGTGCCTGGTGTGGATGATTGTAGGAGATGCTGGGAGTTGTAGTGTCGGCGGTGTTTGCCTGCAGCCGGTCGTGTCCGCACTCGTCTCTTCTACCAGGATTGTGTTTGTTTAAAGAAACCCCATTGTAATAAAGAACATAAGAAACTTCCAGAATGACTGATCCTTTGTGCCCAGATCCAGCAGCTGCCACAAGTTCACCGTTAACCCCTCGTGTTCCTGACACCATAGGAAATTACAAAACTTTTTTTTTCTTTTTGCCTCTGGTGATAAATCTTATTAATAAACCGAATAAACCGTAAGGTAAAGCAGCAGCAGCCGCCACAATATTGACTCTATTGACATCAGTGACAATGGAGCCATCATGGCTGGTATACGGAGGGTCTTGTGGGGTGTTCTCAGTATGTGCCGGGTCTTGTGGGGTGTTCTCAGTATGTGGCGGGTCTTGTGGGGTGTTCCTGGTATACGGAGGGTCTTGTGGGGTGTTCTCAGTATGTGGCGGGTCTCGTGGGGTGTTCTCAGTATGTGGCGGGTCTTGTGGGGTGTTCCTGGTATACAGAGGGTCTTGTGGGGTGTTCTCAGGATGTGCCGGGTCTTGTGGGGTGTTCTCAGTATGTGGCGGGTCTTGTGGGGTGTTCCTGGTATACAGAGGGTCTTGTGGGGTGTTCTCAGTATGTGCCGGGTCTTGTGGGGTGTTCTCAGTATGTGCCGGGTCTTGTGGGGTGTTCTCAGTATGTGGCGGGTCTTGTGGGGTGTTCTCAGTATGTGGCAGGTCTTGTGGGGTGTTCTCAGTATGTGGCGGGTCTTGTGGGGTGTTCTCAGTATGTGGCGGGTCTAGTGGGGTGTTCTCAGTATGTGGCGGGTCTTGTGGGGTGTTCCTGGTATACGGAGGGTCTTGTGGGGTGTTCTCAGTATGTGCCGGGTCTTGTGGGGTGTTCTCAGTATGTGGCGTGTCTTGTGGGGTGTTCCTGGTATACGGAGGGTCTTGTGGGGTGTTCTCAGTATGTGGCGGGTCTTGTGGGGTGTTCTCAGTATGTGGCGGGTCTTGTGGGGTGTTCCTGGTATACGGAGGGTCTTGTGGGGTGTTCTCAGTATGTGCCGGGTCTTGTGGGGTGTTCTCAGTATGTGTCGGGTCTTGTGGGGTGTTCTCAGTATGTGCCGGGTCTTGTGGGGTGTTCTCAGTATGTGGCGGGTCTTGTGGGGTGTTCTCAGTATGTGGCAGGTCTTGTGGGGTGTTCTCAGTATGTGGCGGGTCTTGTGGGGTGTTCTCAGTATGTGGCGGGTCTAGTGGGGTGTTCTCAGTATGTGGCGGGTCTTGTGGGGTGTTCTCAGTATGTGGCGGGTCTTGTGGGGTGTTCTCAGTATGTGGCGGGTCTTGTGGGGTGTTCTCAGTATGTGGCGGGTCTTGTGGGGTGTTCTCACCATTTGGCGGGTCTTGTGGGGTGTTCTCACCATTTGGCGGGTCTTGTGGGGTGTTCTCACCATTTGTCAGGTCTTGTGGGGTGTTCTCACCATTTGGCGGGTCTTGTGGGTGTTCCCAGTATAAGGAGGGTCTTGTGGGGTGTTCTCACCATTTGTCAGGTCTTGTGGGGTGTTCCCGGTATACAGAGGGTGTTGTGGGGTGTTCTCACCATTTGTCAGGTCTTGTGGGGTGTTCCCGGTATACGGAGGGTCTTGTGGGGTGTTCTCACCATTTGGCGGATCTTGTGGGGTGTTCTCACCATTTGGCGGGTCTTGTGGTGTGTTCTCACCATTTGGCGGGTCTTGTGGGGTGTTCCCGGTATACGGAGGGTGTTGTGGGGTGTTATCACCATTTGTCAGGTTTTGTGGGGTGTTCCTAATATACAGTAGGTCTTGTGCAATGTTATGTGTATACACAGGGTCTTGTGGGGTGTTCCTGGTATACAGTAGGTCTTGAGGTGTTCCTGTTATATGTCAGGTCTTCTGCAGTGTTCCCAGTTTATGGTGGGTGTGAGGATCTGAAATGGTGAGTTGTAATAATTGTATCCAGCACTGTGGAGTTTGTGAGCCAAACATCTGACGCTGACTCTTCAATCTCCTTGAATCCAACTCAGACTCCACCAAAATGGACACCGACTCCACAGCCCTGTTTGTACCTGTACATGGTATTTCAGCAAATCCAAGTAGATGATCACAATGCAATGTCCCCAGTCCACAAGATAAGAAACCAGCCAGCAAAATAGTCCATGTAATAATAAATAATAATGGGATAATTCCTAAAATCCAGAAGGTAGATATCATGACTGTAGCACGTGAATTAAGCTTTAAGTTCTATAGTCCACCCATGGGTTTCAGGATCGGCCTTCGCACTGGTTCTCTTGCTTCCAATTCACAACAACAACTGACCTCCCCCCAAATACATGTCTTCTAAATCCTTCTCTAGGAGGCAACCCCCTCCCCAAATTAGGCAAAGACAAGTGCAACCAACCCCCTTAACTATATGTACATTTAATTCAAAAGTAAAAGAAGGTCACTTAAGTCTCTGGCCAGTAAAGGTGTGCGAACAGGTGTCTCCCCCTGCCGAAAAGAACAAAGGTTCCCCAACTAGATGCCGGACAATGACTGCTAATGCAGACATGAAACTGGAAAAGAAAATGGCGCACATAGGGTATACCTGTTTTGCAAAATAATTAAATTGTAGGGTGATACTGCTCAGCTTATGTGGTTGTGAGAGTCACAACCACTAAAAATGTTCACGGTGCCGATTGATGTCCTGACTGTAACGGTCTGCTGCAGTCTCCCACCAGGTAAATTCAGGAGAAAGAAATGGGACCGTGACCGCGCTCCCGCTGGAAAAATAAAAAATTCTTGTGATAACCGTAAATGTTTGTGATTTTATTTTCTACGCATTTCAGGGCAACTAAGGCCCCTTCATCAGGAAGGTGTTCCCAATATACGGAGGATCTTGTGGGGTGTTCCCAGTATACAGAGGGTCTTGTGGGGTGTTCCCAATATACGGAGGGTCTTGTGGGGTGTTCCTAATATACGGCATGCCTTGTGCTGTGTTCCCGGTATATGGCAGTTCTTGTGGGGTGTTCCCAGTATACGGAGGGTCTTGTGGGGTGTTCCCAATATACGGAGGATCTTGTGGGGTGTTCCCAGTATACAGAGGGTCTTGTGGGTGTTCCCAATATACGGAGGGTCTTGTGGGGTGTTCCTAATATACGGCATGCCTTGTGCTGTGTTCCCGGTATATGGCAGTTCTTGTGGGGTGTTCCCAGTATACGGGGGGTCTTGTGGGGTGTTCCCAATATACGGAGGATCTTGTGGGGTGTTCCCAGTATACAGAGGGTCTTGTGGGGTGTTCCCACTATACGGAGGGTCTTGTGGGGTGTTCCCAGTATACGGAGGGTCTTGTGTGGTGTTCCCAATATACGGCATGCCTTGTGCTGTGTTCCCGGTATATGGCAGTTCTTGTGGAGTGTTCCCAGTATACGGAGGGTCTTGTGGGGTGTTCCCAGTATACGGAGGGTCTTGTGGGGTGTTCCCAGTATACGGAGGGTCTTGTGGGGTGTTCCCAATATACGGCATGCCTTGTGCAGCGTTCCCGGTATATGGCAGGTCTTCTGGGGTGTTCCCAGTATACGGAGGGTCTTGTGGGGTGTTCCCAGTATACGGAGGGTCTTGTGGGGTGTTCCCAGTATACGGAGGGTCTTGTGGGGTGTTCCCAATATATGGCATGCCTTCTGCAGTGTTCTCGGTATATGGCAGGTTTTGTGGGGTGTTCCCAGTATACGGAGGGTCTTGTGGGGTGTTCCCAATATACGGCATGCCTTGTGCAGCGTTCCCGGTATATGGCAGGTCTTGTGGGGTGTTCCCAGTATACAGAGAGTCTTGTGGGGTGTTCCCCAATATACGGCATGCCTTGTGCAGCGTTCCCGGTTTATGGCAGGTCTTGTGGGGTGTTCCCAGTATACAGAGGGTCTTGTGGGGTGTTCCCCAATATACGGCATGCCTTGTGCAGCGTTCCCGGTATATGGCAGGTCTTGTGGGGTGTTCCCAATATACGGCATGCCTTGTGCAGTGTTCCTTGTATATGGCAGGTCTTGCGGGGTGTTCCTGAGGTACAGAAGTCCTTTTGGGCTGTTTTCCTGGTATACAGAAGGTCTTGTGGGGCATTTCAGACATACGTCGAGTCTTGTGTTTACAACGAATTTTGAGTTCCCAACATATGTCAGGTCTTGTAAAGAGTTCTCATATTATGGCAGGGCTTGTGGGGTGGGTTGTTCCTAGTATATGGCAAGTCTTATGGGGTGTTACTGGTACACACCCAATCTTGTGGGGTGTTCCTGCTATACGTCAGATCTTGTTGTGTGTTCTGGGTCTACAGCGGGTCTTGTGTTGAGATCCCAACATACTGCAAGTCTTGTAAGGAGTTCCTAATTTATGGTGGGTTGTGTGAGGTTTTCCTAGTATATGGCAGGTCTTGTGGGGTGTACCATGTATACATAAGGTCTTCTGGGTTGTTCCCAGTGCACACCGGGTCTTGTGAGGTGTTTCCAGTATACCGGGGATCTTGTAATGAGTTCACCGGTTTATGGAGGATCTTGTGCGTCTTCCCAATATACGGAGGGTCTTGTGGGGTGTCCCCGGTGTTTGGGGGGTCTTGTAGGTTTTTCCCTATATACAGGGGATCTTTTGGGGAATTCCGGGTACATGTTTTGTCTTGTGGGGTCTCACCAATCTATGGCGGGTCTTGTGGTGTGTGCCTGGTATATGGCAGTTCATGTGGGATATTCTCAATGAGTCTAGTGTTGTGTTCCCAATATACACAGTGTACAGAATTATTAGGCAAGTTGTATTGTAGAGGATTATTTTTATTATGTTCTCAATCACCCAAAAGACTCAAATATCAAAGCTTAATATTTTTGGAAGTTGGAGGGGTTTTTTAGATTTGGCTCTTAGGAGGATATCTGTGTGTGCAGGTAACTATTACTGTGCAGAATTATTAGGCAACTTCATAAAAACCAGATCTATTCCCATCTCACTTGTTTATTTTCACCAGGTAAACTAATATAACCGCACAAAATTTAGAAATAAACATTTCTGACATACAAAAACAAAACCTAAAAATATGAGTGCCCAATATTGCCGCCTTTCTTTATGATGACACTCAGCAGCCTCCATCCATAGATTGTGTCAGTTGCTTGAGCTGTTTACGATCCACGTTGTGTGCAGCAGCCTCCACAGCCTCCAGACACTGTCCCCAGAGGTGTACTGTTTTCCCTCCCAGACACTGTTTCCAGAGGTGTGCTGTTTTCCCTCCCTGTAGATCTCACATTTTAGGAGGGAGCACAGGTTCTCTATGGGGTTCAGATCAGGTGAACAAGGCGGCCATGTCATTATTTGTTCTTCCATTACTGTTCTTCCTTTACTGGCCAGCCACACTGTGGAGTAGTTGGATGCATGTGATGGAGCATTGTCCTGCATGAAAATCATGTTTTTCTTGAACGATACCGACTTCTTCCTGTACCACTGCTTGAAGAAGTTGTCTTCCAGAAACTGGCAGTAGGTCCGGGAGTTGAGCTTCACTCCATCCTCAACCCGAAAAGGTCCCACAAGTTGATCTTTGATGATCCCAGCCCATACCAGTACCCCACCTCCACCTTGCTGGTGTCTGAGTCGGAGTGGAGCTCTCTGCCCTTTACTGATCCAGCCTCTGGCCCATCCATCTGGACCATCAAGAGTCACTCCCATTTCATCAGTCCATAAAACCTTTGAAGAATCAGTCTTCAGATATTTCTTGGCCCAGTCTTGACATTGTATCTTATGTTTCTTGTTCAGAGGTGGTGGTTTTTCAGCCTTCCTTACCTTGGCCATGTCCCTGAGTATAGCACACCTTGTGCAGCTGTGAAATATGGCAAAACTGGTGGCAAATGGCATCTTGGCAGCTTCACGCTTGATTTTCCTCAATTCATGGGCAGTTATTTTGCGCCTTTTTTGCCCTCACGCTTCTTGCGCCCCCTGTTGGTTATTTGCCATGAAACGCTTGATTGTTCGGTGATCACGCCTCAAACGTTTGGCAATTTCCAGACTGCGGCGTCCCTCTGCAAGACATCTCACAATTGTGGACTTTTCAGAGCCGTCACATCTCTCTTCTGACCCATTTGCCTAATAATTAAGCACACCTTACATAGGGTGTTGATGTCATTACACCACACCCCTCCTCATTACAGAGATGCACATCACCTGATTTACTTCATTGGTAGTTGGCTCTCAGCCTATACGGCTTGGAGTAGGACAACATGGATAAAAAGCATCATGTGATCAAAATACTAATTTTCCTAAAAATTCTGTATGCAGTGTATGGCACATTTTGTAAGGACTTACTGGGTTATGGCGGGTCTTGTGGGGTGTGTCCAGCATACTGCAGGTCTTGGGAAGTTTTCAAGGTATATGACAGGTCTTGTCAGGAGTTCCCGTTGTATGGTGGGTTTTGTGGTGTGTTTCCAGCATACGGCAGGTCTTGTGGGGGGCTCCCGGTATATGGCAGGTCTTGTGGGGGTGCTCCCGGTATATGGCAGGTCTTGTGGGGTGCTCCCGGTATATGACAGGCCTTGTGGGGTGCTCCCAGTATATGGCAGGCATTATGGGGTTCTCCCGGTATATGGCAGGCCTTGTGGGGTGCTCCCGGTATATGGCAGGCCTTGTGGGGTGCTCCCGATATATAGCAGGCCTTGTGGGGTGCTCCCGGTATATGACAGGCCTTGTGGGTTGCTCCCGGTATATGACAGGCCTTGTGGGGTGCTCCCGGTATATGGCAGGTCTTGTGGGGTGCTCCCGGTATATGGCAGGTCTTGTGGGATGCTCCCGGTATATGGCAGGTCTTGTGGGGTGCTCCCGGTATATGGCAGACCTTGTGGGGTGCTCCAGGTATATGGCAGGCCTTGTGGGGTGCTCCCGGTATATGGCAGTTCTTGTGGGGTGCTCCCGGTATATAGCAGGTCTTGTGGGGTGCTCCCGGTATATGGCAGGTCTTGTGGGGTGCTCCCGGTATATAGCAGATCTTGTGGGGTGCTCCCGGTGTATAGCAGGTCTTGTGGGGTGCTCCCGGTGTATAGCAGGTCTTGTGGGGTGCTTCCGGTATATGGCAGGTCTTGTGGGGTGCTCCCGGTATATAGCAGGTCTTGTGGGGTGCTCCCGGTGTATAGCAGGTCTTGTGGGGTGCTCCCGGTGTATAGCAGGTCTTGTGGGGTGCTTCCGGTATATGGCAGGTCTTGTGGGGTGCTCCCGGTATATAGCAGGTCTTGTGGGGTGCTCCCGGTGTATAGCAGGTCTTGTGGGGTGCTCCCGGTATATGGCAGGTCTTGTGGGGTGCTCCCGGTATATAGCAGGTCTTGTGGGGTGCTTCCGGTATATGGCAGGTCTTGGGTGCTCCCGGTATATGGCAGGTCTTGGGTGCTCCCGGTATATGGCAGGTCTTGTGGGGTGCTTCCGATATATGGCAGGTCTTGGGTGCTCCCGGTATATGGCAGGTCTTCTGCTGTGTTTCTGGTGTATGGCAGGGCTTCAGCGGTACTGCTGGAATAATGCAGGTCTTGTGGGGTGCTTCCGGTATATGGCAGGTCTTGTGGGGTGCTCCCGGTATATGGCAGGTCTTGTGGGGTGCTTCCGGTATATGGCAGGTCTTGGGTGCTCCCGGTATATGGCAGGTCTTGGGTGCTCCCGGTATATGGCAGGTCTTCTGCTGTGTTTCTGGTGTATGGCAGGGCTTCAGCGGTACTGCTGGAATAATGCAGGGCTTGTGAGGTGTTTCTGGTATAAGGCAGATGATCTAGATCTAGGATGTTCTTGGTATACAGTAGACTTGTGCTATGTTCCTAGTATACGGCAGGTAGTACAAGGTCACAGACGATCACAGGTTCAATTCCCCTCAGTAGATGAAAAAAATACATCGGGTAAAATAATTATTGAACACATCACCAATTTTCCAAGTATTGTAAATATTTTTCTAAAGGTGCTATTGACATGAATTTCTCACCAGATATCAGTAACATCCCATCCAATCTACACAGGCAAAGAAATCAGGCCAGAAATGTCCATAAATTATGTGTAATAATGAGAAATGACACAGGGAAAAAGTATTGAACAAGTTACTGTAATGTACTTAATCCTTGGTACTTCGGCCTTTTGTTGGTGATGAAGCTCTAGAACACCGTCCGTCTGTGATGGAGACACCGGTCCCTTGAATTGTATGGAGACCTGGTCCCTGCATTGTATGGAGACTCTGGTCCCTGCATTGTATGGAGACACCGGTCCCTGCATTGTATGGAGACACGGTCCCTGCATTGTATGGAGACACCGGTCCCTCATTGTATGGAGACACGTCTGCATGTATGGAGACACCGGTCCCTGCATTGTATGGAGACACCGGTCCCTGCATTGTATGGAGACACCGGGTCCTCTGCATTGTATGGAGACACGCCCTGCATTGTATGGAGACTACGTCCCTGCATTGTATGGAGACACCGGTCCCTGCATTGTATGGAGACACCGGTCCCTGCATTGTATGGAGACACCGGTCCCTGCATTGTATGGAGAACACCGGTCCCTGCATTGTATGGAGACACCGGTCCCTGCATTGTATGGAGACACCGGTCCCTGCATTGTATGGAGACACCGGTCCCTGCATTGTATGGAGACACCGGTCCCTGCATTGTATGGAGACACCGGTCCCTGCATTGTATGGAGACACCGGTCCCTGCATTGTATGGAGACACCGGTCCCTGCATTGTATGGAGACACCGGTCCCTGCATTGTATGGAGACACCGGTCCCTGCATTGTATGGAGACACTGGTCCCTGCATTGCTCCTGTATGGAGACACTGGTCCCTGCATTGTATTTAGACACTGGTCCCTGCATTGTATGGAGACACCGGTCCCTGCATTGAATTTAGACACTGGTCCCTGCATTGTATGGTGACACTGGTCCCTGCATTGTATGGAGACACTGGTCCCTGCATTGTATGGAGACACTGGTCCCTGCATTGTATGGAGACACCGGCCCCTGCATTGCTCCTGTATGGAGACACCGGTCCCTGCATTGCTCCTGTATGGAGACACCGGTCCCTGCATTGTATGGAGACACCGGTCCCTGCATTGTATGGAGACACTGGTCCCTGCATTGCTCCTGTATGGAGACACCGGTCCCTGCATTGTATGGAGACACTGGTCCCTGCATTGCTCCTGTATGGAGACACTGGTCCCTGCATTGTATGGAGACACTGGTCCCTGCATTGTATGGAGACACCGGTCCCTGCATTGTATGGAGACACCGGTCCCTGCATTGTATGGAGACACTGGTCCCTGCATTGTATGGAGACACCGGTCCCTGCATTGTATGGAGACACTGGTCCCTGCATTGCTCCTGTATGGAGACACTGGTCCCTGCATTGTATTTAAACACTGGTCCCTGCATTGTATGGAGACACTGGTCCCTGCATTGTATGGAGACACCGGTCCCTGCATTGTATTTAGACACTGGTCCCTGCATTGTATGGAGACACCGGTCCCTGCATTGTATGGAGACACTGGTCCCTGCATTGCTCCTGTATGGAGACACTGGTCCCTGCATTGTATTTAGACACTGGTCCCTGCATTGTATGGAGACACCGGTCCCTGCATTGAATTTAGACACTGGTCCCTGCATTGTATGGTGACACTGGTCCCTGCATTGTATGGAGACACTGGTCCCTGCATTGTATGGAGACACTGGTCCCTGCATTGTATGGAGACACCGGCCCCTGCATTGCTCCTGTATGGAGACACCGGTCCCTGCATTGCTCCTGTATGGAGACACCGGTCCCTGCATTGTATGGAGACACCGGTCCCTGCATTGTATGGAGACACTGGTCCCTGCATTGCTCCTGTATGGAGACACCGGTCCCTGCATTGTATGGAGACACTGGTCCCTGCATTGTATGGAGACACTGGTCCCTGCATTGCTCCTGTATGGAGACACTGGTCCCTGCATTGTATGGAGACACCGGCCCCTGCATTGCTCCTGTATGGAGACACTGGTCCCTGCATTGTATGGAGACTCTGGTTCCTGCATTGTTCCTGTATGGAGACACTGGTCCCTGCAATGCTCCTGTATGGAGACACTGGTCCCTGCATTGCTCCTGTATGGAGACACTGGTCCCTGCATTGCTCCTGTATGGAGACAGTGGTCCCTGCCTTGTATGAAGACACTGGTCCCTGCATTGCTCCTGTATGGAGACACTGGTCCCTGCATTGCTCCTGTATGGAGACACCGGTCCCTGCATTGTATGGAGACACTGGTCCCTGCATTGCTCCTGTATGGAGACACTGGTCCCTGCATTGCTCCTGTATGGAGACACCGGTCCCTGCATTGTATGGAGACACTGGTCCCTGCATTGCTCCTGTATGGAGACACCGGTCCCTGCATTGTATGGAGACACTGGTCCCTGCATTGTATGGAGACACTGGTCCCTGTATTGCTCCTGTATGGAGACACTGGTCCCTGCATTGCTCCTGTATGGAGACACTGGTTCCTGCATTGCTCCTGTATGGAGACACTGGTCCCTGCATTGCTCAGGTGGACTTTGGACCATTCTTCACACAAACACTCTTCACCTCCTGCAGATCCCGTGGATCCTTCTATGATCTCTGAGCTTTAGATCCTTTCAGAGATTTTCTGTTGGATTCAGCTCTGGTGATCGGCTCAGACATTCTAGCAGATTTATTGTCTTCCTGGGCTGTGTGTTTGGTGTCATTGGCCATGTTCACACACATGCGTTTTTTTGACCATCTCTGCGTTTTTGGGCTGTTAAAAAAAATGCAGGTGCGTTAACGCAGGGTACATTTAAGTGTAGCTGCGTTTTTCAGCTCCATTTGCGTTTTTTACCCCTAGTCCAAAAAACGCTGCATGCAGTGTTTTTGGGTGCTGTAAAAAAACGCATGTGCGTTTTTCCAAAAACGCATGCGTTTTTTTAACATGGGGCCCTATGGGAAACGCATGCAAAAACGCATGGTACATTAGTACCTTTTAGTGCCATTCAAAAACGCATGCGTTTCCCATAGGGGCCCATGTTAAAAAAACTCATGCGTTTTTGAAAAAACGCACGTGCGTTTTTTTAACATGGGGGCCCTATGGGAAACGCATGCGTTTTTAAAAGGCACATTTATGCACCCTGCGTTAACGCTTGCGTTTTTGCCTGCGCTTTTGGTGAAAAAATGACTAAGGGTAGGGTCACATTCCTGTTTTTTTTACAAAATCCTGATCCGGTTTTGAGCTTTCAAAAAGCTCAAAACCGGACCAGGAAACGCTCCTCATAGGAGCCAATGCAAAACACCGGATGGCTTCACAAGCCATCCGGTGGCCGTATCCGGCACTGCTGCCTGCGTTAAAAATCATGCAGGCAGCAGTTTTCGCAGCGGTTCCCTGTACCGCTGTGCAGTAACCGGATGGCTCAGGATGTGTAATCCTGAGCCATCCGGTAACTGCATAGGTTGCTGATCCCGGCTATTGCCGGGATCAGCAAACTGTCCTATGAGTATTAAATAGTTAAAATAACTAACCAAAGTAATGTTTCAGGTCTATAGGGGGGTCTTAGACCCCCCTATAGACCGGCCGCCCACTCCGGTGGGCTGCTACTACAATATCCCCGATGGCACAGGCTCCTTGGAGCTCCGTGCAAGTTCCCACAACTCCCGCCCCCCGTATCTGTACAGAGGGATGCCTGCACCCCTCTGTTAGAATGATCCCTAAATGTGGCATACACAGATTAGTTATAGTAATAAAGGTCGATAGTTACGTCATTCTTCATAGTTTTTCACGACCCCTCTATGGGCGGGGCTTTGTTCTTCTGCAGCCGCCCATGGAATGATGATGGCCGCCTCCTGTGGCCTTCTCCCTGTCTTTTCAGGGCCGCCGCGTCATACCGTAGCCCCGCCCCTTTCATGACGCGGCGGCCCTGAAAAGACAGGGAGAAGGCCACAGGAGGCGGCCATCATCATTCCATGGGCGGCTGCAGAAGAACAAAGCCCCGCCCATAGATGGATGCTGATAAACTATGAAGAATGACGTAACTATCGACCTTTATTACTATAACTAATCTGTGGATGCCACATTTAGGGATCATTCTAACAGAGGGGTGCAGGCATCCCTCTGTACAGATACGGGGGGCGGGAGTTGTGGGAACTTGCACGGAGCTCCAAGGAGCCCGTGCCATCGGGGATATTGTAGTAGCAGCCCACCGGAGTGGGCGGCCGGTCTATAGGGGGGTCTAAGACCCCCCTATAGACCTGAAACATTACTTTGGTTAGTTATTTTAACTATTTAATACTCATAGGACAGTTTGCTGATGCCGACACATCCTGAGCCATCCGGTTACTGCACAGCGGTATTCAGCACACATTTTGGTCACAAAATGTGTGTGATCGGCATTGCGTTCACCGCATCCGGATCCGGATGCGGTGAATGCAATTCATGTCTGTAATGTGACCTTACCCTAAGTCCAAAAACGTGGCAAATCCTTTCAGACACACAAGGGACATTTTTAAGCACTCTTAAAAAAACGCAAGTGCTTTTAAGAGTGCTAAAAAAAACGCAAATTGAGTGTGAACATAGCCATTGTCCTGTGAAATGTCGCCCTCGTATCATCTTCATCATCCTGGTAGATGCTGCAGATCTTTATCAGGAATGTCTCGCTACATTTGTCTATTCATCCCTCCTTCAATTATATGAAGTTTACCACTGCGTATGCTGAAAGTCAGCTGCACACCATGATGTTCCACCTCCACACTTCACTGTTGGTGTTTTTGAGGTGATTTGCCTTTTGGCCTCCAAACATGGTGTGTATTATGACCTCCAAAGAGTTCAATTTTGGTCCCATGTTAAAAAACTATATTCTCCAGTATTTCACAGACTTGGCCATGGATGAGGGAGCTCAATACTTATTTTTTTTAAACAATTGTACTTGCTGACTCCAGGTCTTTCTGTCGCTCTCCACAGGTGTCTTTGGCTCTTGGAAAACATTTTTTGATAATTATTTTCCCTCCTCTGTTTGAAATCTTTCCGGCTCCAGATCTCTCAATCCTCTACAGCTTTGAGTGTGAGACAACCTGCATTTTATAGACAATCATCTTCTCTATCTCATACATACACTGTGTTCCAAATTATTATGCAAATGTTCTTTTTCTCTGATTTTCCTAAATGGTCGGTGCAGATGACAGTCAGTGTAATAAAAGTCATCACCCGTTAGAGGATACATGGAATTGTATTGAGAAACCTCCCAATAATAACAGTGTAATCTTCTCTTCACTGTTCCAAATTATTATGCACAGGAGAGTTTCTAAACATTTGATATGTTTGAAAGAAGTGAAAATGGTGATTTGTTGAATTTGCAGCATTAGGAGGTCACATTCACTGAAATAAAAACCTATTTAACTGCAAAACCTCCTAACAGGCCAAGTTACATGGTAACATAGGAACCCTTCTCTGATCTCACCTTCACAATTCTTGTATCCATTGAACTTGTGAGTTTCTGGAGAGTTTCTGCTTGTATTTCTTTGCATGATGTCAGAATCGCCTCCCAGAGCTGCTGTTTTGATGTGAACTGCCTCCCACCCTCATAGATCATTTGCTTGATTATACTCCGCAGGTTCTCTATAGGGTTGAGGTCAGGGGAAGATGGTGGCCACACCATGAGTTTATCTCCTTTTATGCCCATAGCAGCCAATGGCACAGAGGTATTCTTTGCAGCATGAGATGGGGCATTGTCATGCATGAAGATGATTTTGCTCCTGCTTCCGCTTTTTGTACCATGGAAGAAAGTTCTCCGTTGGAAACTCTATATACGTTGCAGAGGTCATTTTCACACCTTCAGGAACCTTAAAGGGGTTGTCTGGGCTTATGTTTTATTTCATATTTATATCTAGGCTGCAAAATGTTGACAATCAGCAATATACATGTTGTCAACATTTTGCAGGGTTTCCTAGATATAAACACATTCACTGCTGGCAGAGAATGTCCAGGGGGTGTGATTGTGCATGCTGGTCGTTTACACCTACTCTAGCACAATCACACCCCCTCCCCTATTCCTAGTATGGCCAGCCACCCCCAGGCCATACATGCCCGCCCCCTGCCCACTAAACACTATGGAATGAAACCACCCCCAGGGCTCCTACTGGCCGCCCCAGCCCCTGACATCACCACCCACCCTCTGCAAAACAGCGGTCCCCAGTGCACTGATACAAGGTGCCGAAACCGCTGCTGTGAAAGCGATTCCGGCACACAGTGTCAGTGCAGCAGGGGAACCGCTGCATATGTGTGCTGCTCACCCTCCTCTTGTGCAGCCGGTGGTCCTCCGCCCTGGTCCCGGTCATGTGCAGCCGGGGTCCACACTCTGCAGCCGTATCTGTGCTGTGTGGAGCGGTGCCCGTCGCCTGCTTTCTCCAGACCTCCAGTACCATAAAGCTGGTGGAGCGGTCCTCTCTATACCGCTCCACCAGCTCTATGGTGCTGGAGGTCTGGAGAAAGCAGGCGACGGGCACCGCTCCACACAGCACAGATACGGCTGCAGAGTGTGGACCCCGGCTGCACATGACCGGGACCAGGGCGGAGGACCACCGGCTGCACAAGAGGAGGGTGAGCAGCACACATATGCAGCGGGTCCCCTGCTGCACTGACACTGTGTGCCGGAATCGCTTTCACAGCAGCGGTTTCGGCACCTTGTATCAGTGCACTGGGGACCGCTGTTTTGCAGAGGTTGGGTGGTGATGTCAGGGGCTGGGGCGGCCAGTAGGAGCCCTGGGGGTGGTTTCATTCCATAGTGTTTAGTGGGCAGGGGGCGGGCATGTATGGCCTGGGGGTGGCTGGCCATACTAGGAATAGGGGAGGGGGTGTGATTGTGCTAGAGTAGGTGTAAACGACCAGCATGCACAATCACACCCCCTGGACATTCTCTGCCAGCAGTGAATGTGTTTATATCTAGGAAACCCTGCAAAATGTTGACAACATGTATATTGCTGATTGTCAACATTTTGCAGCCTAGATATAAATATGAAATAAAACATAAGCCCGGACAACCCCTTTAAAGGGGCCTACCAGCTGTTTCCCAATGATTCCGGTCCAAAACATGACTCCTCCACCTCCTTGCTGACGTCGCAGCCTTGTTGGGACATGGTGGCATCCACCAACCATCCACTACTCCATCCGTCTGGACCATCCAGGGTTGCTCGGCACTCATCAGTAACAAGACAGGTTGGTAATTAGTCTTCATGTATATCTGGACCCACTGCAACTGTTTCTGCTTGTGAGCACTGTTTGCCTTTGAAGGATCCTACACCTTGAGGTTGGAGGGACTCCAGAGGCTCCAGCAGCTTCACATATCTGTTTGCTGGTTTGTAAGGCCTCTTTAGCAGCTGCTCTCTTAATCTGATGAACTTGCCTGGCAGAAACCTTCCTCATTCTGCCTTTATCTGCACGAACACGTCTGTGCTCAGAATCAGCCACAAATCTCTTTACGGTGATCACGCTTAAGTTTTCGTGCAATATCAAATGTTTTCATCCCTTGTACAAGACATTGCACTATTTGTTGCTTTTCGGCAGTAGAGAGATCCTTTTTCTTTCCCATGTTACTTGAAAACTGTGGCCTGCGTAATATTGTGGAACACCCAGTTTTCCTTCTATTGGGCTCACCTGCCAAACTAATTATCACAGGGATCTCAGATTGATTTCAGTGATCCAAAGAACCTGAGACACAAGACCAGCAATGGGTTTCATTAAAAAAAAAAAAACCCTATGACACTTAAAACCAATTTGCATAATAATTTGGAACACAGTGTAAATGTGACTTGCAGCTATTTAGCAAATGATTAGTTATGCAGATTCTCATCATATTACTGCATTGTTACTGTTTTGCTCCTTCCTTATATTACAAATCACAACCTGTTCTCACATTCCCTAATAGCTCAGTGTGTTATTGGGCTGATTCACAAGTGAAAGGTCTCTGGTTCATATCAAGGAGCCGCCAAGAAAAGAGAATCATCATCGTCAGATCATCGCTAGTGATCTGTTCTGTTCTCTTCTCTCACCAAGAAAGTCACCAATCTGCCTCATGTGCGGCCATGACATGTGGAGTATACGAGATGACGTCCGTCCATTCACAAGACACGAGGTGACGTCCAGGAGAATATCAGAGTCACCAAGTCGTCTCATCACAAGGTGGATCAGTTCTGGTGACACCCGGCAGTGGAGGCGGCTCGTCTGCTCCATAATAGTGAGATCACAGACGTCCAGCACCGGGCGACGCGCGTTACACAAGTCTGGAATGGAGAAGACTCAACTCCAATATCATCATAAGAAGCGTCAGCTCAAGATTACAAAGAACGAAAAGTGGAAGAAACGGGAGGAGCGATGAGATGAGATGAAAGTCAATAGACGGCTCTGATGGGGAAATGGAAGAAACAAGGGAAAAAGAGGCAATGGATCAAGAAATAGAAGGAGCTGTCAGGTCCGGTGGAGGAAGCCTGATGATACAGGGATGTCTCACAGACAAAGGTGTTGGACACTTGACCAGGATGGATGATGTCAATGCTGAGCTCTATGTGAGGATCCTACAAGACGAGTTACTTCATACCCTCCAGTACTATGGGGATGACAAGGACGACATAGTGTCCAGCAGGAGAACGACCCGAAGCATCAAGAGATTGGAGGAGAAATGGGTCAATGACAATGAAGTAGAGGAGCTGGATTGTCCCCACAGTCCCCGGACCTCAACCCAACCCAACACTTGTGGGTGAAGATAAAGCTGAGACATCCCCAAGTGATCGACCGGTGACCAACATTGGGAATGTGGAGAAGAGACCGGGGAGCAGATATCAGGGGAGACAGGAGGGAATCTGATGGAGAGGAGACCGGTGTGATCAACATTGGGAACATGGAGAAGAGACCGGGGAGCAGAGATCAGGGGAGACAGGAGGGAATCTGATGGAGAGGAGACCGGTGTGACCAACATTGGGAATGTGGAGAAGAGACCGGGGAGCAGAGATCAGAGGAGACAGGAGGGAATCTGATGGAGAGGAGACCGGTGTGACCAACATTGGGAATGTGGAGAAGAGACCGGGGAGCAGATATCAGGGGAGACAGGAGGGAATCTGATGGAGAGGAGACCGGTGTGACCAACATTGGGAATGTGGAGAAGAGACCGGGGAGCAGAGATCAGAGGAGACAGGAGGGAATCTGATGGAGAGGAGACCGGTGTGACCAACATTGGGAATGTGGAGAAGAGACCGGGGAGCAGATATCAGGGGAGACAGGAGGGAATCTGATGGAGAGGAGACCGGTGTGACCAACATTGGGAATGTGGAGAAGAGACCGGGGAGCAGAGATCAGGGGAGACTGGAGGGAATCTGATGGAGAGGAGACCGGTGTGACCAACATTGGGGACATGGAGAAGAGACCGGGGAGCAGATATCAGGGGAGACAGGAGGAAATCTGATGGAGAGGACGACCGGTGTGACCAACATTGGGGACATGGAGAAGAGACCGGGGAGCAGATATCAGGGGAGACAGGAGGGAATCTGATGGAGAGGACGACCGGTGTGACCAACATTAGGAATGTGGAGACGGGATCGGGGAGCAGATATCAGGGGAGACAGGAGGGAATCTGATGGAGAGGACGACCGGTGTGACCAACATTAGGAATGTGGAACGGGATCGGGGAGCAGAGATCAGGGGAGACAGGAGGGAATCTGATGAAGAGGTGACCGGTGTGACCAATATTGGGACCGGGGAGCAGAGACCGAGGAGCAGAGATCAGGGGAGACAGGAGGGAATCTGATGAAGAGGTGACCGGTGTGACCAATATTGGGAACATGGAGAAGAGACCGGGGAGCAGATATCAGGGGAGACAGGAGGAAATCTGATGGAGAGGAGACCGGTGTGACCAACATTGGGGACATGGAGAAGAGACCGGGGAGCAGAGATCAGGGGAGACAGGAGGGAATCTGATGGAGAGGAGACCGGTGTGACCAACATTGGGGACATGGAGAAGAGACCGGGGAGCAGATATCAGGGGAGACAGGAGGGAATCTGATGGAGAGGACGACCGGTGTGACCAACATTAGGAATGTGGAGACGGGATCGGGGAGCAGATATCAGGGGAGACAGGAGGGAATCTGATGGAGAGGACGACCGGTGTGACCAACATTAGGAATGTGGAGACGGGATCGGGGAGCAGAGATCAGGGGAGACAGGAGGGAATCTGATGAAGAGGTGACCGGTGTGACCAATATTGGGACCGGGGAGCAGAGACCGAGGAGCAGAGATCAGGGGAGACAGGAGGGAATCTGATGAAGAGGTGACCGGTGTGACCAATATTGGGACCGGGGAGCAGAGACCGGGGAGCAGAGATCAGGGGAGAGATGCTGGAAGCTAATGGAGCGGTGACCAGAAAGATCAGACAGAGGTGAAAGACAAAGGGGATTTACACAATAACAAACAGTAACAATGCAGAGACTCGATGAGAATCTGCATAACTAATCATCTGCTAAATAGCTGCAGGTCACATTTATGTATGAGATAGAGAAGATGATTGTCTATAAAATGAAGGTCGTCTCATGCTCAAAGCTGTAGAGGATGGAAAGATCTGGAGCCGGAAAGGTAAGAGTACAAAAGATTATTAAGGTTTAGTTCATCAGTGTACGTTCTTTTCACTTCCGGATTATGGCCCCAGCAGAGCTCAATGAACCCTTCTGTAGTTTAGAAATTCTTCTGTAGTCAATACCATCACAATCTTTTATAGCAATAAGGCTTAAAAGCTCTTGACACGGCTCTCTGGTTTTGCCCATCATGAGATGTTTCTTGTGTGGATCCTTGGTAATGAACCAGCAGATACTATTTTTCACTAAGTGGCAGAATTGCTTTCTAATTAACGACATATTCCAGCTAGTGCTATGGCTTTTTGCATCATGTGTTCAATACATTTTCCATATGTCATTTCTCATTATTACACATATCTGACTTTATTGACATCTATGGTTTGACTTCTTTACCTGTGCGGATTGGATGGGTTGTTACCGACAGTTCATTCTTGGGGTTCAATCCATTGTATCAAAGCAGGTTACATTAATTCCCATCCGCTACGTCTTCCTATCTGGACAGATTGACACCCCTGAAGGCTCCTTGGTTTGGCGTTACACCGCGGGCGATCCCAGAAATGTTTCCTGCAAGGGGAAGGGTAAATCTGCAGAGTTACAGTCAGTTTAGGCAGCACATTTCCATCAACATAAACATATAGCACCAAAACATATATAGCATTTTCAGAGGACGCCATACAAATGATCCTAGTGGCCGTCCTGCCTGTAATAATACCTCATTACATTAATAGTAAAATATACATATTATGCATTTAAAGGTGCAAAACATAAGCAAAATGATCCTCTCCAGAGCTCCTCTTCTCAAAGTGGTAGACACCATTTATAGAGACACTTTGTTTATGCCTTCAGTGTATTAGTAAGGTCACTGCTTAGGTTTTATAGCTGATGGTTCACATGAGAAAGGGAAATCAAGAAGGATATACTGCTGTCAGTGGTGAGTAAGGGAACTGCAACCTCACCTAGCCAGCAAAACCACTGACTTCTGCTCCTATCAGATTCTCCATCCTCCCCCACCCCAGATACAAAACACACCGCTATAATGATATGGCAACTGGTGCCAGAAGACGTATCTCCACATAATAGATGTTAATTATTAAACAAATTTACAAGAATATACCTGCTATAATACTGCTCCTATATACAAGAATATAACTACTATAATACTGCTCCTATATACAAGAATATAACTACTATAATACTGCCTCTATATACAAGAATATAACTACTATAATACTGCCCCCATATACAAGAATATAACTACTATAATACTGCCCCTATATACAAGAATATAACTACTATAATACTGCTCCTATATACAAGAATATAACTACTATAATACTGCTCCTATATACAAGAATATAACTACTATAATACTGCCCTATATACAAGAATATAACTACTATAATACTGCTCCTATATACAAGAATATAACTACTATAATACTGCCCCTATATACAAGAATATAACTACTATAATACTGCCCCTATGTACAAGAATATAACTACTATAATACTGCTCCTATATACAAGAATATAACTACTATAATACTGCCCCTATATACAAGAATATAACTACTATAATACTGCTCCTATATACAGGAATATAACTACTATAATACTGCTCCTATGTACAAGAATATAACTACTATAATACTGCCTCTATATACAAGAATATAACTACTATAATACTGCCCCTATATACAAGAATATAACTACTATAATACTGCTCCTATGTACAAGAATATAACTACTATAATACTGCTCCTATGTACAAGAATATAACTACTATAATACTGCCCTATGTACAAGAATATAACTACTATAATACTGCTCCCTATATACAAGAATATAACTACTATAATACTGCCCCTATATACAAGAATATAACTACTATAATACTGCCCTATATACAAGAATATAACTACTATAATACTGCTCCTATATACAAGAATATAACTACTATAATACTGCCCTATATACAAGAATATAACTACTATAATACTGCTCCTATATACAAGAATATAACTACTATAATACTGCTCCTATATACAAGAATATAACTACTATAATACTGCCCTATATACAAGAATATAATACTATAATACTGCCCTATACAAGAATATACTAATACTGCCCCTATATACAAGAATATAACTACTATAATACTGCTCCTATATACAAGAATATAACTACTATAATACTGCTCTATATACAAGAATATAACTACTATAATACTGCTCCTATATACAAGAATATAACTACTATAATACTGCCCTATATACAGAATATAACTACTATAATACTGCTCCTATATACAAGATATATAACTACTATAATACTGCTCTATTACAAGAATATAACTACTATAATACTGCTCCTATATACAAGAATATAACTACTATATACTGCTCCTATGTACAAGAATATAACTACTATAATACTGCCACTATATACAAGAATATAATCTATTAATACTGCTCCTATATACAAGAATATAACTACTATAATACTGCTTATGCAAGAATATAACTACTATAATACTGCTCCTATATACAAGAATATAACTACTATAATACTGCTCCTATATACAAGAATATAACTACTATAATACTGCCCCTATATACAAGAATATAACTACTATAATACTGCTCCTATATACAAGAATATAACTACTATAATACTGCTCCTATATACAAGAATATAACTACTATAATACTGCTCCTATATACAAGAATATAACTACTATAATACTGCCTATATACAAGAATATAACTACTATAATACTGCTCCTATATACAAGAATATAACTACTATAATACTGCTCCTATATACAAGAATATAACTACTATAATACTGCTCCTATATACAAGAATATAACTACTATAATACTGCCCCTATATACAAGAATATAAACTATTCTATATACAATCACCACTTATATACAAGAATATAACTACTATAATACTGCTCCTATATACAAGAATATAACTACTATAATACTGCTCCTATATACAAGAATATAACTACTATAATACTGCCCTATATACAAGAATATAACTACTATAATACTGCTCCTATATACAAGAATATAACTACTATAATACTGCTCCTATATACAAGAATATAACTACTATAATACTGCTCCTTATACAAGAATATATAACTACTATAATACTGCTCCTATGTACAAGAATATAACTACTATAATACTGCTCCTATATACAAGAATATAACTACTATAATACTGCTCCTATATACAAGAATATAACTACTATAATACTGCTCCTATATACAAGAATATAACTACTATAATACTGCTCCTATTACAAGAATATAACTACTATAATACTGCCCTATGATACAAGAATATAACTACTATAATACTGCCCCTATATACAAGAATATAACTACTATAATACTGCCCCTATATACAAGAATATAACTACTATAATACTGCCCTATTACAAGAATATAACTACTATAATACTGCCCCTATATACAAGAATATAACTACTATAATACTGCCCCTATATACAGGAATATAACTACTATAATACTGCCCTATATACAAGAATATAACTACTATAATACTGCTCCTATATACAAGAATATAACTACTATAATACTGCTCCTATATACAAGAATATAACTACTATAATACTGCTCCTATATACAAGAATATAACTACTATAATACTGCTTCTATATACAAGAATATAACTACTATAATACTGCTCTATATACAAGAATATAACTACTATAATACTGCTCCTATATACAAGAATATAACTACTATAATACTGCTCCTATATACAAGAATATAACTACTATAATACTGCCCTATATACAAGAATATAACTACTATAATACTGCCCCTATGTACAAGAATATAACTACTATAATACTGCTCTATACAAGAATATAACTACTATAATACTGCTCTATATACAAGAATATAACTACTATAATACTGCTCCTATATACAAGAATATAACTACTATAATACTGCCCCTATATACAAGAATATAACTACTATAATACTGCCCTATTACAAGAATATAACTACTATAATACTGCTCCTATATACAAGAATATAACTACTATAATACTGCTCCTATATACAAGAATATAACTACTATAATACTGCTCCTATGTACAAGAATATAACTACTATAATACTGCTCCTATGTACAAGAATATAACTACTATAATACTGCCCTATATACAAGAATATAACTACTATAATACTGCCCTATATACAAGAATATAACTACTATAATACTGCTCCTATATACAAGAATATAACTACTATAATACTGTCCTATATACAAGAATATAACTACTATAATACTGCTCCTATATACAAGAATATAACTACTATAATACTGCTCCTATATACAAGAATATAACTACTATAATACTGCTCCTATATACAAGAATATAACTACTATAATACTGCTCCTATGTACAAGAATATAACTACTATAATACTGCCCCTATATACAAGAATATAACTACTATAATACTGCCCCTATGTACAAGAATATAACTACTATAATACTGCCTCTATATACAAGAATATAACTACTATAATACTGCTCCTATATACAAGAATATAACTACTATAATACTGCTCCTATATACAAGAATATAACTACTATAATACTGCCCCTATATACAAGAATATAACTACTATAATACTGGTCCTATATACAAGAATATAACTACTATAATACTGCTCCTATATACAAGAATATAACTACTATAATACTGGTCCTATATACAAGAATATAACTACTATAATACTGCTCCTATGTACAAGAATATAACTACTATAATACTGCTCCTATGTACAAGAATATAACTACTATAATACTGCCCTATATACAAGAATATAACTACTATAATACTGGTCCTATATACAAGAATATAACTACTATAATACTGCTCCTATATACAAGAATATAACTACTATAATACTGGTCCTATATACAAGAATATAACTACTATAATACTGCTCCTATGTACAAGAATATAACTACTATAATACTGCTTCTATATACAAGAATATAACTACTATAATACTGCTCCTATATACAAGAATATAACTACTATAATACTGCTCCTATGCACAGGAATAGAACTACAATAATGATGTCTTTCTATGTCTTCCCTGTGATATGTGGCCCAGTAAGTGATGTGATTGATATGTAGAGTGCCTCTTCATATCGGTGCATCTTCCCTCGATTGTGTTGTAGTCACTTAGCTATCACACGACATCTGCCGGTACAATACAGGTGAACGTGACGCCACCTCCAGACTAGCGAAGCCCACTTTATTTTGCAGCATTAGAAATTGAGGACGCGGCTGGTTTGATAGGAGCCGTTCAGCGCTCCAGCGGGCCGAGGCGTCTTGTAAGCGCCGCTTTATTCCCGTTGTATTTGTATAGAATAATTCCAGTAATAACAGATCATTCCCGGGCGGCCGCAACCGCAATAAGGATCACGTATAATGCAGCAACATTACCGGCGCATTATAATATAAATAGAAAGCCGTCGTCTGCAGATGGTTATAGATAGCCCATTATATAGAATACATTCATCTCCTCCAGCTCGGAGGCGTGCTCCTGTTACACCACATTACCGGTGTCCCGCCGCTCCACATTTGCAATAGACTCCGCCACTCATCCACAATTGCAATGTGGAGAGAATTTCTTGTGAGTGCTGACAATTGGAAAACCAAAAGACTTCTTCTTCTTTTTTCTTCCTTTTCTTTCCTCTCCGGTTTTCCCATTGTATCGAGCGGCTTTCTCATTCTTAGGAAGGGAAAGCACAAAGCAGATCTCTTTTCTTTTTGAACATTTTTCGAAGGTTTTTCACGTTTCCTCTAATTTACAGTTTAATTCATTGACTCGTACCCCGACCCCTGCGGCTTTTAAAGGAGACAATGCCCACGATTTTCTTTCTTTCGCTAAAGAATGCCCTAGATAAAGAGGAAAATGGCAAAATGAAGTATATACAGTATATATGATGGTACATTTAAAGGGGTCTTGCTACGAACGATTGTACATTTTTAATTACGGTTAAAGATCTTAGAATAAACATCAGTTCCACAATTGGATGTATTAAAAAAAAAAGTTTCTGTCCTGAGATAGTCTTATAAATGTACCCTGTGTAATGGATGTGTCCGACCATGCAGGGACAGGTGGAATATACCACAGATCCTGGGCATGAGGGGAGAGAGTATAAAGACATTACAGCCGGGGATCACAGAATATGAGTATCAGGGGTGGACCTATTGCATGTTCAGCCGGTGCATTGAACCGAGGCCCCGAGCTGGAGGGGGCCCCCTGAGGTCCAGCACTGCTAGCTGTCCATATGGCTAATTTGCATGCTATGCAAATTATCCATGTGGAGCCAGCACAAGCAAGGTAGCGTCCCAGTATCCATTGAGTACGCAGACGCTGGATTGATCACACTGTTACTTCCAGGTTCCGTGTCCGTGGAGGCTGGAGCTCATTTTGAGCTCTCCCTGACCCGGAAGTGAAAATGCTGCAGCGCTGTGAGACAGGGATCCTACTGCTCCTGTTAAGAGCTCTGGAGCAGGGCTGTGGAGAGAGACTAGAAAGGTGAATTGGGGGGGCACATGGGGGGAGAAGCTGCATGATTGGGGGGGCCACTGGGGAAGAAGCTGCATGAATGGGGGGCCACATGGAGGGAGAAGCTGCATGAATGGGAGGCCACATGGAGGGAGAAGCTGCATGAATGGGGGGGCCACATGGAGCGAGAAGCTGTATGAATGGGAGGGCCACATGGGGGGAGAAGCTGCATGAATGGGGGGGCCATATGTGGGAAGAAGCTGCATGAATGGGGGGGCCATATGGGGGGAGAAGCTGCATGAATGGAGGGCCACATGGAGGGAGAAGCTGCATGAATGGGGGCCACATGGAGGGAGACGTTGCATGAAAGGTGGGGCCACATGGGGGGAGAAGCTGCATGAATGGGAGGCCACATGGGGTAGAAGCTGCATAAATGGGGGGGCCACATGGGGGGAGAAGCTGCATGAATGGGGGGGCCACAAAGTGGGAGAAGCTGGATTAATGGGGGGCCACAAGGGGGGAGAAGCTGCATAAATGGGGGCCATATGGGGAAGAAGCTGCATGAATGGGGGGCCACATGGGGGAGAATCTGCATTAATGGGGGGCCACAAGGGGGGAGAAGCTGCATGAATGGGGGGCCACAAAGGGGGAGAAGCTGCATGAATGGGGGGCCACAAGGGGGGAGAAGCTGCATGAATGGGGGGCCATATGGGGGGAGAAGCTGCATGATTGGGGGGCCACATGGGTGGAGAAGCTGCATGTTTGGGGGCCACATGGGGGGAGAAGCTGCATGAATGGGGAGCCACATGGGGGGAGAAGCACTATTGAGAAGGGGGACACATATGGTGGAGAGCATTATGGAATGAAGGTTGGCTATATATTACTGGAGGTGTACATGTATTTGGAGGCTGTCCTGGGTGGACATGCATATATTACCTGGAGGCTATGCTGGACTGTATATATTACCTGGAGGCTATACTGGAATGTATATATTACTTGGAGGCTGTGCTGGGCTGTATATATTAACTGGAGGCTATGTTAGGCTGTAGATATTACCTGTAGACCATGCTGGACTATAAATGTTATTTGAAGGCTATGCTAGGCTATACATATTGGAAGGTATAGTGGACTGTATATTTTACCTGGAGGCTGTTTTGGGCTGTATATATTACCTTGAGGCTATGTTAGGCTGTTTATATTATGTGGAGGCCATGCTGCGATGTATATATTATGTGGAGGCCATACTGGGCTGTATTTATAACATGGAGGCCATGCTGCGCTATATAAATTTTTGAAGGCTTTGCTAGGCTGTATATATTACCTGGAGGATGTCCTGGGCTGTATATATTACCTGGAAGTTATGCTGCGCTGTATATATTACCTGGAGGCTGTGCTGAGCTGTATATATTACCTGGAAGTTATGCTGGGTTGTATATATTACCTGGAGGCTGTGGTGGGCTGTATATATTACCTGGAGGCTGTGCTGGGCTGTATATATTACCTGGAGGCTGTGCTGGGCTGTATATATTACCTGGAAGTTATGCTGAGTTGTATATATTACCTGGAGGCTGTGGTGGGCTGTATATATTACCTGGAGGCTGTGCTTGGCTGTATATATTACCTGGAGGCTGTGCTGGGCTGTATATATTACCTGGAGGCTGTGCTGGGCTGTATATATTACCTGGAGGCTGTGCTGGGCTGTATATATTACCTGGAAGTTATGCTGGGTTGTATATATTACCTGGAGGCTGTGGTGGGCTGTATATATTACCTGGAGGCTGTGCTGGGCTGTATATATTACCTGGAAGTTATGCTGAGTTGTATATATTACCTGGAGGCTGTGGTGGGCTGTATATATTACCTGGAGGCTGTGCTGGGCTGTATATATTACCTGGAGGCTGTGCTGGGCTGTATATATTACCTGGAGGCTGTGCTGGGCTGTATATATTACCTGGACATTATGCTGGGTTGTATATATTACTTGGAGGCTGTGGTGGGCTGTATATATTATCTGGAGGCTGTGCTGGGCTATATATTACCTGGAGGCTGTGCTGGGCTGTATATATTACCTGGAGGCTGTGCTGGGCTGTATATATTACCTGGAGGCTATGCTGGGCTGTATATATTACCTGGAGGCTGTTCTGGGCGGTATATATTACCTGGAGGTTGTGCTGGGCTGTATATATTACCTGGAGGCTGTGCTGGGTTATATATATTATTTGGAGGCCAGTTGCAGCTTCCAAATAATATATACAGCCCAGCACAGCCTCCAAATAACATATATAGCCCAGCACAGCATCCAGGTAATAAATACAGTCCTGCATACCCTCAATATTATATATACAGCCCATTTAGTGTGGGAAAACCTGCAGCAAGAATTGAAATGCTGCAGATTTTCCCACACTAAAATGTGCAGCATTTATAAATATTACAATCTCTATACTGTATTTACATAACTTTGTTGCACTATGAAGGGGGGAAGGGGGATTTCTTGCACAGGGGCCCATTACAGTCTGTGTCCGCCCCTGAAGAATATCTAGACATTACAGCCAAGGGTCACAGAATATGAGTATACAGACATTACAGCCGGGGATTACAGAATATAAGAGTATACAGACATTACAGCCGGGGTGTGAAGACCCGGGGGTCAGTGGGTGCTCTCGTCCGCAGGCCCAGCCGCCTTTACAAAGATTACGTGGACCGGGGCTCATCCCCAACTGAACGCCCGAGCTCCTTAACTGTTGGTGGAACACTACTCGGTCAACACAGGGTGAGGGAACCACAATATTAAGGCTTTATTGGATCCCCAAACAGTTTACAGCACATAACACATAACCAGCAAAACACAAAATGTAACAGGCAACAGAGTCTCACCCTTCTGCTGGCTCACCAGGGGTTAGAATATAGCACAGCAAAGTCTGTAGCCAGGTGATGGCATTGTCCCAACCTGTGTGGCTTCCGTATGCAGTCTTTGTTATCACAGCCGAATCCGATAATTCGATGTTGAAGTCCTTGTGGTTTTATAATCCAGTTTCTGATCCCCTTGGTCGGCACCGGAATGCCTGGACCTGGGGTTATGGCTGGACAATCGGATCCGAAGATCCTAGATTAGCCGCCGTATCCAATCTTCAATCTGCTGGTCAAAGTGAACAGTCCTCCTTATATACCCTCAGCCCTCATTGCAGGATATTGGGGACTTCACGATTGGTGCAATAACACTGTCTTTTCATTGGCTGGACCTCAAGTCTCATTTAACATATTTTTAGTAGTATTGCAATCCTGGCAAGGTAGAGCGACATACTGATTGATATAGCCCTTACAATGGAATGTTAGTAGGAGACATTCAGTCTGCAAACCATGACATTAAAACAATGGAGGCTGGGGCAATTTACATAAAGTCAACATCCCCAGGGCAATATACAACGGACAATTAGCATAATTAAGTTCTCTGGCCTTCTGTGACAAACATGTTAGATAATTACATTACCATGTTAAAATGCACACCAACAATCATCTACAGAACTTTAGGAACATCAAGTTGGCCATCACAAGTTTGCAAACCAAAATACGGTCTGGATGAATAAGAAATTCTCATACATTATATATTAAAGGGGTCCATTTCATCACATGGGGATTACAGAATATAAGAGTATGCAGACATTACAGCCGGGGATCACAGAGTATAAGAGTATACAGACATTACAGCCGGGGATCACAGAATATAAGAGTATACAGACATTACAGCCGGGGATCACAGAATATAAGAGTATACAGACATTACAGCCGAGGATCACAGAATATAAGAGTATACAGACATTACAGCTGGGGATTGCAGAATATAAGAGTATACAGACATTACAGCCGGGGATCACAGAATATAAGAGTATACAGACATTACAGCTGGGGATCACAGAATATAAGAGTATGCAGATATTACAGCCGGGGATCACAGAGTATAAGAGTATACAGACATTACAGCTGGGGATCACAGAATATAAGTGCATACAGACATTATAGCCGGGGATCACAGAATATAAGAGTATACAAACATTACAGCCAGGGATCACAGACTATAAGAGTATACAGACATTACAGCCGGGGATCACAGAATATAAGAGTATACAGACATTACAGCTGGGGATCACAAAACATAAGAGTATACAGACATTACAGCCGGGAATCACAGAATATAAGAGTATACAGACATTACAGCCGGGGATCACAGAATATAAGAGTATACAGACATTACAGCCGGGGATCACAGAATATAAGAGTATACAGACATTACAGCCGGGGATCACAGAATATAAGCGTATACAGACATTACAGCCGGGGATCACAGAATATAAGAGTATACAGACATTACAGCTAGGGATCACAGAATATAAGAGTATACAGACATTATAGCCGGGGATCACATAATATAAGAGTATACAGACATTACAGCCGGGGATCACAGAATATAAGAGTATACAGACATTACAGCCGGGGATCACAGAATGTAAGAGTATACAGACATTACAGCTGGGGATCACAAAATATAAGAGTATGCAGACATTACAGCTTGGGATCACAAAATAAAAGAGGATACAGATATTACAGCTGGGGATCACAGAATATAAGAGTATACAGACATTACAGCCGGGGATCACAGAATATAAGAGTATACAGACATTACAGGGGATCACAGCATATAAGAGTATACAGACATTACAGCCAGGGATCACAGAATATAAGAGTATACAGACATTACAGCCAGGGATCACAGAATATAAGAGTATACAGACATTACAGCTGGGGATCACAGAATATAAGAATATACAGACATTACAGCCGGGAATCACAGAATATAAGAGTATACAGACATTACAGCCAGGGATCACAGAATGTAAGAGTATACAGACATTACAGCTGGGGATCACAAAATATAAGAGTATGCAGACATTACAGCTTGGGATCACAAAATAAAAGAGGATACAGATATTACAGCTGGGGATTACAGAATATAAGAGTATACAGACATTACAGCCGGGGATCACAGAATATAAGAGTATACAGACATTACAGGGGATCATAGCATATAAGAGTATACAGACATTACAGCCAGGGATCACAGCATATAAGAGTATACAGACATTACAGCCAGGGATCACAGAATATAAGAGTATACAGACATTACAGCTGGGGATCACAGAATATAAGAGTATACAGACATTACAGCCGGGAATCACAGAATATAAGAGTATACAGACATTACAGCCAGGGATCACAGAATATAAGAGTATACAGACATTACAGCTGGGGATCACAGAATATAAGAATATACAGACATTACAGCCGGGGATCACACAATATAAGAGTATACAGACATTACAGCTGGAGATCACAAAATATCCGTCACACATAACGAGATCGTTGTAACGTCACAGGTTTTGTGATGTAACACCGATCTCGCTAACAATCTCGTTCTGTGTGTGACACTTAGCAGCGATCAGGCCCCTGGTGTGAGATCGCTGATCGTTGCAAAGGGCTCTGGGTCATTTTTTGGTCGTTGGTTTCCCGCTGGTCAGCATGTATCGCTGCGTGTGACAGCGAGAGACCAGCGATCAGCGACCTCACAGGCTGGTAACCATGATAAACACTGGGTATCTAGGCAGCGTGCGCTGCCCAGATGCCCACTGTTTATCATAGTTACCAGCAATGTGGAGGTGGCTCCCTGGTCCCTGGGGAGATCTGCCTGTTTGACATCTCCCCAGCGACCAGGTAACGACGTACCAACAATCCCTACAATGATCCCTACATTGTTATCGGGATCACTGGTGCGTCGTTATGTGTGACGGGATCTAGATGTGGGCCCGATGCGATCGCTTCAGGAGGGCAGTGACATCACGATGGGGGCAGCTCTGTGGCACTGAGGGCGGCAGACGTCTCCCCCTGTGTCTCTCCCTTTTCCTTCCCCCCATCCCCCTGTGTTCTCTCCCAATGTATGTAAATAAATGTATTTTTAGTTAAAAACCTGTGTCTGGAAATGTTTTAATAATAAAGTGTTTATAAAGAGTCACATGTCTTACAATCTGACGCTGGTGATAGAATCTCTTTCTGTGCTGACCACTCTGGGAGGAGCTGAGGAGTCGTGACATTTGCAGCTTTGTTGTTTTGCTGCATTTGTGGAGTTTTGCAGTTTATCCTTGTTCTGTCTATTTTCCCTCTGTCTGTGTTACTATCCTTGTGTTGTATTATAATAGTGGTGAGACTATTGCACTTGCGCAGTAACCCGGGTGTGTCCAGGAAAACAGAAAGCCTAGGCACGTGATAGGGGTGGGGACGGGAGAGGACCCAGATAGGGACATTAGGGGAGCG
This sequence comes from Allobates femoralis, assembly GCA_033576535.1. Classification (NCBI taxonomy): domain Eukaryota; kingdom Metazoa; phylum Chordata; class Amphibia; order Anura; family Aromobatidae; genus Allobates; species Allobates femoralis. The sequence continues at coordinate 8,577,987 of JARQOC010000002.1, read as the reverse complement.
TAAGGTGCATACTTAGGGACAGGGGTCACCTCCTGGCACTCACCTATCACCAGAGCCTTTCTTCCTTACCATCCCCGTTGTGTCTCTTGTGTTGTATTTTTATAGATGTGAGATTAGTGCATTCGCCGGTCTGCACACTAACCATGGTGAGTCCAGGACAAAAGAAGGTCTGAGCATGTGACGACGGCGGGAGAAGGACCAGTATAGGGACGTTAGAAAAGCGTAAGATGCATACTCAGGTGAATGTCACGAGGTGACCCCTCTCCCTGTTGCCAGAGCCTTCCTTTCTTACCATTCCCGTTGGCACCATTGTGTTGTATGATTGTATATTTGAGAATAGTGTCCTCGCTAGCCTACTCACTAATCAAGGTGAGTCCTGGGCAAGTGAGGTCCTAGGCAAGTGATGGTGATGGGGAAGGAGCCGTATAGAGGCGTTAGGGAAGCGTAAGATGCATACTCAGGTGAATGTCACGAGGTGACCCCTCTCCCTATTGCCAGGGCCTTCCTTCCTTACCATCCCCATTGTCTCTTGTGTTGTATTATTGTAGAGGTTAGACTAGTGTATTCGCCGGTGTGCACACTAATCAAGGTGACTCCAGAGCAAGCGAGGGCCTAGGCAAGTGACGGTGATGGGGGAAGGTCAATGTCAGGTGAATGTCACGAGGCGACCTCTCTCCCTATTGCCAGGGTCTTCCTTTCTTACCATCTCCGTTGGCACCATTGTGTTGTATGATTGTAGAGGTGACAATAGTGTCCTCGCCGGCCTACACACTAATCAAGGTGACTCCAGGGCAAGCGAGGGCCTAGACAAGTGATGGTGATGGGGGAAGGAGCCGTATAGGGGTGTTAGGGAAGCGTAAAATGCATACTTAAGTGAATGTCACGAGGTGACCCCTCTCCCTATTGCCAGGGTCTTCCTTTTTTACCATCCCCATTGGCACCATTGTGTTGTATGATTGTAGAGGTGAGAATAGTGTCCTTGCTGGCCTACACACTAATCAAGGTGACTCCAGGGCAAGCGAGGGCCTAGACAAGTGACGGTGATGGGGGAAGGTCAATGTCAGGTGAATGTCACGAGGTGACCTCTCTCCCTATTGCCAGAGCCTTCCTTTCTTACCATCCCCGTTGGCACCATTGTGTTGTATTATTGTAGAGGTGAGAATAGTGTCCTCGCCGGCCTACACACTAATCAAGGTGACTCCAGGGCAAGCGAGGGCCTAGACAAGTGATGGTGATGGGGGAAGGAGCCGTATAGGGGTGTTAGGGAAGCGTAAAATGCATACTTAAGTGAATGTCACGAGGTGACCCCTCTCCCTATTGCCAGGGTCTTCCTTTCTTACCATCCCCGTTAGCACCATTGTGTTGTATTATTGTAGAGGTGAGAATAGTGTCCTCTCTAGCCTACTCAGTAATCAAGGTGACTGCAGGGCAAGTGCGGGCCTAGGCAAGTGACGGTGATGGTGGAAGGTGAATGTCACGAGGTGACCCCTCTCCCTATTGCCAGAGCCTTCCTTTCTTACCATCCCCGTTGGCACCATTGTGTTCTATCATTGTACAGGTGAGAATAGCGTCCTCGCTGGCCTACACACTAATCAAGGTGAGTCCAGGGCAAGTGAGGGCCTAGGCAAGTGATGGTGATGGGGGAAGGAGCCGTATAGGGACGTTAGGAAAGCGTAAGATGCATACTCAGGTGAATGTCACGAGGCAACCTCTCTCCCTATTGCCAGGGTCTTCCTTTCTTACCATCCCCATTGGCACCATTGTGTTGTATTATTGTAGAGGTTAGACTAGTGTATTCGCCAGTGTGCACACTAATCAAGGTGAGTCCAGGGCAAGCGAGGGCCTAGATAAGTGACAGTGATGGGGGAAGGTCAATGTCAGGTGAATGTCACGAGGTTTCCTCTCTCCCTATTGCCCGGGCCTTCCTTTCTTACCATCCCCATTGGCACCATTGTGTTGTATGATTGTAGAGGTGAGAATAGTGTCCTCGCCGGCCTACACACTAATCAAGGTGACTCCAGGGCAAGCGAGGGCCTAGACAAGTGATGGTGATGGGGGAAGGAGCCGTATAGGGGTGTTAGGGAAGCGTAAGATGCATACTTAAGTGAATGTCACCAGGGGACCCCTCTCCCTATTGCCATGGCCTCCCTTTCTTACCATCCCCATTGGCACCATTGTGTTGTATTATTGTAGAGGTGAGAATAGTGTCCTCTCTAGCCTACTCAGTAATCAAGGTGACTGCAGGGCAAGTGCGGGCCTAGGCAAGTGACGGTGATGGTGGAAGGTGAATGTCACGAGGTGACCCCTCTCCCTATTGCCAGAGCCTTCCTTTCTTACCATCCCCGTTGGCACCATTGTGTTCTATCATTGTACAGGTGAGAATAGCGTCCTCGCTGGCCTACACACTAATCAAGGTGAGTCCAGGGCAAGTGAGGGCCTAGGCAAGTGATGGTGATGGGGGAAGGAGCCGTATAGGGACGTTAGGAAAGCGTAAGATGCATACTCAGGTGAATGTCACGAGGCAACCTCTCTCCCTATTGCCAGGGTCTTCCTTTCTTACCATCCCCATTGGCACCATTGTGTTGTATTATTGTAGAGGTTAGACTAGTGTATTCGCCAGTGTGCACACTAATCAAGGTGAGTCCAGGGCAAGCGAGGGCCTAGATAAGTGACAGTGATGGGGGAAGGTCAATGTCAGGTGAATGTCACGAGGTTTCCTCTCTCCCTATTGCCCGGGCCTTCCTTTCTTACCATCCCCATTGGCACCATTGTGTTGTATGATTGTAGAGGTGAGAATAGTGTCCTCGCCGGCCTACACACTAATCAAGGTGACTCCAGGGCAAGCGAGGGCCTAGACAAGTGATGGTGATGGGGGAAGGAGCCGTATAGGGGTTTTAGGGAAGCGTAAGATGCATACTTAAGTGAATGTCACCAGGGGACCCCTCTCCCTATTGCCATGGCCTTCCTTTCTTACCATCCCCATTGGCACCATTGTGTTGTATTATTGTAGAGGTGAGAATAGTGTCTTCTCTAGCCTACACACTAATCAAGGTGACTCCAGGGCAAGTGAGGTCCTAGACAAGTGATGGTGGAAGGAGCCGTATAGGGACGTTAGGGAAGCGTAAGATGCATACTCAGGTGAATGTTACGAGGTGACCCCTCTCCCTATTGCCATGGCCTTCCTTTCTTACCATCCCTGTTGGCACCATTGTGTTGTATTATTGTAGAGGTGAGAATAGTGTCCTCGCTGGCCTACTCTCTAATCAAGGTGACTGCAGGGCAAGTGAGGGCCTAGGCAAGTGACGGCGATGGGGGAAGGTGAATGTCACGAGGTGACCTCTCTTCCTATTGCCAGGGCCTTCCTTTCTTACCATCCCTGTTGGCACCATTGTGTTGTATTATTGTAGAGGTGAGAATAGTGGTGTTAGGGAAGCGTAAGATGCATACTTAAGTGAATGTCACCAGGGGACCCCTCTCCCTATTGCCATGGTCTTCCTTTCTTACTATCCCCATTGGCACCATTGTGTTGTATTATTGTAGAGGTAAGAATAGTGTCCTCACTGGCCTACTCTCTAATCAAGGTGACTGCAGGGCAAGCGAGGGCCTAGACAAGTGATGGTGATGGGGGAAGGAGCCGTATAGGGGTGTTAGGGAAGCGTAAGATGCATACTTAAGTGAATGTCACGAGGGGATCCCTCTCCCTATTGCCAGGGTCTTCCTTTCTTACCATCCCCGTTGGCACCATTGTGTTGTATTATTGTAGAGGTGAGAATAGTGTCCTCGCCGGCCTACACACTAATCAAGGTGACTCCAGGGCAAGCGAGGGCCTAGACAAGTGATGGTGGAAGGAGCCGCATAGGGACGTTAGGGAAGCGTACGATGCATACTCAGGTGAATGTCACGAGGTGACCTCTCTCCCTATTGCCCGGGTCTTCCTTCCATATCCTTTCCATTGCTCTATATAACCGCTCAGAGTGTTCCGGATCCTCATCTAATAACTCAGAAATCTCAACGTATAAAATGGATTTTTCATACTTCAAAATTCCTTCTCATTCTATTAGGAAATGTAGGCGCCTATATTGTTTTTCATTTTTTACCATTGATGATCTATTCTCCTTTGGACGGTGGTGGTTTTTCTACCATGACGCTGCTGATCTGTGGCCGGCGGTTGAGCGGCGGACTGTGCGGTGCCCCGCCGGACGATTAGACGTCGGAGCTGTCAGATGTGTTTGGCACATTCTCAAATCTTCCCTCACAATAATGTGAGGAGCCGTGTGAGAGCCGCCGCCGGCTGGAAGCCGCACAGAGGACGCACACCTGGAAATGAAAAAATAAATCCGCCCCAGAGTCCGCGCTTATCTTCTAAACTGCAGCCGGATTATGGCGGGATCGGGGGCAGCGGAGGGGAGACAACTTTTCTTCTTTTCCAATCTGAGTCGGAATTTTTTTCTTCCATCAGAACTTTCCTGTTTCTGTCCTCGCTCGCGGCCGTCACATTCGCTTCTGGAAAGTTCCGGCGTGTTTTCTATTATTGGGCAGCGTTCCGTTCACGTTCCACCTGTGTCCTCCTGGGAAAAGAATGAACTTATAAGGAAACTAATATATTATCAAAATTATACAACAATGATTAGTGACTGGTTACATAGTGTATCTAATCCTGTCACATGTGACACTGTCTGCTGAGCTATAGATCTAATCATCTGTGCAGTACTGTCTGTTGAGCTGTGTATCTAATTGTGATGTTGGATATGGTGGGTTATATTTTACTGCATTTTACAGGTGCTTTGTTATTCCTATACTGTGTATTCCGCCCTTCCCCATTTCCCCTGTGTACTCATTACACCCCTGAGAGTATAACAATTTAATTCCTGTGGACCTGTCCTTACTTGGTCAATGTACTCACCCCACCAGGAGTGTGCCAATAAATCTGGCATGGATTGGGAGGTGGCTGGGGGAGTAGAGGGAGTAAGATTTGAGTCTGTGTGTGGGACATTGAGTTTAGACCAGCTCAACAAAGGGATTTAGAGAATCCTGGATTACCTGAACATACAATATGCTGCTGGATTGTTTTAAGGATTTTCGTGATGGATTGTTTTATGGATTTTTATGTTTTTCAAGCAATAAAGGATCTTGGGCTGATCACACATCTTTTGCTCTGTTGATACCGGAGAAGGGCTCTGTGACAGCTGGTGGCAAGCGGTGGGATCAATAGAGTGCAGCCCAATGGAGAACCACCCACAGAGTGAGTACAGACACTGGACTGTATCCAGTCTACAGGAGAGAGCCAGAGACCTTGGCCTGAACTACTAAGGACTGACTAAAGAGGCTTTAATTGATCTACTGGTCAGTTTCAGCCCAACCACCTCCTCCCAGATATCTAACAGACATGCGCTGGATTCAAGGGCCCCACCCCAAAAAGCCAGTGGTTGGTGTGGTATGAAGAAGAGATGGCGGCTCTGGGCCCAGACGTCGCTCAGGAGTATAAGGAGGAGGCTGTTCGCTGAGCTCGAAAGAGGGAGTAATGCGATTTGGAGCGTAAACCCAATGATCCGGGAGCATGCACGGATCACCAGGACAGACTTCAAGCCATTTGATGAGACTTCCGGAGATGTGGATGGTTTCTTCAAGGACTTTGATCCGCAGTGTGCCGTGATGGAGGTCCCCACTCTGGATGGATGCTTTTGTTAGTGCGACTCCTGAATGGAAGTGTGGCGGAGGCTTATAGAACTATTGACTCACAGCGGAACCGGGATTGTAACTTTGTATAATGGACTATCCTGGATTACCATGCTATCACCCCAGACACGTATAGGGCCCAGCTCTGAGTCCTCCCATACACCAAGGGGGGATTGTTTAGGATGTATGCCCATAAAGGTACCGTCACACGGGGCGACGGGGCTGTGGATGTCGGCGGCGACTTGCGGGTGCGCGCACTTTTTCGGCGCCCTGCCAGTGTCGCTGTCCCCCATTTACACTGGGCGACATCTCCAGCCCCGCATCGGCAAGCTGTCTGGCGGCATCGCCGCCAGGGTGTTTGAAAGCCCCAGCGGCGATGCAGGACAATGGGAGCCTATGGCTCCCATCGCCTGACTGGTCGCCGGCGGCCGGTTACATGGGGCGATGTCTGCACATCGCCCCAGATCGATCGCCTGGGTTAGAGCACTGCTGTGAAACCAGGCGACCTCCCGGCGGCGCCGACATCGCCCCTTTACATGAAGCGACGTAGGGGCGATGTCGGCACGATGTGGCCTGGTGTAACGGGGCCTTAAGATGATCCAGGCATGTCGGAGATGGCTGGAACCAGAAAACGCCTTCACTGTGGAAGATGTTGTACAGGTATTTCTTATAGAACATTTTCTTGCCAGGTGCCCCTCAGAAATACGGGACGGGGTCCATGCACACATGCTGCCCACATTGGATAGAGCTGCAGCCCTGGCAGATGAGGCCATTACTATCCGACAGCAGTGGAGGAGGCTACTGGATGATAAATCTCAGCCTGCCCCTGTGCCCCGGCCACCTCCGGTTATATCTGTCCCCCCCCAACTCAGCTGCAGGCCGATGACAACCAGTCTGCCTTATCCCGGGCCCCAACAGTTCCGACCACGACGAGGAGAATTTACAGAGAGGAGATGTTATGGGTGCAGGAAACCTGGGCACCTGCAAGCTAGTTGTCCCTTAAGGACTCGGAGGGAGCCCTATGTACCCCCACCTTGTCTGGTGAATCTTGTGTACTATAAACCACAGCCTGCCCTTGTGCCCCGGCCCCCTCCAGTTATATCTGCCCCATCACCCAGCCGAAGGTCGATGACCACACCTTACAATCCAGAACCCCAACATTTCCAGCCACAACCTTGGGGAATCACAGAGAGAAAATGTTATGGGTGTGACCAACCTGCAATCTGATTGTACCTCAAGGACTTGGAAGGAGTCAAGCACACCATCACCTCATTCGATGCAGCCTGAGTACTGCATCCCACCTGAGGAGTTACCACCACCCCAACCAGAGTGGACCGCTGACCCCTGCACCACAGATACCCCTCATGGAGTGTATGGCCCTTCGGCCTTTGTACCCAAGCTACAGGGGAGTTTGTTGTGAAGCCACCTACGGGTTGTGGTCAGAGTGACCACGGCTGCTGCAGAACCTCTGGGGATGATGTTTGGCAGCCGGTGATGTAACGGCTCTCCGCGGGTAGAGCCTGGTTCCCTGGGGCAGTGATGATGATAAGTCTATGGATGATGCAGAGTAGGGATAGCGGTGGAGATTATAGCAGTTTGTGAGGGGAAAGTAGGGTTTGAGCGCAAGGATCACACAGACTCAAGGTTTTGTAGTTTTCCACGTCTTTACTGCAGTTGTTGTTAAGCAGAGTACTGTCCATGGAGTCTGTACCGGGGCCGGGTTGCTCCCACCCTGATCGGGTCCTTGGCTTTCCACTCTTGCGCAGTGTGTGTGGCCCTGCTGCGGCTTCAGCTAGGCTGCCGGCCCTGTCTCTCCTCTCACGGGTACCCACTTGCTAGGCAACTTGAGTCTTTCCTCTGTATTTCTGACCCCACCGTGTTGCTTCGCTGAGGTACAGTGTAGATCTACAACCTCCACTATCCCGGTATTTACTGTGCTGCGTGTGTCAGTCACAGTTTCGGTTCCGGTATCCGGTCTTTGCGCTCCTCCGGGCGAGTTATGGGGTAACTCAGTCTCCCAGACGTGTTCCTCTGTTTCTATTGACTCCTCTCCTCAGACCCTGGCTAGGCCTGGAATTGGACAGTGGACCGTGGGGGAGCCTAAGGCAGCTCCTTTACACCACAGTCCTTCTTCCTCAGTCCTCTCAAGAGCTGAACTAACTGCTCACTTCCTCTCCACACCAGAATATATAGGGGAGCAGCTTTAGCTCCCCCTTCTGGCCTGGAGGCACTAGTGTAGTGTTGAGTGTTGTGTGGGGAATTAACCCATGGTGTTGTTAGTGTGGCACATTAACCCCTGGGGTGCCACAATTACACTCCAGAGAGTCTGATAATTGAATTACTGTGGACATGTCCTTGCTTGGTCATTCTAGTCCCCTGCCCTTAAATGTTTGTATTCACCCCCTATGGAGTGTATCGATAGACCTGGTTGGGATTTGGGAGGTGGTTGGGGAGAGGAGAAGCAGTACGATTCAGTCTTTGTGTGGGATGCTGAAGCCGAGGTGAGCTCTCCAGAGGCATGGGAGAGTCACCTGGATTACCTGGATATAGAGTATTCTGATGGATTATTTAATGGGTATTCTGATGGATTGTTTTATGTATTTTTATGTTTTTCAAGCAATAAAAGTTCTTGGGCTGTTCACACATTTCTTGCTCTGTTGATTGTGGGATACCGGGAGAAGGACCCAGTGACATCCACAGTTAAAGCACCTGCGGGAGTCAGATGCAAATCAGGTGCTGGCAGATGGGACAGGTCCTCCTGGAGGTCAGCTGGTAGGGGTAGGGATGGTGGTCGATAGCTTAACCCCTTTCCAGCTGGTGACAACCGGCTTCTATACCTCCGGTTTCCGATTGGCCTCATAGGTGTCTGCGATCTGCGCTGCTTTATTTGCGTCTGTTCGCTCCCGGCCCATCATGAACTGTCACACCTCAACCGAACAAAGATGAAGGAACTGTTCTTTCACCATCAGGTCCTATGGGGGCTGTATATGATATGGGAGCCTTATGAGGGGCTATATATGATATGGGAGCCCTATGAGGTGCTATATATGATATGGGAACCCTATGAGGCATTGAGGGCGTTGTATATGAGATGGGACTCCCATATCATATACAGCCCCCCCATAGAGCTCCCATAATGGGAGCCCTTTAGTGGGCTATATATGATATGGGGGCCCTTTGTGGGGCTGTATATGATATAGGGGCTGTATATGAGATGAGAGCACTATGGCGGCGCTGTATATGAGATGAGAGCCCTATGGGACATTGGGGGGCTGTATATGAGATGGTACTTACATTTCATATACAGCCCCCCATAGGGCTCCCCAGTGGTGTAACTAGAGCCTGATGGGCCCCGCTGCAAAATTTACGCCTTGGCCCCCACCTTCCGCGTGCACGTTGGTCAGATGTATAGGCTCCGTGTAATGCTCTAAATCCTATAAAGACTCACAAATTGACTCCTCTCCCCCCTTCATTATGCATTAATGTCCCTCATCATGTTATCTATGGTCCTCCTCCCGGAATATGGCCCTTATCATGGAATATATGTCCCCCATCATGGTTTATATGGTCTTCCTCTTCTGCCACCATATTCCTCCAATTATTATAATGCACCCCCACATTCCTCCATACATTACAATGTACCCCATAGTCCTCTGTGTATTATAATGCATCCCATAGTCCTTCCTTCATAAGGTAGCCCCCATAGTCATCCAATTATTATAATGCAACCTCATTACCTCTATATAGTATAATGCAGCCTCATATGCCTCCATATACCATAAAACAGCCTCACAGCCCTCCATACAATATAATGCACCCCCATAGTCCTCCATGCATTATAATGCACCTCCATATAGTATAATGCACTTTCATAGTTCTGCATATAATTCACAGCGCACAAGGGGGAGACACGGGGAAGAGGCACAGCCCGCAGCCCATAAAGCATGTAGCCTCTATATTACATATACTGTATATCTAGTCCCCAGCCTCAGTCTATATTATATATCCACAGCCTCTATATTTTATATACACAACTTGCAGCCTCAATTTTATACATATATATAATTATATATACATACATATGTACAGCCAGTATTTGGCCCACCGAGATGATTTCGACTGGGGCTCACAAATACCTGAAGCCAGCCCTATGTGTGTATGTTATACAGTGGCACTATGTGTGAGTTATGAAGTGGAGCTGTCTGAGTCTGTGTGTTATACAGTGGGGCTATGTGTGGGGTGATGTGTATATTTCTTGGGCAGTATAGTGATACTTTTATTTTTAAGGGCATCGTGTCGGAAAGTGCTGCTGAAGATGAAGAAGAGGGAAGTCTGGAGAGACGACCTGTGGATGTGAAATCTCATCATGGCGCCTGTGCTACAACAAAATAAAAGGAATGAGATCAACTCCAATCAGAGAAGATGTCATCTACAGTATAAGGTACCAAGATGTAAATGTTTGTCTGCGTCTCATCTGGACTGTGGTTCCTGCATGGTCCGCAGTCTGTTGATCACTGGTAACAACAACTCCCAGCATCTCCTTACCATTTTTAAACACCTGCTGGGAGGTATAGGTTCATCTACACACATAAACACCAGTTGGGACTTCCGGCCGCTGTAACCAAATCCCTTAAGGCATCGCGGTAGTGTCACCTGCACAGGCGCAGTTCGTGGCCACAAGTGACATCTACTGATGGTGGTTCTGGTGCTGCTTTCATGTATTGAAGGTTGTTCTGGCTCTGCATTCTTCTACTGAGGTGGTTCTGGCCTTGTATTCCTCTGCTGATGTTGATTTGGTCACTGCATTCATCTACTGAGGTCATTCTGTCACTGCATTCCTTTACTGATGGTGGTTTGGGCTCTGCATTCATCTACTGATAGTTGTTCTGGCTCTGCATTCATCTGCTTATGGTGCTTCTGTCACTGCATTCATCTACTGATGGTGGTTCTGTTGCTGCATTCATCTACTGACGGTAGTTCTGGCCCTGCATTCATCTGCCTATGGTGCTTCTGTCACTACATTCATCTACTGATGGTGGTTCTGGTTCTGCATTCATCAGCTGATGGTTCTGACCCTGCATTCATCCACTGAGGTGGTTCTGGTTCTGCATTTGTCTGCTGATGGTGGCTCTATCGCTGCATTCATCTACTGACGGTAGTTCCGATCTTGCGAGATTTGTGAAGTCATTGAGCACGAAGACCCACGCCACTGCGCAGGCGTGAGAGCAGTGTGATGTAGACAAGAGGGGCAGCCTTTTCAAGGACCAGATTGAGCAGATCCTTCCGGACCATTTTTAGCTAATTTCCATTACTCGTGAGAGATATTAAAAGTTAATTTGTGAAGTACACAGGGGGACGACTGGACATATAGAGTGGTCACAGGAACCCTAAATACATGATGCATAAGGTGGTGGGCAGGGGTTAGAATGCCCAAAGGGGGTGACAGGTTTCCTTTAAAGGGAACCTGCCAGCTCTTTTTGAAATTCCCGCTTCCTGTGGTACTCTGACGCACGAGCTGGAACGTCATATCCGGCCTGGTGCATTCTCGGGGCTGATCACATGCTCGGCCCGGCATCAATATGCGCACTGCGCATGCGCTGGAGCCCGGCCGAACACGTGATTAGCCCCCAGAATGCACCGGGCTGGATATGACATTCCGAACAACCATGGCTTGCTTCCCCCCCCTAGTTTTGATCCTGGGTACGCCCATGCTTGGATCCACTGCTCAAAGTTGGTTCTGAGCCCGTGGACCACATCGCTGTAGCTGTTGTGTGAACCTTCTATGGTTCACCTCAGGAGTCAGCTGGAACCTCTGTATTAGGGCCTACTTAATGGCTTTATAGGGCTCTGCTCTTTGCTCCGCAGCCTCCTGGTATTGCTGATTGAGCCTCAGACGTTATTGATAATCCTTGGCTGGACAGTGCTGTAGAGCCATTTGCAGATAGGGGTGCACGCTGCCCTGGTCACTGATGCGGTTTACATCTACAGGTGGGGCCTTTGCAGGAATACCTTCTGGGACAGTGATGGCGAACCTATGGCACCGGCAGTTCATAGCAGTCGTGTCGAATTGGAGGATCCATTTCTCCTCCCTCTGACACTCTTTCCCAGCCCCGCCCAGCGTCATGTGACTCAATTGCTTTCATGTGACGCGATCGCAGCCATGTAACGTGATCGTGTAATTTGACCGCGGGAGATGACAGAAGACTAAAGGAGAGGGGAGCAGCGGTGGAAGTGGGAGGACTACAGTAGGTATGATTGTTTGTTTTTAAGGTATAGATCACAACCAAGATGGGGCATGATCGGGGAAATACTACAGTGCACAGGAGGGGGAGTGATGTGGGCAGTACTACAGGAGGGGGCATGATGGAGGCAATAAAACAGGAGAGGGCATCATGGGGGTAATACTACATTGTACAGGAGGGGCATGATGGGGCAATACTACAGGAGGGGGCATGATGGGGCAATACTACATTGTACAGGAGGGGCATGATGGCGGCAATACGACAGGAGGGGGCATGATGGGGGTAATATTGCAGGAGGGGGCATGATGGAAGCAATAAAAAAGGAGGGGGCATAATGGGGGTAATACTACAGGAGGGGGCATGATGGCGGCAATACTACAGGAGGGGGCATGATGGGGTAATACGACAAGAGGGGGCATGATGGGGCAATACTACATGAGAGGGCATTATGGCGGCAATACTACAGGAGGGGGTATGATGGAGGTAATACGACAGGAGGGGGCATGATTGGGCAATACTACAGGAGGGGGCATGATGGAGGCAATACTGCAGGATGGGGCATTATGGGGGCAATGCTACAGGAGGGGGCATGATGGGGCAATGCTACAGGAGGGAGCATAATGGGGACAAAGCTGCAGGAGGGGGCATGATGGGGGCAATACTACATTGTACAGGAGGGGCATTAAAGGGGCAATACTACATGAGGGGGCATGATGAGGGAAATACTACAGAAGGGGTATGATGGAGGCAATACTACAGGAGGGGGCATGATGGAGGCAATACTGCAGGGGAAGGCATGATGGAGGCAATGCTATAGGGGGACAAGATGGGGCAATGCTTAAGGAGGGGACATTATGGGGGCAATACTACAGGAGGGGGCATAATGGAGACAATACTGCAGGAGGAGGCATGATGGAGGCATTACTACAGGGGGGGCAAGATGGGGCAATGCTCAAGGAGGGGGCATTATGGGGCAATACTACAGGAGGGGGCATGATGGAGGCAATGCTCAAGCAGGGGGCATGATGGGGGAAATACTACAGGAGGAGGCATGATGGGGGCAATACTGCAGTAGGTGGCATGATGGGGGCAATACTGCAGGAGGAGGCATGATGGGGCGATACTGCAGGAGGGGACACAATGGAGGCAATACTACCTGGAGGGGGCATGATGGGGCAATATTACTAGGAGGGGGCAAGAGAGGGGCAATACTACAGGAGGGGGCACCATGGGACAATACTGCAGGAGGGGACATGATAGAGGCAATACTACCTGGAGGGGGCATGATGGGGCAATATTACCAGGAGGGGGCAAGAGGGGGGCAATATTGCAGAAGGGGACATGATAGAGGCAATATTACCAGGAGGGGGCAAGAGGGGGGCAATATTGCAGAAGGGGACACGATGGAGGCAATACTACACGAGAATCCAAAGATTCAAAGGGGACTGCGTGGTTGTTCCGCGCTGCTACAAAAGAAACGAAACCCAAATCTTCAGTTACTTGAAGTTTATTGTATCTACCCCAACACATTTGTATTATAGTAGTTATAGTAGTATTATAGTAGTTATATTCTTGTATATACGAGCAGTATTATAGTAGTTATATTCTTGTATATAGGAGCAGTATTATAGTAGTTATATTCTTGTACATAGGAGCAGTAATATAGTAGTTAATTCTTGTATATAGGAGCAGTATTATAGTAGTTATATTCTTGTATATAGGAGCAGTAATATATAGTAGTTATATTCTTGTATATAGGAGCATTTATAGTATTATATTCTTGTACATAGGGCAGTATTATAGTAGTTATATTCTTGTATATAGGGGCAGTATTATAGTAGTTATATTCTTGTATATAGGAGCAGTATTATAGTAGTTTATATCTTGTATATAGGGGCATATATATAAGTTTATATTCTTTTAGACAGTTAGTAGTTATTCTTGTATATAGGGCTAGTATTATAGTCAGTTATTTTGTATTAGGGTATTATTGTTATATAGGTATGGCAGTATTATAGTAGTTATATTCTTGTATATAGGGCAGTATTATAGTAGTTATATTCTTGTATATAGGCAGTATTATAGTAGATTATATTCTTGTATATAGCAGATAGTATTATAGTATTTATATCTTGTAATAGAGCAGAGTATTATAGTAGTTATATTCTTGTACATAGGAGCAGTATTATAGTATTCTTTATATAGGGCAGTATTATAGTTATATTTTGTTATAGAGTATTATTATAGTTAATGACGTATTATAGTAGTTATATTCTTGTATATATTCAGTTTATAGAGTAATTTTGTATAAGATAGTAATTTTATGTTAATTGTACAGAGGGCAGTATTAGTATATTATATTCTTGTATATAGGGGCAGTATTATAGTAGTTATATTCTTGTATATAGGAGGCAGTATTATAGTAGTTATATTTTCTGTATATAGTGGCAGTATTATAGTAGTTATATTCTTGTATATAGGGCAGTATTATAGTAGTTATTTTTGTATATAGGAGCAGTATTAAGTAGTTATATTCTTGTATATAGGAGCAGTATTATATAGTTTATTCTTATATAGGTATGAGGTATATTCTGTATAAGGCAATTATAGTATATATCTTATATAGGCAGATTAATAGTATATTCTTGAAAGGCATATTATATTATATCTTTAATGGCAATTATAGTATAATTCTTGTATAGGGCATTATTATAGTATTATATTCTTTAAAGGCAGTATATATAGTAATTCTTGAAGGCAGATTTAGTATTATATCTTGTACATAGGGCAGTATTATTGTTATTCTTGTATATGGCTATTTATATATCTATTGGCGTTATAGATTATCTTGTAAAGGCATATATAATAGATTTTTCAATTATACAGTTATATTCTGATTGGGCAGTATTATAGAGTTTATTTGTATTACCCGGCATAATTATAGTAGTTATATCTGTTAATAGTAGCAGTATTATAGTAGTTATATTCTTGTATATACGAGGCAGTATTATAGTAGTTATATTCTTGTATATAGGAGCAGTATTATAGTAGTTAATTCTTGTATCATAGGAGCAGTAATATAGTAGTTATATTCTTGTATATAGGAGCAGTATTATAGTAGTTATATTCTTGTATATAGGAGCAGTATTATAGTAGTTATATTCTTGTATATAGGAGCAGTATTATAGTAGTTATATTCTTGTATATAGGGCAGTATTATAGTAGTTTATATTCTTGTACATAGGAGCAGTATTATAGTAGTTATATTCTTGTATATAGGAGCAGTATTATAGTAGTTATATTCTTGTATATAGGGCAGTATTATAGTAGTTATATTCTTGTATATAGGAGCAGTATTATAGTAGTTATATTCTTGTAATAGGAGCAGTATTATAGTAGTTATATTCTTGTATATAGGGCAGTATTATAGTAGTTATATTCTTGTATATAGGGCAGTATTATAGTAGTTATAATCTTGTATATAGGGGCAGTATTATAGTAGTTATATTCTTGTATATAGGAGCAGTATTATAGTAGTTATATTCTTGTATATAGGGGCAGTATTATAGTATTTATATTCTTGTATATAGGCGCAGTTATTTTTTAAAAGTAGTTTATATTCTTGTATATAGGGCAGTATTATAGTAGTTATATTTTGTATATAGGGGCAGTATTATAGTAGTTATAATCTTGTATATAGGAGCAGTATTATAGTAGTTATATTCTTGTATATAGAGCAGTATTATAGTAGTTATATTCTTGTATATAGGGGCAGTATTATAGTAGTTATATTCTTGTATATAGGGCAGTATTATAGTAGTTATAATCTTGTATATAGGGCAGTATTATAGTATTTATATTCTTGTATATAGGCGCAGTATTATAGTAGTTATATTCTTGTACATAGGAGCAGTATTATAGTAGTTATATTCTTGTATATAGGGCAGTATTATAGTAGTTATATTCTTATATATAGGAGCAGTATTATAGTAGTTATATTCTTGTATATAGGAGCAGTATTACAGTAGTTATATTCTTGTATATAGGGGCAGTATTATAGTAGTTATATTCTTGTATATAGGAGCAGTATTATAGTAGTTATATTCCTGTATATAGGGGCAGTATTATAGTAGTTATATTCTTGTATATAGGGGCAGTATTATAGTAGTTATATTCTTGTATATAGGGGCGGTATTATAGTAATTATATTCTTGTATATAGGAGCAGTATTATAGTAGTTATATTCTTGTATATAGGGCAGTAATATAGTAGTTATATTCCTGTATATAGGAGCAGTATTATAGTACTTATATTCTTGTATATAGGGGCAGTATTATAGTAGTTATATTCTGTATATAGGAGCAGTATTATAGTAGTTATATTCTTGAATATAGGAGCAGTATTATAGTAGTTATATTCTTGAATATAGGGGCATTAATATAGCAGTTTATTCTTGTATACAGGAGCAGTATTATAGTAGTTATATTCTTGTATATAGGAGCAGTAATATAGTAGTTATATTCTGTATATAGGAGCAGTATTATAGTAGTTATATTCTTGTATATAGGGGCAGTATTATAGTAGTTATATTCTTGTACATAGGAGCAGTATTATAGTAGATATATTCTTGTATATAGGAGCAGTATTATAGTAGTTAATTCTTGTACATAGGAGCAGTATTATAGTAGTTATATTCTTGTACATAGGGGCAGTATTATAGTAGTTATATTCTTGTATATAGGAGTAGTATTATAGTAGTTATATTCTTGTATATAGAGCAGTATTATAGTAGTTATATTCTTGTATATAGGGCAGTATTATAGTAGTTATATTTTTGTATATAGGAGTAGTATTATAGTAGTTATATTCTTGTACAAGGAGCAGTATTATAGTAGTTATATTCTTGTATATAGGGGGCAGTATTATAGTAGTTATATTCTTGTATATAGGGCAGTATTATAGTAGTTATATTCTTGTATATACTGGCAGTATTATAGTAGTTATATTCTTGTATATAGGGGCAGTATTATAGTAGTTATCGTCTTGTATATAGGGGCAGTATATAGTAGTTATATTCTTGTATATAGGAGCAGTATTATAGTAGTTATATTCTTGTATATAGGGGCAGTATTATAGTAGTTATATTCTTGTATATGGGGGCAGTATTATAGTAGTTATATTCTTGTATATAGGAGCAGTATTATAGTAGTAATATTCTGTACATAGGAGCAGTATTAGTAGTTATTTGATATAGCAGTATTATAGTAGTTATATTCTTGTATATAGGAGTATATATATGTTATATTCTGTATTAAGGCAGTATTTAGTAGTTATATCTTGTATAGAAGCAGTATTTGTAATATATCTTGTATAAGGAGACATGTATAGTAGTATTATATTGTATATAGGGCATTTATAGTAGTATATTCTTGTTATTAGGGGCAGTATTATAGTAGTTATATTCTTGTATATAGGAGAGTATTATGTAGTTATATTTTGTATATAGGCATATATTAAGTAGTTATATTTGTATTAACATATTATAGTATTATATTCGGATATTAGGGGAGTATTATGTTTAATTGTGCATAGTATTATTATAGTTTATTTTTGTATATAGGGCAGTATTATAGAGTTATATTTCATGCACATAGTAAGTGCAGTATTATAGTAGTTATATTCTTGTATATAGGAGCAGTATATAGTAGTTATATTCTTGTACATAGGGCAGTATTATAGTAGTTATATTCTTGTATATAGGAGCAGTATTATAGTATTATATTCTTGTACATAGGGGCAGTATTATAGTGGTTATATTCTTGTACATAGGAGCAGTATTATAGTAGTTATATTCTTGTATATAGGGGCAGTATTATAGTAGTTATATTCTTGTACATAGGAGCAGTATTATAGCAGTTATATTCTTGTATATAGGAGCAGTATATTATAGTAGTTATATTCTTGTACATAGGAGCAGTATTATAGTAGTTATATTCTTGTACATAGAAGCAGTTATTATAGTAGTTATATTCTTGTATATAGGAGCAGTATTATAGTAGTTATATTCTTGTATATAGGGGCAGTATTATAGTAGTTATATTCTTGTATATAGGAGCAGTATTACAGTAGTTATATTCTTGTATATAGAGCAGTATTATAGTAGTTGTATTCTTGTATATAGGAGCAGTATTATAGTAGTTATATTCTTGTATATAGGAGCAGTATTATAGTAGTTATATTCTGTACATATGGCAGTATTATAGCAGTTATATTCTTGTATATAGGAGCAGTATTATAGTAGTTATATTCTTGTATATAGGAGCAGTATTATAGTAGTTGTATTCTTGTATATAGGAGCAGTATTATAGTAGTTATATTCTTGTATATAGGAGCAGTATTATAGTAGTTATATTCTTGTACATAGGGGCAGTATTATAGTAGTTATATTCTTGTATATAGGAGCAGTATTATAGTAGTTATTTCTTGTATATAGGGGCAGTATTATAGTAGTTATATTCTTGTATATAGGGGCAGTATTATAGTAGTTATATTCTTGTATATAGGAGCAGTATTATAGTAGTATAATTCCTGTACATAGGAGCAGTATTATAGTAGTTATATTCTTGTATATAGGAGCAGTATTATAGTAGTTATATTCTTGTATATAGGAGCAGTATTATAGTAGTTATATTCTTGTATATACGGGCAGTATTATAGTAGTTATATTCTTGTACATAGAAGCAGTATTATAGTAGATAATATTCTTGTATATAGGGGCAGTATTATAGTAGTTATATTCTTGTATATAGGGCAGTATTATAGTAGTTATATTCTTGTATATAGGGCAGTATTATAGTAGTTATATTCTGTATATAGGTATATTATAGTAGTTATATTCTTGTAATAGGGCAGTATTATAGTAGTTATATTCTTGTATATAGGGGCAGTATTATAGTAGTTATATTCTTGTAATAGTGAGCAGTATTTAAGTAGTTATATTCTTGTAATAGGAGCAGTATTATAGTAGTTATATTCTTGTATATAGGGCAGTATTATAGTAGTTATATTCTTGTATATAGGAGCAGTATTATAGTAGTTATATTCTTGTATATAGGGGCAGTATTATAGTAGTTATATTCTTGTAATAGGGCAGTATTATAGTAGTTATATTCTTGTATATAGGGCAGTATTATAGTAGTTATATTCTTGTAATAGGAGCAGTATTATAGTAGTTATATTCTTGTATATAGGAGCAGTATTATAGTAGTTATATTCTTGTAATATAGGAGGCAGTATTATAGTAGTTATATTCTTGTAATAGGCAGTATATAGTAGTTATATTCTTGTACATAGGAGCAGTATTATAGTAGTTATATTCTTGTATATAGGGCAGTATTATAGTAGTTATATTCTTGTATATAGGAGCAGTATTATAGTAGTTATATTCTTGTATATAGGGGCAGTATTATAGTAGTTATATTCTTGTATATAGGGGCAGTATTATAGTAGTTATATTCTTGTATATAGGAGCAGTATTATAGTAGTTATATTCTTGTATATAGGAGCAGTATTATAGTAGTTATATTCTTGTATATAGGAGCAGTATTATAGTAGTTATATTCTTGTATATAGGAGCAGTATTATAGTAGTTATATTCTTGTATATAGGGCAGTATTATAGTAGTTATATTCTTGTATATAGGAGCAGTATTATAGTAGTTATATTCTTGTATATAGGAGCAGTATTATAGTAGTTTATTCTTGTATATAGAGCAGTATTATAGTAGTTATATTCTTGTATATAGGAGCAGTATTATAGTAGTTATATTCTTGTACATAGTGGCAGTATTATAGTAGTTTATATTCTTGTATATAGGAGCAGTATTATAGTAGTTATATTCTTGTATATAGGAGCAGTATTATAGTAGTTATATTCTTGTATATAGGAGCAGTATTATAGTAGTTATATTCTTGTATATAGGAGCAGTATTATAGTAGTTATATTCTTGTATATAGGAGCAGTATTATAGTAGTTATATTCTTGTACATAGGGCAGTATTATAGTAGTTATATTCTTGTATATAGGAGCAGTATTATAGTAGTTATATTCTTGTATATAGGAGCAGTATTATAGTAGTTATATTCTTGTATATAGGAGCAGTATTATAGTAGTTATATTCTTGTATATAGGAGCAGTATTATAGTAGTTATATTCTTGTATATAGTGGCAGTATTATAGTAATTATATTCTTGTATATAGGAGCAGTATTATAGTAGTTATATTCTTGTACATGTGGCAGTATTATAGTAGTTTATATTCTTGTATATAGGAGCAGTATTATAGTAGTTATATTCTTGTACATAGGGCAGTATTATAGTAGTTATATTCTTGTACATAGGAGCAGTATTATAAGTTATATTCTTGTACATAGGAGCAGTATTATATAGTTTGTTATATTCTTGTAACAGGAGCAGTATATAGTAGTTATATTCTTGTACATAGGAGCAGTTATTATAGTCAGTTATATTCTTGTATATAGGAGCAGTATTATAGTAGTTATATTCTTGTATATAGAGGCAGTATTATAGTAGTTATATTCTTGTACATAGGAGCAGTATTATAGTAGTTATATTCTTGTATATAGGGGCAGTATTATAGTAGTTATATTCTTGTATATAGGGGCAGTATTATAGTAGTTATATTCTTGTATATAGGGGCAGTATTATAGTAGTTATATTCTTGTACACAGGAGCAGTATTATAGTAGTTATATTCTTGTATATAGGAGCAGTATTATAGTAGTTATATTCTTGTATATAGGAGCAGTATTATAGTAGATATATTCTTGTATATAGGGCAGTATTATAGTAGGTATATTCTTGTATATAGGGGCAGTATTATAGTAGTTATATTCTTGTATCATAGGAGCAGTATTATAGTAGTTATATTCTTGTAATAGGAGCAGTATTATAGTAGTTATATTCTTGTATATAGGAGCAGTATTATAGTAGATATATTCTTGTATATAGGAGCAGTATTATAGTAGGTATATATTCTTGTATATAGGGCAGTATTATTGTAGTTATATTCTTGTACATAGGAGCAGTATTATAGTAGGTATATTCTTGTATCATAGGGGCAGTATTATAGTAGTTATATTCTTGTATATAGAGAGCAGTATTATAGTAGTTATATTCTTGTATATAGGAGCAGTATTATAGTAGTTATATTCTTGCAATAGTGGCAGTATTATAGTAGTTATATTCTTGTATATAGGAGCAGTATTATAGTAGTTATATTCTTGTATATAGGAGCAGTATTATAGTAGATTATATTCTTGTATATAGGAGCAGTATTATAGTAGTTATATTCTTGTATATAGGTGCAGTATTATAGTAGTTATATTCTTGTATATAGGGAGCAGTATTATAGTAGTTATATTCTTGTACATAGGAGCAGTATTATAGTAGATATATTCTTGTATATAGGAGCAGTATTATAGTAGTTATATTCTTGTATATAGGAGCAGTATTATAGTAGTTATATTCTTGTATATAGGAGCAGTATTATAGCAGTTATATTCTTGTACATAGGAGCAGTATTATAGTAGTTATATTCTTGTACTTAGCTGGCGGTATTATAGTAGTAAATTTAATGTTTTTTTAATCTTTATCTTCTTGTTTCGTCATGTATTTCTTTCTTTCCTATTTTTAGCAGATTTGTCTTGTTTTCTTCTATGTTGAATGTCAGTTTGGTGTTTGTGGAGCTTGTGGGCGGTATAATACTATTATACAGCTCTGCAGCATTAGTGTTGTTATGTAGAATTTGGGCAAATATTCCTGGAATATCACAATATTTTTGATAAATCCCATCACCCTGTGATTTATACAGTAACTCTGTGGGGACGGATTGTGGCGGTTTTTTTTTCAGTCTTGTACAATGTTGCTGGTTAATTATAGTAATAAAGCTAATTTCCCTGCACCGTGGGTGGCCAGGGTGTGACTGGGTGAGACGTGCAACCCCAAATCCACATCACTCCATCATTCATTGTCTACTTGTGTGTAGTATAAGAAAAAAATATATATATTCCTACCACTGGAGTGTACATAGACATGATGCGGCCTCATAGCAGAATTCCCAACTGCCCCCCCCCCCCAAAAAAAAATAAACTCCAATAATAGTTGTCTGGGTCACATGAGAACACATCTCACAATATTGCTGACCTTCTAAAGTAATTTTCCTCTTAATGCAGCCTCTAGATTCCTCTTTCATTGCAGCTATAAAGTATGATGCAAACAAAAGTCCCCCCCAAACACTGTATAACCCCCCCTACCACACTGATTTCTCCACACATAATATGATGACCCTACTGTACCCCCTCAATTACTCCGGCATAGTATCTGATCCCAACACGGTAAGATCCCCAACTATGGCACCCACACAGCCCTCCATATATTATACTGCTCCCCATAATCCTCCATATAATATAATGCACCTCCATAGTCCTCCATATTGTATAATGTACCCCCACAGTCCTCCATATAGTATAATGCACCTCATAGTCCTCCATATAGTATAATGCACTTCATAGTCCTCCATATAGTATAATGCACCCCATAGTCCTCCTTACACTATAATACACCTCATACTCCTCAATGTGTTATAATACACACTATAGTCATCCATATAGTAAAATGCATCCTTCATATAGTATAATGCACCCCCATTGTCCTCCATATAGTTTAATGCATCCCATAGTCCTCCATATAGTATAATGCACTCCATAGTCCTCCTTATACAGTAGTATAATGCAGCCCCATAGCCCTCCATATAGTATAATGCATCCCATAGTCCTCCATATAGTATAATGCACTCCATAGTCCTCCTTATACAGTAGTATAATGCAGCCCCATAGCCCTCCATATAGTATAATGCACCCCATAGTCCTCCACATAGTATAATGCACCCCATAGTCCTCCATATAGTATATTGCACCCCATAGCCCTCCATATAGTATAGTGCACCATATAGTCCTCCATATAGTATAATGCATTGCATAGCTTTACATATAGTATAATGCAGCCACCATAGTCCTCCATATAGTATAAAGCACCCATAGTCTTCCATATTACTATAATGCACCCCGGAGTCCTCCATATAGTATAATGCACCCCGTAGTCTTCCATATAGTGTAATGTACCCCATAGTCCTCCATATATTTAATGCAACTCCCATAGTCCTCCATATATTATAATGCTCCCCATAATCCTCCATATAGTGTAATGCACCTCATAGTCCTTCATATATTATAATGCAGCCTCATAGTTTTCCAGATAGTATAATGTAACTTCTATAGCCCCTCCATATAGTATAATGCACCCCAGAGTCCTCCATATATTTAATGCACCCCATAGTCCTCCGTATCATATAATGCAACCCCCAGAGTCCTCCACATCATATACTGCACCCCATAATCCTCCATGTATTATAAAGCACCCCCACAGTCCTCCATATAGTATAATGCAGCCCCATAATCCTCCATATATTATAATGCACCCCATAGTCCTCCATATAGTATAAAGCACCCCCATAGTCCTTCAAATCCTATGAATAAATCAGGATAAGGGAGAAGGAAACAGCCTCCTCAGCAATCACTCCCTGGATTCTCGACACCGGTGTGCTGGCTTGGCAGCCAAACGAATAGTAGAAATTCAGTGAAGATCCAATGTCGTTGCTTCAAAGTGCTTTATTGTGAGTTTGACTTTTTTTCCTCTGGCACCTAATATTACAGTGTGCTAAGCCCCTTTTTTATACAATCACCCAGAAAAGGACAGAGGACATCTACCCTGTGAAGAAGCAGGTGATCCACTGCCAGGGGAACTGTGATCTAGTGCTAGAGAACTGACTGGATTCTGTGTCATCCATGATGAGAAAATCCAGACAAGCCCTGGTGTAGTAACTTCCCTTGAATGTACTCTGAGGCTCCAGAACTGGAAGTCCCCAGTGACAAGATATGAACTCATTTTGCTTTTGTTATAATTGATTTTGGTACCGAAGATTCTTGGGACTGTCTGCAGCCAAAGTAAATCACAGGTTTGTGTGGGCCTCCACCAGAGGTAACGGTACTGTGATCTTAGATACCCAAAGCTAGGTGTATAATAACAATTGTTGTATTTTCATGCCTTGGTCTCAGTTTGTGACTCACTGGATCTTATTCGGCCCTCCGGTCATCACAAACGCAGGGCAGGGGACACGGTCCAGACGGTGTCGCAGCTGGTGAGTGGGCCCCCCCCAGCAGTCCAGGGCCCCGTCACTTGCCCGGGTGCAGTAAGGTACAGGCTCAGGTTCACTATTGAGCCCTAGGCTATAATAAGATCTGGATATGGAAACCTGTTGATATTTTCCAGGTCTTAAATGATCCAAAAATAAATGTAGACTTATCTAAAAGTCAGTAGACTTTTTTTTTTGCAATGGAGTGAATGTGAATGATTAATTGTTCATCACTTCACCATAGTGCAGCATGAAACGTTATTGAGAACATGTGCCGTCCTCCGGCTGCCAAAATAATAACCATAAAACAGAAACAGCCATAAAACAACCATAAAAGTATCAAACTCCATCACGTGCGGCCCCTGTGATTTTTATGTAACACCTGATTATTGGTTTGCAATTACAGCAGTATAAGAATACAATGTAGCAGATCCTCACCGCAGGCGACACCTGGGAAGGCCGGGGTTTCCCGGGCTCCTTTGCTCTCTCCGGGCGACATTAGCTGCGTTACACACTCTCTGACATCGCCATTGATTTTCCGCTATGTGCAGTAATTATGCTTTTCATTAGTTGTCACAAAATATATTTCAGATCATTTCCAGCTACTAAAGTGCTCTATTATGTCGTACTGGACAGGAATCAATACCAACGAGCGTAGATCAACCCCAATCCTCGGGAATGACAATTAGGCGGTGCGCCGCCAGTGCGAAGGAATAATCCAAGGAGGTTTATTGTTATTTTGAGTTTTTTTACTATTGAAGATTTTAGTTTTTCTTATGTCTTGTTTCTGGACGTCCTGGTAGAAGTCACAAATGTGTTATGAGACCTCCCCGGATGTGACGTAAGGGCTTGGTTGGGATTGGTGTCACCCTGATCCCGAATTTGGTGATCATTCATAATTCAACTGCAACCAAACTCACCCTATACTCTAATGACAGCGACAGAAAGGGGCCCTTGTGCGAGAACAATATATGGGGCCCCTTTGCAGCCCAAGGGCTCATCAAAATACATAATTTCACAACTTTGGGCCCCCTTACCTCTTGGGCCCCTGTGTGGACTCACAAGTTGCACCAATGATATGTCCGCCCCTGCACACATGGGTGCCTGACTGGGACCACATCGAAGTATGCAACCAGGAATGTTAAGAGCAGTATGGCCCACATTCTGCACTGTACGGTATTTCAAGCTAAAAATCCCCATGTGTGGGGCCAAACATTCATGACCAAAGCTGCAGGTCTCTGGACAATCACAGACACCAGAGAACTGTCATGGAGGATGGTATAGTAGTAAGGGAATCAGGATGGTAAGATGGACTAAAGCATTCAAGGGAGCTAGTCTGACCCTTAGACTTGGGGTCTCTGGCTCAACCTGCTCCCAAAGGTGAGGAGGTCTGGGTCACCACCCTTGCCCTATGATCCTGATTAGCCCTACCTCCACCCACAGACTGGGAAACACAGCAACTCCTACAGGGAAAGGAATACCAGCAAGCACCAACACAAAGGTCTTCACTAGTCCTTGTAGAGACTAAACTCTGTCAGTGACACCTGGTGGAAGGAAGTGGAGCTATTTAAAGGATGAGGGAGTGGAGAACTGAATGATCTGACTTCCCCCCTCATCTACATCTGCAGAGCCACACACATAGACAACAGTAGATCCTAGCATTAACCCTGGATAATCCAAAGGAAATGCTCTCATTTGCTGACCTGGCTGTCTTTGAAGACTGCCCGGGGATGGAGCTCATCCTACCGAACGCCCGCACTCCTTTCTCGCGGGTAACACTACTCAGACAACACAGGGTGAGGGCACCACGCTCCAGTAAGACTTTATTGGGTCACCAACAGTCAACAACATATAGTACATTGCCAGCAAGGAGACAAGATGGTGCATGTGACAGAGTCTCACCTTTCTGCTAGGGATCAAAACATTGATTTTGTGGGATCCGGTCCAACTACCCCAGCCAGCAGCGCCCCACTTTTACCGGTCACCCACTGAAAGGAGGTAGCGGCTAACTTAGGAAGCGAACCGAGCACATGAACGTATGTGGCCAGGTGACTGGACTGACCCAACCTGGGTTCTGTAAACGAATCCATGGCTCTGTGTTGGGCAGTGGAGCAGGTCTGTAATCCACCAGCTGGAACCACAGCCCCTAGGCTGAGGCCTGAGGAATCACAAGAGTGGCAGGAAAAGGCTCCTTGTTATATTCCTCAGCTCCCATTTCAGGGCATTGTGCCCCACAGGATTGGTGGGAGTTACTGTTACCGCATAGGTGGCTGTCTAATGCACTGCTGGGGGCGGATGCAATCAAAAGGCAATCCACAAATTAGCAGACATGAAACAATGGCTCACGTCCCATGAATTTCATAGCAAAGGAATGGTGGCGAGATGCTGAGTTGTAATAGTCATAAAAGGAAACATCTGAAAGGTCATCAAGTTATTTCACATTGGCTTGAGACACAACTGGATTGGAGCAATAAAACATCAAAAATACTGGAGGATACAGTGAGCACTCCTCATCCAGGACATCGTGAAACATGTCAGGAAAGGTCTAAGGATCTGCATCTTCTCCAGCAGGAGATAGGATCTATGCTGATTGCTCCATGATAAGGTTTTTATTTATTTTAATGGCCTTTAGCTCGATCTCGAGCCATAGTGATTGGATGAATGAACTCTCAGTAGGAAGATCGATCTTGTGCAGCCTTGATAGGTCCACCAGAATCTTCTCCAGGCCTTGATAGCTCCACCAGGGTCTTCTCCAAGCCTTGATAGGTCCCCCTTGGTCTTTTCCAAGTCTAAATAGGTCCACCAGGGTCTTCTCCAAGCCTTGATAGGTCCACCAGGGTCTTCTCCAAGCCTTGATAGGTCCACCAGGGTCTTCTCCAAGCCTAGATAGGTCCACCAGGGTCTTCTCCAAGCCTTGATAGGTCCCCCAGTGTCTTCTCCAAGTCTAAATAGGTCCACCAGGGTCTTCTCCAAACCTAGAAAGAGGTCCACCAGTGTCTTCTCCAAGCCTAGATAGGTCCACCAGTGTCTTCTCCAAGCCTAGATAGGTCCACCAGGGTCTTCTCCAAGCCTTGATAGGTCCCCCAGTGTCTTCTCCAAGTCTAAATAGGTCCACCAGGGTCTTCTCCAAACCTAGAAAGAGGTCCACCAGTGTCTTCTCCAAGCCTAGATAGGTCCACCAGTGTCTTCTCCAAGTCTAGATAGGTCCACCAGTGTCTTCTCCAAGCCTAGATAGATCCACCAGTGTCTTCTCCAAGCCTAGATAGGTCCACCAGTGTCTTCTCCAAGCCTAGATAGGTCCACCAGGGTCTTCTCCAAGCCTTGATAGGTCCCCCAGTGTCTTCTCCAAGTCTAAATAGGTCCACCAGTGTCTTCTCCAAGCCTAGATAGGTCCACCAGGGTCTTCTCCAAGCCTAGATAGGTCTATCAGGGACTTCTCCAAGCCTACATAGGTCCATCAGGGACTTCTCCAAGCCTAGATAGGTTCATCAGGGACTTCTCCAAGCCTAGATAGGTCCATCAGGGACTTCTCCAAGCCTAGATATGGCCACCAGGTCCTTCTCCAGCTGTAAAGAGGTCATGATTTTTTACTTATTATTCTTCCCTCGTCTCCCAAGTTTTCAGCTTTTTTAATTAAAATTTTATTAGATTTTCGAAAAAAGGGTGACGTTGTTGTATACTCACTCATTAGTATCAAATACGGTGAGCGCTCTTACCCAATCACTAAGGGAACCTCTTGCGTTGGTGCTTTCCTTCCTTCTTAAAGGGCCAGTTCCAACAGGCAGTGACACTTCTCCACTGCTCTTGTTGGCATTCATTGCCAGGGGCAAAATTATAGGAAACCTCAGAGTGAGAAATATCCATCTGTCCCATAGGTAGAGACCTGAGCTAGAAATTGGTTCCCTAAAAATTGCCCACACGAAAAAATGCCGACACAGAAAACTGCCATTTTCAGCATCACAAAGTTTCAGATCTCTGATATTTGAGGTGCAGATGAGGATTCCCCTGATCTGTGATCATCTTGTGAATTACAGGTGACCTAGTGCAGAAATGCTGAAGATCTGTGGATTGTAGCAGTCGGTCATTATCTGCAATAGATAGATCCAGTCTGCTCTTATCTCGACTCACCGTAGCCGGGACTCCGAGGGGCAGGCGTTTCTTCTTCCTCCTTGTCACGGGTGCCGCGCCTGCTGGTAGTGGGGCCCGGTGGTCCAGATTCAATAAAGATGTCATTGGTTGAACAGATTAAGGGGTTAATTGTTTTGTGACGCCACCTATGAGTGTTCCGGTGGAGTTCACCGGCGCTGCTTGGGCCTCCGAGGGATGGAATGCAGCAAGATGGAACGCTCCCCACAGGCTGAGTAGTGATCACCGGAGCCAGGAGCTGCACAAGATGTTCTGAGGCAGCTGCGGTTACCTTAGTGTGCGGAGAGACAGTTCATAAGAAGGCACGGACACTGATAGTCTCTGTAACGGGTAATATACTGTAACCAGCAGGTGATACATGGCATACAGTTCTCAGGTAACGGACCGGGTGGACTCAGCAATGACCAGTGTTTCTCAGAGCTCCGCGGTGTTCCTCCATTCTAACTAACTTGTGTTGCCGAGGTCACCATGGAATGCCAGATCGGGTACAAGGAGGCTGCTTCAATTGCCCTACCGGGGAATTCTGGCTGGATTTGTGGGGAGCCTTGGCTAGACGACTCTGTGTGTGCGGCGGTGGTGGGGTGCTCCTGTAAAGCGGTCCCTCCACTCCTGATTCGCGTAGCAATGCTGAACAACTACTAGCTTCGGTACCAGTAGACTGGCTGTAGATGGGCACGGGATGTTGTTGGACCCGCATGTTGATGCTCGTAGTTCGGTTGTTAAGGCACCGGGAATAAGGGCGCCCAACCGGGGGTGATGGCCAGGGGGCTGCACGGGACTGTGAAGGCCCCCTCTCCTAGGTTGCAGAGCTTGTTGGTTTAGCTCCTTCTCCTACGTTGTTTCGGAGAGTTCTCTTTACTCACACTCTATCACTACACTCCACCCACCAGGACCTTATTGGCCCTCTATCCTGGTGATGCATGTAGGGTATGGAGCGCTGAGTTAACTGTGTCATTGCTTAGTCAGAGAATATTGCTGCAGCTGTCTTGGCTGCAATACCCTCCTGTGACGCACTCGTTGCGGGGCGCCACACTCTCATCTCTCAGTGATTCTTCCATACTCCTCCCTCCCACCAGCAGATTCAGAGGAGCCATCACTGCTATCTGTACTCACAGGAGTATCACTGGATTATCTGTGGAGTTACATGGGACTGCAGGTCTAATACATTATCATCTTAGTGGGAGTCCACCAAAAGCAGGGTGCTGCTGTCAGAGATAGTTGGTCCTGAATGCATTATCAGAGGGATTTTGATGATTGACAGTCGTGCGAGTGCTTTCCGTATGGTCATGTGACTGTGGTACGAGTGTGATGCAATTATGCATTTTTTTTATTGGCTACCATCAGTGTGACATCCATGTGACCTATACCTCTATACTATCCCCCTGCCCTGCTGAGCATCTCACCTACACCTATACTGTTCCCTGTTCTGCAGAGCATCTCGCCTACACCTCTATACTATCCTCCTGCCCTGCAGAGCATCTCACCTATAATTCTTTATTATCCTACCCTGCAGAGCATCTCACCTACACCTATACTGTTCCCTGTTCTGCAGAGCATCTCACCTTCACCTCTATACTATCCCCCTGCCCTGCAGAGCATCTCACCTATAATTCTTTATTATCCTACCCTGCAGAGCATCTCACCTACACCTATACTGTTCCCTGTTCTGCAGAGCATCTCACCTACACCTCTATACTATCCTCCTGCCCTGCAGAGCATCTCACCTATAATTCTTTATTATCCTACCCTATAAAGCATCTCACCTACGATTCTATGTTATTCTCCTGCCCTGCAGAGCAGCTCACTTACACCTCTTTACCATCCCCTGTCTTGCAGAGCATCTCACCTACACCTCTATACCATCCCCTGTCTTGCAGAGCATCTCACCTGCACCTCTTTACCATCCCCTGTCTTGCAGAGCATCTCATCTACACCTCTATACCATCCCCTGTCTTGCAGAGCATCTCACCTGCACCTCTTTACCATCCCCTGTCTTGCAGAGCATCTCATCTACACCTCTATACCATCCCCTGTCTTGCAGAGCATCTCACCTACACCTCTATACTATCCCCCAGTTCTGCAGAGCATCTCACTTACACCTCCATACTATTCCACAGTTCTGCAGAGCATCTCACCTACACCTCTATACCATCTCCGTCTTGCAGAGCATCTCACCTACACCTCTATACCATCCCCTGTCTTGCAGAGCATCTCACCTACACCTCTACACCATCCCCTGTCTTGCAGAGCATCTCACCTTCACCTCTATACCATTCCCTGTCTTGCAGAGCATCTCATCTACACCTCTATATCATCCCCATCTTGCAGAGCATCTCACCTACACCTCTATACCATCCCCTGTCTTGCAGAGCACCTCACCTACACGTCTATACCATCCCCATCTTGCAGAGCATCTCACCTACACCTCTATACCATCCCCTGTCTTGCAGAGCACCTCACCTACACCTCTATACCATCCCCTGTCTTGTAGAGTATCTCACCTATACCTCTATACCATCCCCTGTCTTGTAGAGCATCTCACCTATACCTCTATACCATCCTGTCTTGTAGAGTATCTCACCTGCACCTCTATACCATCCCCGTCTTGCAGAGCATCTCACCTGCACCTCTATACCATCCCCTGTCCTGCAAAGCATCTCCCCTACACCTCTATACCATCCCCTGTCTTGTAGAGCATCTCACCTACACCTCTATACCATCCCCTGTATTGTAGAGCATCTCACCTATACCTCTATACCATCCTGTCTTGTAGAGTATCTCACCTGCACCTCTATACCATCCCCGTCTTGCAGAGCATCTCACCTGCACCTCTATACCATCCCCTGTCCTGCAAAGCATCTCCCCTACACCTCTATACCATCCCCTGTCTTGTAGAGCATCTCACCTACACCTCTATACCATCCCCTGTCTTGCAGAACATCTCACCTGCACCTCTATACCATCCGCAGTCGTGCAGAGCATCTCACCTACACCTCTATACCATCCCCTGTCTTACAGAGCATCTCACCTACACCTATATGATCCCCTGTCTTGCAGAGCATCTAACCTACACCTCTATATCATCCCCGTCTCTGCAGAGCATCTCACCTACACCTCTATACCATCTGCAGTCCTGCAAAGCATCTCACCTACACCTCTATACCATCCCCTGTCTTGCAGAGCATCTCACCTACACCTCTATACCATCCCGTCTTGCAGAGCATCTCACCTACACCTTCTATACCATCCCCATCGTGTAGAGTATCTCACCTATACCTCTATACCATCCCCGTCTTGTAGAGTATCTCACCTACACCTCTATGCCATCCCCGTCTTGCAGAGCATCTCACCTACACCTCTATACCATCCCCTGTCTTGCAGAGCATCTCACCTACACCTCTATACCATCCCCGTCTTGCAGAGCATCTCACCTACACCTCTATGCCATCCCCGTCTTGCAGAGCATCTCACCTGCACCTCTACACCATCCCCTGTCTTGCAGAGCATCTCACCTACACCTCTATACAATCCCCTGTCTTGCAGAGCATCTCACCTACACCTCTATACGATCCCCTGTCTTGCAGAGCATCTCACCTACACCTCTATACCATCCCCAGTCTTGCAGAGCATCTCACCTACACCTCTATACCATCCCCTGTCTTGCAGAGCATCTCACTTACACCTCTATACCATCCCTGTCTTGCAGAGCATCTCACTTACACCTCTATACCATCCCTGTCTTGTAGAGCACTGAGCTCACTGATTGTACTGTCTGTACAGGTAGTGGCACTGAGCTCACTGATTGTACTGTCGGCACAGGTAGTGGCACTGAGCTCACTGATTGTACTGTCTGTACAGGTAGTGGCACTGAGCTCACTGATTGTACTGTCTGTACAGGTAGTGGCACTGAGCTCACTGATTGTACTGTCGGCACAGATAGTGGCACTGAGCTCACTGATTGTACTGTCTGTACAGGTAGTGGCACTGAGCTCATTGATTGTACTGTCTGTACAGGTAGAGGCACTGAGCTCACTGATTGTACTGTCGGTACAGGTAGTGGCACTGAGCTCACTGATTGTACTGTGGGTACAGGTAGTGGCACTGAGCTCACTGATTGTACTGCCTGTACAGATAGTGGCACTGAGCTCACTGATTGTACTGTCTGTACAGGTAGTGGCACTGAGCTCACTGATTGTACTGTCTGTACAGGTAGTGGCACTGAGCTCACTGATTGTACTGTCTGTACAGGTAGTGGCACGAGCTCACTGATTGCACTGTCTGTACAGATAGTGGCACTCAGCTCACTGATTGTACTGTCTGTACAGGTAGTGGGACTGAGCTCACTGATTGTACTGTATGTACAGATAGTGGCACTGAGCTCACTGATTGTACTGTGGGTACAGGTAGTGGCACTGAGCTCACTGATTGTACTGTCTGTACAGGTAGTGGCACTGAGCTCACTGATTGTACTGTCGGCACAGGTAGTGGCACTGAGCTCACTGATTGTACTGTCGGTACAGGTAGTGGCACTGAGCTCACTGATTGTACTGTCTGTACAGGTAGTGGCACTAAGCTCACTGATTATACTGTCTGTACAGGTAGAGGCACTGAGCTCACTGATTATACTGTCTGTACAGGTAGTGGCACTGAGCTCACTGATTATACTGTCTGTACAGTAGTGGCACTGAGCTCACTGATTATACTGCCTGTACAGATAGTGGCACTGAGCTCACTGATTGCACTGTCTGTACAGGTAGTGGCACTGAGCTCACTGATTGTACTGCCTGTACAGGTAGTGGCACTGAGCTCACTGATTATACTGTCTGTACAGTAGTGGCACTGAGCTCACTGATTATACTGCCTGTACAGATAGTGGCACTGAGCTCACTGATTGTACTGTCTGTACAGGTAGTGGGACTGAGCTCACTGATTGTACTGTCGGTACAGGTAGTGGCACTGAGCTCACTGATTGTACTGTCTGTACAGGTAGTGGCACTGAGCTCACTGATTGCACTGTCTGTACAGATAGTGGCACTGAGCTCACTGATTGCACTGTCTGTACAGATAGTGGCACTGAGCTCACTGATTGTACTGTTTGTACAGGTAGTGGCACTGAGCTCACTGATTGTACTGTGGGTACAGGTAGTGGCACTGAGCTCACTGATTGTACTGTCTGTACAGGTAGTGGCACTGAGCTCGCTGATTGTACTGTCTGTACAGGTAGTGGCACTGAGCTCATTGATTGTACTGTGGGTACAGGTAGTGGCACTCAGCTCACTGATTGTACTGTCTGTACAGGTAGTGGAACTGAGCTCACTGATTGTACTGTCTGACAGTAGTGGCACTGAGCTCACTGATTGTACTGTCGGTACAGTAGTGCACTGAGCTCACTGATTGTACTTCTGTACAGTAGTGGCACTGAGCTCACTGATTGTACTGCCTGTACAGGTAGTGGCACTGAGCTCACTGATTATACTGTCTGTACAGGTAGTGGCACTGAGCTCACTGATTATACTGCCTGTACAGATAGTGGCACTGAGCTCACTGATTATACTGTCTGTACAGGTAGTGGCACTGAGCTCACTGATTGTACTGTCTGTACAGTAGTGGCACTGAGCTCACTGATTTACTGTCTGTACAGGTAGTGGCACTGAGCTCATGATTGCACTGTCTGTACAGGTAGTGGCACTGAGCTCACTGATTATACTGTCTGTACAGGTAGTGGCACTGAGCTCACTGATTATACTGTCTGTACAGATAGTGGCACTGAGCTCACTGATTGCACTGCCTGTACAGGTAGTGGCACTGAGCTCACTGATTTACTGTCTGTACAGGTAGTGGCACTGAGCTCACTGATTGTACTGCCTGTACAGGTAGTGGCACTGAGCTCACTGATTATACTGCCTGTACAGATAGTGGCACTGAGCTCACTGATTGCACTGTCTGTACAGTAGTGGCACTGCTCACTGATTGTACTGCTGTACAGGTAGTGGCACTGAGCTCACTGATTGCACTGTCTGTACAGATAGTGGCACTGAGCTCACTGATTGCACTGCTGTACAGGTAGTGGCACTGCGCTCACTGATTGTACTGTCCTGTACAGGTAGTGGCACTGAGCTCACTGATTGTACTGCCTGTACAGGTAGTGGCACTGAGCTCACTGATTGTACTGCTGTACAGGTAGTGGCACTGAGCTCACTGATTGTACTGTCTGTACAGTAGTGGCACTGAGCTCACTGATGCACTGTCTGTACGATAGTGCACTGACTCACTGATTGTACTGTGGTACAGGTAGTGGCACTGAGCTCACTGATTGTACTGTGGTACAGGTAGAGGCACTGAGCTCACTGATTGCACTGTCTGTACAGGTAGTGGCACTGAGCTCACTGATTGTACTGCCTGTACAGTAGTGGCACTGAGCTCACTGATTATACTGTCTGTACAGGTAGTGGCACTGAGCTCACTGATTGCACTGCTGTACAGGTAGTGGCACTGAGCTCACTGATTGCACTGTCTGTACAGGTAGTGGCACTGAGCTCACTGATTATACTGTCTGTACAGGTAAGTGGCACTGAGCTCACTGATTATACTGTCTGTACAGGTAGTGGCACTGAGCTCACTGATTATACTGTCTGTACAGATAGTGGCACTGAGCTCACTGATTGCACTGTCTGTACAGGTAGTGGCACTGAGCTCACTGATTGTACTGCCTGTACAGGTAGTGGCACTGAGCTCACTGATTTACTGCCTGTACAGATAGTGGCACTGAGCTCACTGATTATACTGCCTGTACAGATAGTGGCACTGAGCTCACTGATTGTACGTGCCTGTACAGGTAGTGGCACTGAGCTCACTGATTGCACTGTCTGTACAGTAGTGGCACTGAGCTCGACTGATTGCACTGTCTGTACAGGTAGTGGCACTGGCTCACTGATTGTACTGCCTGTACAGGTAGTGGCACTGAGCTCACTGATTGTACTGCCTGTACAGGTAGTGGCACTGAGCTCACTGATTGTACTGCCTGTACAGGTAGTGGCACTGAGCTCACTGATTGTACTGTCTGTACAGGTAGTGGCACTGAGCTCACTGATTGACTGTCTGTACAGATAGTGGCACTGAGCTCACTGATTGCACTGTCTGTACAGATAGTGGCACTGAGCTCACTGATTGTACTGTTGTACAGGTAGTGGCACTGAGCTCACTGATTGTACTGTGGTACAGTAGTGGCACTGAGCTCACTGATTGTACTGTCGGTACAGGTAGTGGCACTGAGCTCACTGATTGTACTGTCGGTACAGGTAGTGGCACTGAGCTCCTGATTGTACTGTTGTACAGTAGTGGCACTGAGCTCACTGATTGTACTGTGGGTACAGGTAGTGCACTGAGCTCACTGATTGTACTGTTTGTACAGGTAGTGGCACTGAGCTCACTGATTGTACTGTGGGTACAGGTAGTGGCACTGAGCTCACTGATTGTACTGTCTGTACAGGTAGTGGCACTGAGCTCCTGATTGTACTGTCTGTACAGGTAGTGGCACTGAGCTCACTGATTTACTGTGGTACAGGTAGTGGCACTCAGCTCACTGATTGTACTGTCTGTACAGGTAGTGGCACTGAGCTCACTGATTGTACTGTCTGTACAGGTAGTGGCACTGAGCTCACTGATTGTACTGTCTGTACAGGTAGTGGCACTGAGCTCACTGATTGTACTGCTGACGTAGGTCCAGAGCCACGGAATGCACGGTACAGGTAGGGCACTGAAACTCACTGATTACCCTGTACAGTAGTGGCACATGAGCTCAGATTGATATTATGGATTGGAGGGGGGGGGGGGGGGGGGGGGGGGGGGGGGGGGGGGGGGGGGGGGGGGGGGGGGGGGGGGGGGGGGGGGGGGGAGTGGCACTGAGCTCACTGATTGTACTGTGGGTACAGGTAGTGGCACTGAGCTCACTGATTGTACTGTCTGTACAGGTAGTGGCACTGAGCTCGCTGATTGTACTGTCTGTACGGTAGTGCACTGAGTCATTGATTGTATGTGGTACAGTAGTGCACTCAGCTCACTGATTGTACTGTCTGTACAGGTAGTGGAACTGAGCTCACTGATTGTACTGTCTGTACAGGTAGTGGCACTGAGCTCACTGATTGTACTGTCGGTACAGGTAGTGGCACTGAGCTCACTGATTGTACTGCTGTACAGGTAGTGGCACTGAGCTCACTGATTATACTGTCTGTACAGGTAGTGGCACTGAGCTCACTGATTATACTGCCTGTACAGGTAGTGGCACTGAGCTCACTGATTGTACTGTCTGTACAGGGTAGTGGCACTGAGCTCACTGATTGTACTGCCTGTACAGGTAGTGGCACTGAGCTCACTGATTATACTGTCTGTACAGGTAGTGGCACTGAGCTCACTGATTATACTGCCTGTACAGATAGTGGCACTGAGCTCACTGATTGCACTGTCTGTACAGGTAGTGGCACTGAGCTCACTGATTGTTACTGCCTGTACAGGTAGTGGCACTGAGCTCACTGATTATACTGTCTGTACAGGTAGTGGCACTGAGCTCACTGATTATACTGCCTGTACAGATAGTGGCACTGAGCTCACTGATTGCACTGTCTGTACAGGTAGTGGCACTGAGCTCACTGATTATACTGTCTGTACAGGTAGTGGCACTGAGCTCACTGATTATACTGCCTGTACAGATAGTGGCACTCAGCTCACTGATTGTACTGTCTGTACAGGTAGTGGCACTGAGCTCACTGATTGTACTGCCTGTACAGGTAGTGGCACTGAGCTCACTGATTATACTGTCTGTACAGATAGTGGCACTGAGCTCACTGATTGCACTGTCTGTACAGGTAGTGGCACTGAGCTCACTGATTGTACTGCCTGTACAGGTAGTGGCACTGAGCTCACTGATTATACTGCCTGTACAGATAGTGGCACTGAGCTCACTGATTGCACTGTCTGTACAGGTAGTGGCACTGAGCTCACTGATTGTACTGCCTGTACAGGTAGTGGCACTGAGCTCACTGATTGTACTGTCTGTACAGGTAGTGGCACTGAGCTCACTGATTGCACTGTCTGTACAGATAGTGGCACTGAGCTCACTGATTGCACTGTCTGTACAGGTAGTGGCACTGCGCTCACTGATTGTACTGCTGTACAGGTAGTGGCACTGAGCTCACTGATTGTACTGCCTGTACAGGTAGTGGCACTGAGCTCACTGATTGTACTGCCTGTACAGATAGTGGCACTGAGCTCACTGATTGCACTGTCTGTACAGGTAGTGGCACTGAGCTCACTGATTGACTGTGGTACAGGTAGTGGCACTGAGCTCACTGATTGTACTGCCTGTACAGTAGTGGCACTGAGCTCACTGATTGTACTGTCTGTACAGGTAGTGGCACTGAGCTCACTGATTGTACTGTTTGTACAGGTAGTGGCACTGAGCTCACTGATTGACTGTGGTACAGGTAGTGGCACTGAGCTCACTGATTGTACTGTCTGTACAGGTAGTGGCACTGAGCTCGCTGATTGTACTGTTTGTACAGGTAGTGGCACTGAGCTCACTGATTGTACTGTGGGTACAGGTAGTGGCACTGAGCTCACTGATTGTACTGTTTGTACAGGTAGTGGCACTGAGCTCACTGATTGTACTGTGGGTACAGGTAGTGGCACTGAGCTCACTGATTGTACTGTCTGTACAGGTAGTGGCACTGAGCTCGCTGATTGTACTGTCTGTACAGGTAGTGGCACTGAGCTCGCTGATTGTACTGTGGGTACAGGTAGTGGCACTCAGCTCACTGATTGTACTGTCTGTACAGGTAGTGGCACTGAGCTCACTGATTGTACTGTCTGTACAGGTAGTGGCACTGAGCTCACTGATTGTACTGTCGGTACAGGTAGTGGCACTGAGCTCACTGATTGTACTTGTGGCGCCCCTGCGTCCAGGAGGCCACAAAGGGAACTGCAGCCAGGCAGGTAGGACACTTGTTGCACAACAACACCCTCACAGCCCACATAACCCACGTACAGTAGGTGGCAGCATCCAGCCCTGAGATTAGATACTCTATGAGATTGAGGGGTGGTGGATTTGGAGGAGTGGGTTGGGCACACACATAGTCAGGTGACTTGACAGTATATAGGAAAGGGGGAGGAGGAAGGAGTTCAGTAGGCCCAGGGTGCCGAGCTGTACAGACCAGAAGCTGAGGAGCACAGGCCAGAGAACAGCAGAAGGTTGAGCTAGGCTGAGCAGGAGAAAGACACACATGTCCTGGAAGAGTGAAGGCATAAGGAGCGCAGAATCTGTACCGAGCCAGTGCGAGCCGGAGGAGAGAGAAAGGCCATCCAGAGCCGGATCCCCAGGAGTGTGAGGAGAGAGAGAGGGACGGTGATACCCGGGCCCTAGACATACAGCTAAAGCAACCGACTGCAGGCGGAGTAGCCCTCCTATGATACCAAGAGACGCAGAGAGAAGGAGCCTGGTAGAGCCTCACACTTGAGGACTGCTGGAGGCTGGGCTGAAGTAGAGTGTCGGCTCTAGAGGGGACCGTAGTTTACCCAGCATCCACAAACAACACGACGGGGAACCACAGCTTCACGTTAGGGTCCCTACCCCAAAGGACAGGCAGCTCAGTGACAAACTAAGGACCCACAGGGGCCCGAGTCACCGCCATACTGTCCAGTGTCGCACAACACGAAGTAGACCAGAGAACGTTAATAGCCCGGAAAGGACACAGAGACAGAGTGAGAGGTCACGGAGAGAGAGAGGCCTGGCTGCAGAGCAAAGGGAACCCGGAGAGGGAGAGAGTGCCCGTGTATTAAGAACTGTACTTGAACTTTGTAAGAACTGTAAATGAGCTGTAAAGTGACTTGAAGAACTGAGAGTAAACACGGAAAACCCTGGAACTGCTTCCCTTGTGTTTCTGCATGAAAGTGATTCTCTCCATACAGGATTACAGCAAGCCTCCATCTGCAGAGCCACAACCTGTCAGCACCAGCAAAGAGGAGAGATCCCTGCAGCGTCTGCAAAGTAAGTGTGCTACACACTCCACAATAGACTTAACCCTTACTGCCCCGGGGAACACAGTTCTACCCACTGGAACTATCCCATCTAAGCTGCTATTCCATCATCCCCGGAGGTTCTGCAGCAGCGGCGGTCCCATCACTGGCCGCATATAGTGGGTGGCGTCACGACTGACAATCCCCTGTAAATATCCCCTTTTATTGCCGAGCCCGGGACACGGACCGGACCAGGACCACCCGTGACTTCCCCAGCAGCAGAACCGGTCCAGTACCGAGTACCCCCGTCCCAGTGGGCCTGACATACTGTCTGTACAGGTAGTGGCACTGAGCTCACTGATTATACTGTCTGTGCAGGTAGTGGCACTGAGCTCACTGATTATACTGCCTGTACAGATAGTGGCACTGAGCTCACTGATTGCACTGTCTGTACAGGTAGTGGCACTGAGCTCACTGATTGTACTGCCTGTACAGGTAGTGGCACTGAGCTCACTGATTATACTGTCTGTACAGATAGTGGCACTGAGCTCACTGATTGCACTGTCTGTACAGGTAGTGGCACTGAGCTCACTGATTGTACTGCCTGTACAGATAGTGGCACTGAGCTCACTGATTGCACTGTCTGTACAGGTAGTGGCACTGAGCTCACTGATTGTACTGCCTGTACAGATAGTGGCACTGAGCTCACTGATTGTACTGTCTGTACAGATAGTGGCACTGAGCTCACTGATTGTACTGTGGGTACAGGTAGTGGCACTGAGCTCACTGATTGCACTGTCTGTACAGATAGTGGCACTGAGCTCACTGATTGTACTGTTTGTACAGGTAGTGGCACTGAGCTCACTGATTGTACTGTGGGTACAGGTAGTGGCACTGAGCTCACTGATTGTACTGTCTGTACAGGTAGTGGCACTGAGCTCGCTGATTGTACTGTCTGTACAGGTAGTGGCACTGAGCTCATTGATTGTACTGTGGGTACAGGTAGTGGCACTGCGCTCACTGATTGTACTGTTTGTACAGGTAGTGGCACTGCGCTCACTGATTGTACTGCCTGTACAGGTAGTGGCACTGAGCTCACTGATTGTACTGCCTGTACAGGTAGTGGCACTGAGCTCACTGATTGTACTGCCTGTACAGGTAGTGGCACTGAGCTCACTGATTGTACTGTGGGTACAGGTAGTGGCACTGAGCTCACTGATTGCACTGTCTGTACAGGTAGTGGCACTGCGCTCACTGATTGCACTGTCTGTACAGGTAGTGGCACTGAGCTCACTGATTATACTGTCTGTACAGGTAGTGGCACTGAGCTCACTGATTATGCTGCCTGTACAGATAGTGGCACTGAGCTCACTGATTGTACTGTCTGTACAGGTAGTGGCACTGCACTCACTGATTGTACTGCCTGTACAGGTAGTGGCACTGAGCTCACTGATTGTACTGCCTGTACAGGTAGTGGCACTGAGCTCACTGATTGTACTGCCTGTACAGGTAGTGGCACTGAGCTCACTGATTGTACTGTCTGTACAGGTAGTGGCACTGAGCTCACTGATTGCACTGTCTGTACAGGTAGTGGCACTGCGCTCACTGATTGCACTGTCTGTACAGGTAGTGGCACTGAGCTCACTGATTATACTGTCTGTACAGGTAGTGGCACTGAGCTCACTGATTATACTGCCTGTACAGATAGTGGCACTGAGCTCACTGATTATACTGTCTGTACAGGTAGTGGCACTGAGCTCACTGATTGCACTGTCTGTACAGGTAGTGGCACTGAGCTCACTGATTGTACTGCCTGTACAGATAGTGGCACTGAGCTCACTGATTGCACTGTCTGTACAGATAGTGGCACTGAGCTCACTGATTGTACTGTGGGTACAGGTAGTGGCACTGAGCTCACTGATTGTACTGCCTGTACAGGTAGTGGCACTGAGCTCACTGATTGCACTGTCTGTACAGATAGTGGCACTGAGCTCACTGATTGTACTGTTTGTACAGGTAGTGGCACTGAGCTCACTGATTGTACTGTGGGTACAGGTAGTGGCACTGAGCTCACTGATTGTACTGTCTGTACAGGTAGTGGCACTGAGCTCGCTGATTGTACTGTTTGTACAGGTAGTGGCACTGAGCTCACTGATTGTACTGTGGGTACAGGTAGTGGCACTGAGCTCACTGATTGTACTGTTTGTACAGGTAGTGGCACTGAGCTCACTGATTGTACTGTGGGTACAGGTAGTGGCACTGAGCTCACTGATTGTACTGTCTGTACAGGTAGTGGCACTGAGCTCGCTGATTGTACTGTCTGTACAGGTAGTGGCACTGAGCTCGCTGATTGTACTGTGGGTACAGGTAGTGGCACTGAGCTCACTGATTGTACTGTCTGTACAGGTAGTGGCACTGAGCTCACTGATTGTACTGTCGGTACAGGTAATGGCACTGAGCTCACTGATTGTACTTGTGGCGCCCCTGCGTCCAGGAGGCCACAAAGGGAACTGCAGTCAGGCAGGTAGGACACTTGTTGCACAACAACACCCTCACAGCCCACATAACCCACGTACAGTAGGTGGCAGCATCCAGCCCTGAGATTAGATACTCTATGAGATTGAGGGGTGGTGGATTTGGAGGAGTGGGTTGGGCACACACATAGTCAGGTGACTTGACAGTATATAGGAAAGGGGGAGGAGGAAGGAGTTCAGTAGGCCCAGGGTGCCGAGCTGTAAAGACCAGAAGCTGAGGAGCACAGGCCAGAGAACAGCAGAAGGTTGAGCTAGGCTGAGCAGGAGAAAGACACACATGTCCTGGAAGAGTGAAGGCATAAGGAGCGCAGAATCTGTACCGAGCCAGTGCGAGCCGGAGGAGAGAGAAAGCCCATCCAGAGCCGGATCCCCAGGAGTGTGAGGAGAGAGAGAGGGACGGTGATACCCGGGCCCTAGACATACAGCTAAAGCCACCGACTGCAGGCGGAGTAGCCCTCCTATGATACCAAGAGACGCAGAGAGAAGGAGCCTGGTAGAGCCTCACACTTGAGGACTGCTGGAGGCTGGGCTGAAGTAGAGTGTCGGCTCTAGAGGGGACCGTAGTGTACCCAGCATCCACAAACAACACGACGGGGAACCACAGCTTCACGTTAGGGTCCCTACCCCAAAGGACAGGCAGCTCAGTGACAAACTAAGGACCCACAGGGGCCCGAGTCACCGCCATACTGTCCAGTGTCGCACAACACGAAGTAGACCAGAGAACGTTAATAGCCCGGAAAGGACACAGAGACAGAGTGAGAGGTCACGGAGAGAGAGAGAGGCCTGGCTGCAGAGCAAAGGGAACCCGGAGAGGGAGAGAGTGCCCGTGTATTAAGAACTGTACTGGAACTTTGTAAGAACTGTAAATGGGCTGTAAAGTGACTTGAAGAACTGAGAGTAAACACGGAAAACCCTGGAACTGCTTCCCTTGTGTTTCTGCATGAAAGTGATTCTCTCCATACAGGATTACGGCAAGCCTCCACCTGCAGAGTCACAGCCTGTCAGCACCAGCAAAGAGGAGAGATCCCTGCAGCGTCTGCAAAGTAAGTGTGCTACACACTCCACAATAGACTTAACCCTTACTGCCCCGGGGAACACAGTTCTACCCACTGGAACTATCCCATCTAAGCTACTATTACATCATCCCCGGAGGTTCTGCAGCAGCGGCGGCCCCATCACTGGCCGCATATAGTGGGTGGCGTCACGACTGACAATCCCCTGTAAATATCCCCTTTTATTGCCGATCCCGGGACACAGACCGGACCAGGACCACCCGTGACTTCCCCAGCAGCAGAACCGGTCCAGTACCGAGTACCCCCGTCCCAGTGGGCCCGACATACTGTCTGTACAGGTAGTGGCACTGAGCTCACTGATTGTACTGTCTGTACAGGTAGTGGCACTAAGCTCACTGATTGTACTGTCGGCACAGGTAGTGGCACTGAGCTCACTGATTGTACTGTGGGTACAGGTAGTGGCACTGAGCTCACTGATTGCACTGTCTGTACAGGTAGTGGCACTGAGCTCACTGATTGCACTGTCTGTACAGGTAGTGGCACTGAGCTCACTGATTGTACTGTCTGTACAGATAGTGGCACTGAGCTCACTGATTGTACTGTCTGTACAGGTAGTGGCACTGAGCTCACTGATTGTACTGTGGGTACAGGTAGTGGCACTGAGCTCACTAATTGTACTGCCTG
This sequence comes from Allobates femoralis, assembly GCA_033576535.1. Taxonomy (NCBI): domain Eukaryota; kingdom Metazoa; phylum Chordata; class Amphibia; order Anura; family Aromobatidae; genus Allobates; species Allobates femoralis. The sequence continues at coordinate 8,534,416 of JARQOC010000002.1, read as the reverse complement.
TACAGGTAGTGGCACTGAGCTCACTGATTGTACTGTCTGTACAGGTAGAGGCACTGAGCTCACTAATTGTACTGTCTGTACAGGTAGAGGCACTGAGCTCACTGATTGTACTGTCTGTACAGGTAGTGGCACTGAGCTCACTGATTGTACTGTCTGTACAGGTAGTGACACTGAGCTCACTGATTGTACTGTCGGCACAAGTAGTGGCACTGAGCTCACTGATTGTACTGTCTGTACAGATAGTGGCACTGAGCTCACTGATTATACTGTCTGTACAGGTAGTGGCACTGAGCTCACTGATTGTACTGCCTGTACAGGTAGTGGCACTGAGCTCACTGATTGTACTGTCTGTACAGGTAGTGGCACTGAGCTCACTGATTGTACTGTCGGTACAGGTAGTGGCACTGAGCTCACTGATTGTACTGTCTGTACAGGTAGTGGCACTGAGCTCACTGATTGTACTGTCTGTACAGGTAGTGGCACTGAGCTCACTGATTGTACTGTCGGTACAGGTAGTGGCACTGAGCTCACTGATTGTACTGTCTGTACAGGTAGTGGCACTAAGCTCACTGATTGTACTGTCTGTACAGGTAGTGGCACTGAGCTCACTGATTGTACTGTCGGTACAAGTAGTGGCACTGAGCTCACTGATTGTACTGTCTGTACAGGTAGTGGCACTGAGCTCACTGATTTTACTGTCTGTACAGGTAGTGGCACTGAGCTCAGCAGCTTGTACTGTCTGTACAGGTAGTGGCACTGAGCCCACTGATTGTATTGTCTGTACAGGTAGTCTCTACAAATAAGAAGGAAAAGAAGCGCACATAGAGTAATACCTTCGAGTTTGATGGTCAAACGGACTCCCACAATACAGACTCACCTGGTCTGGTTGTGAATGGTCACAACTCCCTTGGACAAGCACGTATGGTCGCAGCAGGCTCCCGGCAAAAAGTAAGGATCCACTTGGAGAATTAGAACCGGATGGATAGAAGCTGAGCTGACCACAATAAGAGAAACAGAGTAACACACACACTCTGTTTGTTAAGTCTACGCGTTTCGTGGCAAACAGGCCACTACATCAGGACATCCTGGCACTGAGCTCACTGATTGTACTGTCTGTACAGGTAGTGGCACTGAGCTCACTGATGGTACTGTCTGTACAGGTAGTGGCACTGAGCTCACTGATTGTACGGTCTGTACAGGTAGTGGCACTGAGCTCACTGATTGTACTGTCTGTACAGATAGTGGCACTGAGCTCACTGATTGCACTGTCTGTACAGGTAGTGGCACTGAGCTCACTGATTGTACTGTCTGTACAGGTAGTGGCACTGAGCTCACTGATTATACTGTCTGTACAGGTAGTGGCACTGAGCTCACTGATTGTACGGTCTGTACAGGTAGTGGCACTGAGCTCACTGATTGTACTGTCTGTACAGGTAGTGGCACTGAGCTCACTGATTACCTGCAGCGCCGTCCACATCACAGACCTTCATCAGATAATGACAGACAATGAGATCATTGCAGGAGACTCGGCGCTTGGACCTGGGGAGGGTGAGTAACGCTCAATGAACTTCACTTGGGGACACAACATTCCTGAATATGCAAAACCCCTTTAAATAGTATTGTACTTTGTGTCCAATTAACCCTAATAAAAGCTGTCATTTTTGGTAATCAGTGGGATCTTTTGTGCAGACAACTGGCTCTATATAAGGAGACCATCTGTGTATTGGGTCTTACTGGATCTACGGGTACGTTTTCTCCTTGTGGAGAGTGACCTGCCAGTATGAGGAGACTTAAATGCCTGCAATGCTCCCCTGGACCTGGGATATTAAATATACTAGTTGCGTCTTCAAAGAGGAGAAGATGTTGAACACTAGTGCCACCTATTGGAAGTAGCAATCCTAAACATCAATTTGCATATATAATGTCCCAGAAGAGCATTTAAGGCGTTTAAGTCTCCTCATACTGGCATGTCACTCTCCACAAGAAGAAACCTTAAGGTACCGTCACACGCAGCAATATTGCTAGGCAATGTCACTGGCTATTTGCTGGTTGCAGTGAAATCATGGACACATTGTTACATTTGTATACAGCAACAAAATAGAACAATGTGTCCATGATTTCACTGCAACCAGTAAATGGACAGTGACATTGCCTAGCAATATTGCCGCGTGTGAAGGTACCCTTACTTCTTAGATTCCCGTCTTAGCCTCTCACATAGCCAAATCAGATCTCGTACTTTGCACTGATGAGGATCAATACCTCAGGACACCATGCCTGCAAAATGAGATTCTGGTTATTATTATCGTAAGACATATGACAAGGTTCATTAAAGAGTCAATATTTCCTTTTAGGATTGTTACTTGCAATAGATGATGCTAGAGTTCAAGTCTAGATCCTCTCTGAGGAGGCAATTTGCATATTGAGTCTTACGGTCATGCCTCAGGTTCGGGATTCGATACTGTGAGCTTGTGCTGTATAGTGATTTTCCTTCCCCACTGAGCCACAGCCTGGCGAGTCCCTATCCACATAATGATGGTCTTTTACTGCTGCATCTCACTTTTTGGTTTGGGGTCATCAGGAGTTCTCGTTTGCTCATTTCTTCTGTCCTATCACATCCCGGGTGGGGCTATTTATACCCTCCTGCTGGCTATATTTCTGTGTGGAATTCCAGCCTTTGCTTGTACTTTACTATGTGTCCATTGTACTTTACCATGGGTCTATAGGCCTTTTTGTACAATCAACCCAAATAAAAGCTGTAGGTTTTTGTAAACAGGGGAAGCTTTTCTGTGTATCAAGCTTTGCTGACATGCTTTGGATTCGATCCGGTGACCTTGTGCTTTGTGGTTGGTTTCCTTCCCCACTAAGCCACATTCTGGTCAGTCCCTGTCCAAATGCTGATGGTGCTTTACTGTTGCATCTCTTTTTGGTTTGTGTGTTCTCACTTGCCCATTTCCTCTGTCCCATCACTTCTTGAGTTTGGCTATTTATACCCTCCTGACACCAGCTTTCCCTGCTGGCTATATTCCTAAGTGGATCCTGCTGAGGCGTTCCAGACCCAATGCTAGAGATGTTAGACAAAGACTAGTTTGGCATTTGCTCTGTGCTTTATCTTTTATCTTACCTACTCCTTTCTCTTGTTCGCTGTTAGATCTGTAGGATGATAGCATAGTTTGCATTTACTTTTTCACCTTTTTCCATGTGCATGTGATTTTATGTTTCCTCACTTTGGGTCATTGTGTATTCCTGCACACTTTTCCTATGTTGATTTATAGCAATCTTCCCTCTGGTTCCTCAGAAGCTACAAGGAATAACTTGATGGTCTTTTGGGCAGACAGGTCTGAGTTGTGGGTTTCTTGTATTGCAGCTAGGGATATACCAGTCTGTGCAGGAGCCAAGAGGGACTGTGCAAAAAGGGATGCTAGTCTGTACAGGAACCAGATTTGGCAGGTGCAATTAAACTATGTGCAGCTAAGGATACTAGTCTGTACAGGAGCCAGTAGAGATTGTGTAGATAGGGATACTAGTGTGTACAGGAACCAGATTGGGCAGGTGCAATTAAACTATGTGCAGCTAAGGATACTAGTCTGTACAGGAGCCAGTAGAGATTGTGTAGATAGGGATACTAGTGTGTACAGGAACCAGATTGGGCAGGTGCAATTAAACTATGTGCAGTTAAGGATACTAGTCTGTACAGGAACCAGTAGAGACCGTGTAGATAGGGATACTAGTCTGTACAGGAACCAGTAGAGACCGTGTAGATAGGGATACTAGTCTGTACAGGAACCAGATTGGGCAGGTGCAATTAAACTATGTGCAGCTAAGGATACTAGTCTGTACAGGAACCAGTAGAGACCGTGTAGATAGGGATACTAGTCTGTACAGGAACCAGTAGAGACCGTGTAGATAGGGATACTAGTCTGTACAGGAACCAGATTGGGCAGGTGCAATTAAACTATGTGCAGCTAAGGATACTAGTCTGTACAGGAACCAGTAGAGACCGTGTAGATAGGGATACTAGTCTGTACAGGAACCAGTAGAGACCGTGTAGATAGGGATACTAGTCTGTACAGGAACCAGATTGGGCAGGTGCAATTAAACTATGTGCAGCTAAGGATACTAGTCTGTACAGGAACCAGTAGAGACTGTGTAGATAGGGATACTAGTCTGTACAGGAACCAGATTGGGCAGGTGCAATAAAACTATGTGCAGCTAAGGATACTAGTCTGTACAGGAACCAGTAGAGACTGTGTAGATAGGGATACTAGTCTGTACAGGAACCAGATTGGGCAGGTGCAATTAAACTATGTGCAGCTAAGGATACTAGTCTGTACAGGAACCAGTAGAGACTGTGTAGATAGGGATACTAGTCTGTACAGGAACCAGTAGAGACAGTGTAGATAGGGATACTAGTCTGTACAGGAACCAGTAGAGACTGTGTAGATAGGGATACTAGTCTGTACAGGAACCATACAGGTATAAGTGTGTCTGCATTCAGATGGGCTTTATTTCTCCTTTTACCCATGTAGGAATACGTCTGTTCATAACACTCGCTAACTCAGTGTTCCATGGGAAACACATGCAAATTAGCTCTCATCATTTCCACCTATTGGAAGCAGCTTCCCTGTGAGTCAATGTACAACCCTCGCATCATCAGCCGTTGTGGCCTCGGTCCCTTCGTAGCTTCACCTCCGGTGCTGATGTTGGGGGATGTAGGCCTTTTTTTGCACCAGGTTGCACATTTTAAGACCGTGGACGATGTATTTATGGGGGATTTCTTCTTCGTGTTATACCTGATGCTGATTGTATCCAGGGATAAGCGCGTTTTTGGCGGCAATGCTCTTTCTGTCTGCTAAGTCCTCTGAAGCTTCTCATTCACTTCTCCAAATTGTCCTTTTCTCCATACATTGGCATAAAATCCGGCATTAAGTAAGTGCACCTCTCCAGCGCCGAGCGCCGCGCATTATACCCGCAGATACTTTCTATATCCAGTCATCCCATTAAGAGCAGAAGAGCCTCAAATAACATTACACAGTGGATGGAGTCACAGCTGAGCGATAATTCACAGCCACTAAGCGGCTTAGCCGTGTTACACCGTCTGCTCCACCGACAAAACTTTCACTTCTACCAAATCTGCAACATGGAGAAAAAAGGGATTAACCGTTTCCACGCTGCCCCTCATGTACCGGTGACTGTCGGCTTCCTCCAATAGAGGACGGTCTGTTATCAGACTGCATCTCAATATGCCAAAACTGTGAGCAAAAGTGCATTTAGTTTTATTGTTTTCATCGGCCTTTAGCTCAACCTCTTTTCATGGCGACTTGATGGATGAACTCTCTGTAGGAAGATCGATTTTATGCAGCCTAGATAGGGCCACCAGGGTCTTCCCCAAGCCTACATAGGTCCACCAGGATCTTCTCCAAACATAGATATGTCCACAAAGGTCCTCTCCACGCCTAGATAGGTCCCTCAGGATCTTCTCCAAACTTATATATATCCACCAGGGTCTTCTCCAAGTCTAGATAGGTCCACAAGGGTCTCCTCCAAACCTAGATAGGTCTATCAGGGTGTCTTCCAAGCCTAGATAGGTTCCCCAGGGTCTTCTAAAAGCCTAGATAGATCCACCATGGTCTTCTCCAACCCTAGATAGGTCCACCAGGGTTTTCTTCAAGCCTAGATAGGTCCACCTGTTTCTTTTCCGCCGTTATCTTGATAGTATCAGGCCATCGGGTTGCTGATCTTCCTTTTCACCTTGTTCCTTCTATCCTTCCCACCATGATGTCTTTCTCCAGTGATTTCTCTCTTCATATGATGTGTAGAGAAGTCTTATCTTGGTGATCCCTCCAGTGACATGTCTGGTGGGTTCTTGTTCTTCTTGCCATCCATGGTATTGATAACATCCTTCTCCAGCTCCACATTATGAAGGTGCTGACTTTTCTGTCTTGTTCCTTTATCGTCCAGTTGTCACTTCCATATGTAACTACAGAATAGACCAGACTATGTACGAGCTGTAGATAGAAAACAAGCGGTGTCAGAGGTTTGGAGCACTAAAGAAACCACGGGTTGGTGATTAAATTACCAATAATTTATTGCACGAACAGCAGGGGTCCAGTATGCCACAACGCGTTTCGACGCACAGATGCGTCTTTCTCAAGTGGATCCACTTGAGAAAGACGCATCTGTGCGTCGAAACGCGTTGTGGCATACTGGACCCCTGCTGTTCGTGCAATAAATTATTGGTAATTTAATCACCAACCCGTGGTTTCTTTAGTGCTCCAAACCTCTGACACCGCTTGTTTTCTATCTGCTAATCTCTTTCTCCCTTGTTGGGAGTGCGGTGTGTGAGCTGCTCTAAGATCCACAGTACCTGGCAGTACATCATAAAGACCCACCCTTGAATGATCAACTGATACACAGTGTGGAGCTGGGACGGAAGCCAGTGCAGCGAGTCTGCCTCTTCGGGTGGAGGAGTGAAGGAGCCCACCTCCATCTCCAGAGGAACTAAGGAGCCGACCACCAGGCCCGGAGTATCTGAGGAGGAGGGAATATTGGCCCCTGTCACTAAAGTGATCCACATTAAGCCATCAGTCTGGTTGTGCGGGGTGTTGCACAACCAGTAAAGGTTAGTGCAAACATAGTAAAACCGTGTATTAAGTTCCTCCAGTTGCAGTGTGGCGCAATATCTGTTTTTTTCTTTTCTTTTATGTAGGAGCTGTGTCTTCATCACCAGTGAAATGTTACTACAGAATAGACCAGACTATGTACGAGCCGTGTCTTCATCACCAGGGATATGTTACTACAGAATAGACCAGACTATGTACAAGCCGTGTCTTCATCACCAGTGAGATGTTACTACAGAATAGACCAGACTTTGTACGAGCCATGTCTTCATCACCAGTGAAATCTTACTACAGAATAGACCAGACTATGTACGAGCCGTGTCTCCATCACCAGTGAAATGTTCTTTCCCACTTTCAGTGAAAGTCTTTCCCACTTCTAGTTAATCACCGTTCATCTCACATGTCCCGGTCGTACCTGGTAGTAGTCACATGTATCCCGGTCGTACCTGCCAGTAGTCACATGTGTCCTGGTCGTACCTGGCAGTAATCACGTGTTTTGGTCATACCTGCCAGTAGTCACATGTATCCCGGTCGTACCTGGCATTAGTCACACATGTCCCGGTCGTACCTGGCAGTAGTCACATGTGTCCCGGTCGTACCTGGCAGTAGTCACATGTGTCCCGGTCGTACCTGGCAGTAGTCACATGTATCCCGGTCGTACCTGGCAGTAGTCACATGTGTCCCGGTCGTACCTGGCAGTAATCACGTGTCCTGGTCATACCTGCCAGTAGTCACATGTGTCCCTGTCGTACCTGGCAGTAGTCACGCGTGTCCCTGTCGTACCTGGCAGTAGTCACGCGTGTCCCTGTCGTACCTGGCAGTAGTCACGCGTGTCCCTGTCGTACCTGGCATTAGTCACGCGTGTCCCTGTCGTACTTGGCATTAGTCACACGTGTCCCTGTCGTACCTGGCAGTAGTCACGCGTGCCCCGGTCGTACCTGGCAGTAGTCACGTGTGTCCCGGTCGTACCTGGCAGTAGTCACATGTGTCCCGGTCGTACCTGGCAGTAGTCACACGTGTCCCTGTTGTACCTGGCAGTAATCACGTGTCCTGGTCATACCTGCCAGTAGTCACATGTGTCCCTGTCGTACCTGGCAGTAGTCACGCGTGTCCCTGTCGTACCTGGCAGTAGTCACGCGTGTCCCTGTCGTACCTGGCAGTAGTCACGCGTGTCCCTGTCGTACCTGGCATTAGTCACACGTGTCCCTGTCGTACTTGGCATTAGTCACACGTGTCCCTGTCGTACCTGGCAGTAGTCACGCGTGTCCCGGTCGTACCTGGCAGTAGTCACGTGTGTCCCGGTCGTACCTGGCAGTAGTCACATGTGTCCCGGTCGTACCTGGCAGTAGTCACACGTGTTCCTGTTGTACCTGGCAGTAGTCACACGTGTCCCGGTCGTACCTGACATTAGTCACACGTGTCCCGGTCGTACCTGGCAGTAGTAACCATTTATGATGTTCATATGTTTACGTTACGATTCTGATGGGACCGGATGATCCTTGTGTATAGGTGTCGTCTCCCAACCTAGGGAAGCCTTTGGTGAGTTTGGGACCTGAAGGTCACATTGCTTTGTGAATCTATTTTAAATGTGTTTTTCTTTTTTTTTGATACTGCATGGAATAAGGACTGTCTTTCTATACTGGTTGTTCTGTATTACGTCCTACCTGGGGTGCAGCTTTTTTGTGACCACTCTCCTCCACTTTAAATAGTCATGTGTTCCATCTTCTGATGTCGGTTATAGAATCCATTTCTACGCTGACCACGGTGGCAGGACTTGTGATGTTTGCAGCCCCTGAGTGAGGAGTTGCTGTATTTCCTTTTTTAGTCTATTGACCTCTCTATCCTCCTTTCCTTGTGATTCATTGCATCAGTGGTGGGACTAGTGAGCCCAGCAGCACTATTCAGGGTGAGGGGTGAGATAGGCTAGGGTCACATTTGCGATGTGCCCCTAGCCTGCCGGATTCCGGTATTATCTTAGAACTTTTTCCAGCGCCGCATAGCGTTTCCGCTATGCGGTGCTGGAAACCGCTGCCCTTAGTTACCCGCTGTTTACCTGCACGACGTGTCACACAGGCAGCGGCTCGGAGGGCGTTTTACAGCGCCGCACAGGAAATCGTGTCTGCAACGGTTTCCTGTGCGGCGCTGTAAAACGCCCTCCGAGCCGCTGCCTGTGTGACACGTCGTGCAGGTAAACAGCGGGTAACTAAGGGCAGCGGTTTCCAGCACCGCATAGCGGAAACGCTATGCGGCGCTGGAAAAAGTTCTAAGATAATACCGGAATCCGGCAGGCTAGGGGCACATCGCAAATGTGACCCTGGCCATAGTGAGAGATTAGGCATGTGATGGTGAGAGGGGGAAGGTCCTGTATTGGGCCATTAAGGAGCTCAGGGTACAACACAGGTTAGTGTCAGGAGGTGTCCCCGCTTCCCTTTCCCTTCCTTTAGGGCCTTCCTTCCATTACATCCCCATTGTTACCCTTTGTGCTGCGCCGTGCACCGGGTGCTTCGTCGTCTGAGTGTAACAATAGGGTGTCCTGACTTTTCCAAACCGCAGATTTTGGGCTAACATGCCCCATTCTTCTATTTGCAAGCGAGATAAGCTGGTGCCAGAGGAGCCCACAGCCACTTCTCCCCATTTGGGACACTCAGCTGAGCCGTGCATGCACGTCTATGGGAAAGAATAACCAAGCAGACGACTGAAGTGTAATCTTCTGATGTAGTTAACGGGGGCATCCCAAGTGCTTGAACCCCTCCGCCTCCATTAGCTCCAACAATCCTATAGGGTCTCGTTGGTCTGCGCTCATCTTATACAGGGTAACTTCTTCTTACATCTTGCAGTTTTCTCAGTCATTAAAAAGTCACAGTTTCGTGCCCATAAACTCCCAATCTGTGCTTGATTAATGGCATTTCCATAAGAATGAATATAAAAATCCCCGGTGCTCGAGCAGCCGATGCCAGAGGTTATTTCGCCCTTATCTGACTTCTAAATTGGGGATTCATTAATTAGCTTGATATAATGGGCTCCTCTTACATTGGCGTCCTCTATACCGGCGTTCCCCAATCTGTCGCTCTCCAGCTGCTGCAAACTCCGATCATGTCAGGACAATCTGCTGCTGGCAGAGCATGATGGGAGTTGTAGTTCTGCAAACACTGGAGAGTCACAGGTACGGAAACTGAAGATTGGGTGTGTGCAATTATAACATACATATAATATACAGACCACCAGTAATGGGGATGCTGCTCATGTGTCCCATTGATTTCAATGGGAACGCTGACAATGAAGGGGAATAAAGCTGCGGCACTCAATCTTGTAATGTGTGCAAGTGCAACGATGAACATGACACATTGTAACAAAAAGACAGCGGCACTCTGAATATTAATACAAGTGTTCTAAAGAAATATGGACCGTTATAGATGTGGCCATATTTATGAGCTAAGTGTCTAATTTTTTCAATATCTCCTTGGCTACAATGCGGTTCTATATTTCTGTAGATTACATGTTTTAGGGTTGTTTCACACTAGCATTGTGCCCTGATCAGGACGAAAAAACATGCATCCCATCGCAGCATTTTTTGCCTGATCAGGGACAGGATCAAGCAAAAAAACATGTTTGTATCAGTTTTGCATGCGTTTTCATCCTGATCTGTTCTGTGTTTTTGTTTTAGAACTGACTGGGTCCACCAGGGTCTTCTACAAGCTTAGATAGGTCCACCAGGGTCTTCTACAAGCTTAGATAGGTCCACCAGGGTCTTCTACAAGCTTAGATAGGTCCACCAGGGTCGTCTACAAGCCTAGATAGATTGACCAGGTCTTCTACAAGCCTAGATGGGTCCACCAGGGTCTTCTCCAAGCTTAGATAGGTCCACCAGGGTCTTCTACAAGCTTAGATAGGTCCACCAGGGTCGTCTACAAGCCTAGATAGGTCCACCAGGGTCGTGTACAAGCCTAGATAGGTTGACCAGGTCTTCTACAAGCCTAGATGGGTCCACCAGGGTCTTCTCCAAGCCTAGATAGGTCCACCAGGGTTGTCTACAAGCCTAGATAGGTTGACCAGGTCTTCTACAAGCCTATATAGGTCCACCAGGGTCTTCTCCAAGCCTTGATAGGTCCACCAGGGTCTTCTCCAAGCCTTGATAGGTCCACCAGGGTCTTCTCCAAGCCTAGATGGATCCACCAGAGTCTTCTCTGCCGTTATCTTGATTGTATCAAGCCATCGGGTTGCTGGTCTTCCTCTTCACCTTGGTCCTTCTACTCTTCCCACCATGATGTCTTCTCCAGTGATTGCTCTTCGTATGATGTGTAGACAAGTCGTATCTTGGTGATCCTTCCTTCCAGTGACATGTCTGGTTGGTTCTTGTTCTTCTCTTCTTCCCACCATGATGTCCTTCTCCAGTGATTGCTCTTCGTATGATGTGTAGACAAGTCGTATCTTGGTGATCCTCTCTTCCAGTGACATGTCTGGTTGTTTCTTCTTCTTGCCATCCATGGTATTGATAACCTCCTTCTCCAGCTCCACATTATGAAGGTGTTGATTCTTCTTCTGTCTTGTCTCTTTATCGTCCAGGTGTCACTTCCATATGTTACTACAGAGTAGATTAAATTAACTAAAGGTAATATTTTTAGGAGGTAACAAAATATAGTGTTTATCAAAACTGGAAGATACCAACTTATTTGTATTAAAAATATCTTTTTATTCGTATCAAAAAGTTAAAATAAAACGACCACAGCAGCATCCAGCAGTCTTTTATTTGGTTATTATATTACATACATTTTATTTATGGATATATATATACTCTTTTTGCTTGATCCCTCTAGAAGATTTGTAAAGTCAGTTTATCACTTTGACCAATCCATGTCAGCTGGGTATATTTGCCCTTTGGAAATATTGCTTTCCTGGTCTTTATAGTCATAAGGTATGTTGCTTCCTACTATGTATTAGTGAGATAATTCTTCTAAATCATGATTTATGTATATGAGAGCATACATATTTGACCAACTGGATCAACTATATACTGTCTGTATCTCATTTGTATGTTAACACTTGGAGCGGTTCTCCATGTATATGTATATTGAGACTATGTACTATCATTGTCATTGTATTTGCCATCTGATTTTTATTTGGAAACTAATGCCCTGATCATTTTTCTTGTTTTTAGACTGAACAAATAACCTAAACCCCAAAAACTTCTGATGAGCCTTCTAATATAAGAGAAGGCGAAACGCGTCAAGCGTTGGTGGTTCTAATTACATAGCTTGGGAACCCAGAAATTTGATGGAAGGTCACCAGTACATGAAAGTTCAAAACTCTGTTTGATGCTATTACCAGGTTTTGAAATGTGTTTTCATTTTGTTGCATAAAGCTGCTTCTCTATTGGTTTACTCTCGGTGAGACATTAGAGCATATGTATCTGTATGCACTTAGATACCCCTCTAAGGATGACACACTTGGAATCCTCATGGACAAAAAGAATGTGACCTCTCTATTTTCTGGTTAAATATATGTACAACAACTGTGCTAGGTTCCCACCTTTGTATATATGTTACATGTATGTCTAATCTGTGGTCGTTTTATGTTCCTTCATGTGAAGACCTCGTCCAGTGACTTCATTGATGATTTGCCCATAGCTTTTCTCCTATTGTCTTCCGGTGTCGTCACTGCATCTTGAGTCATCATTGATCCGAGTAGGGTGAAGTCTTTACCACTTCTAGTTAATCACCGTCCATCTCGCGTGTCCCGGTCATACCTGGCAGTAGTCACATGTGTCCCGGTCGTACCTGGCAGTAGTCAGATGTGTCCCGGTCATACCTGGCAGTAGTCACACGTGTCCCGGTCGTACCTGGCAGTAGTCACACGTGTCCCGGTCGTACTTAGCAGTAGTCACATGTGTTCCGGTCGTACCTGGCAGTAGTCAGATGTGTCCCGGTCATACCTGGCAGTAGTCAGATGTGTCCCGGTCGTACCTGGCAGTAGTCACATGTGTCCCGGTCGTACTTAGCAGTAGTCACATGTGTTCCGGTCGTACCTGGCAGTAGTCAGATGTGTCCCGATCGTACCTGGCAGTAGTCACACGTGTCCCGGTCGTACCTGGCAGTAGTCACATGTGTTCCGGTCATACCTGGCAGTAGTCACATGTGTTCCGGTCGTACCTGGCAGTAGTCAGATGTGTCCCGGTCGTACCTGGCAGTAGTCACACGTGTCCCGGTCGTACCTGGCAGTAGTCACACGTGTCCCGGTCGTACCTGGCAGTAGTCACGTGTCCAGCTCATACCTGGCAATAGTCACATGTGTCCCGGTTGTACCTGGCAGTAGTCACATGTGTCCCGGTCGTACCTGGCAGTAGTCACATGCACGAGCCGTGTTTTCATCACCTCCTATTGTCTTCCGGTGTCGTTGCTGCATCTTGAGTGAATCATCCCAGTAGGGTGAAGTCTTTACCACTTCTAGTTGGTCACCGTCCATCTCACGTGTGTCCCGGTCATACCTGGCAGTGGTCAATATCATTGTCTTCTTTGTGTTGAGTAGCCATCCCATGTTGGCTCTTTCCATCTTGAAACTCCCTAATAAGTCTGACCAGTTGCTGGTAAACCCATTTGGTTAGAGGGGGACTCATCGAAGACCAATAGACCTTGGAGAACCATTATAACAGACCTACCACTAGTCGCTGAGTCTCCGACCTTGCTCCGGCTACACTGGCGCAGTAATAAGCGGGTGGCAGAGATGGAGGACAGACAGACTTTTTTTTCCCCCATCCACCCTACTGTTTTCTTGCCGGTTGTGACAGGGCTGAAATATTTCCTTGCATTACTGCTGCAATACAAAAAAAGGAAAGTTGAGCTAATCCTCTTACTCCAGATAGAAGGGAGGGGGACGGAGATCGTTATCGTCTTCTCCAGCTCCTGCCCTCTCCTTTCTTCACTGCAAGTTCCTTCTCGCCTAATTGAACCTCAGATCTCCCCAGCTCTGGTTCACAGCCATGGAGAGGCCTCGTCAAGGAAAACACATCAAAAACCGCAAAAAATACATCAGAAAAGCAGGAATTTGGCTGGACGAAGGGATTGTGCATTATAAAAGCTAAAGATAATTAGATGTAATTGAGATATTTAATATCTCCGTCATTGATCACTATTGGAATCCTAGGGAGGAGTTTGCCTAGATAACCATGAACATGTGGACTGTTATGTGGTTGATTCTACTCCTAATCCAATAGGTATAACTAACCCAAGTAGATTGTGAGACCAGGCAACAGACAAGGGCCAAAATAACACTGTCATATATAGCGGACACGTTTCGGGCACCGAAATGCCCTTTAGCAAAGCTTTGATAAAGGGCATTTCGGTGCCCGAAACACTTCCGCTTTTTAAGATGTTTTGCACTTTTTATCTTTGCTAAAATAAAGATGAAGAAAATTTAATCCGGATGGTCCGCGCCTCCCGAGTTACCTCACTTGAATTCTATTTAGTGCTGCAAGCACACAGCTGGTAATCGGCACCCTTCGGTTGCAATCTCCATACACGCTTTGGCTCTGGATATATATGGTGAGCTCCAAAAAACTATAATTCCTCATACGTTTTCATTAATTCATTCTGGGTGCGACTAGTTATACCTTCCACTACTGGTCTTCTCTGCTGGTTGTATTCCTAAGTGGATCCTGCTTGGAGTTCTAGCCGCGCTGCCTAGGATTTATGCCTGCCAGATGGAGACTAGCTAGGTTTTATATCTTTGCTGTCAAATCTATCTATCCTACTCCTTTCATTGCCTAAAAGAGCGAACATTTCTGACAAATCTCTTCACCTGTAGCCAAGGTGCCAAATATGATCATAATGGATGTGTATGTAGCGATGGAGCCCACCACGCTTGTCCTTGGACACTTCTCTCCAACATAGGGTTGCAAATTGGGCTCAAGGATTATGGAAAGTAGATAACATACCATCCACCATTCACAATAGATGATATCACAGCTCACCTCCTCCTCCTGTATAATGACTGATAACACCTCTATATACAGTAGATAACACAGGATCCATCATTCACAATAGCTGATATCACAGCTCACCTCCTCCTGTACAATGACTGATAACACCTCTATATACAGTAGATAACATAGGATCCACCATTCACAATAGATGATATCACAGCTCACCTCCTCCTCCTGTACAATGACTGATAACACCTCTATATACAGTAGATAACACAGGATCCACCATTCACAATAGATATCACAGCTCACCTCCTCCTCCTGTATAATGACTGATAACACCTCTATATACAGTAGATAACACAGGATCCATCATTCACAATAGATGATATCACAGCTCACCTCCTCCTCCTGTACAATGACTGATAACACCTCTATATACAGTAGATAACACAGGATCCATCATTCACAATAGGTGATATCACAGCTCACCTCCCCTCCTGTACAATACTGATAACACCTCTATATACAGTAGATAACACAGGATCCACCATTCACAATAGATGATATCACAGCTCACCTCCTCTCCTGTACAATGACTGATAACACCTCTATATACAGTAGATAACACAGGATCCACCATTCACAATAGGTGATATCACAGCTCACCTCCTCCTCCTGTACAATACTGATAACACCTCTATATACAGTAGATAACACAGGATCCACCATTCACAATAGATGATATACATCTCACCTCCTCCTCCTGTACAATGACTGATAACACCTCTATATACAGTAGATAACACAGGATCCACCATTCACAATAGATGATATCACACTCACCTCCTCCTCCTGTACAATGACTGATAACACCTCTATATACAGTAGATAACACAGGATCCACCATTCACAATAGGTGATAACACAGCTCACCTCCTCCTCCTGTACAATAAATGATAACACCTCTATATACAGTAGATAACACAGGATCCACCATTCACAATAGTGATATCACAGCTCACCTCCTCCTCCTGTACAATGATGATAACACCTCTATATACAGTAGATAACACAGGATCCACCATTCACAATAGATGATATCACAGCTCACCTCCCTCCTGTACAATGATGATAACACCTCTATATACAGTAGATAACACAGGATCCACCATTCACAATAGATGATATCACAGCTCACCTCCCTCCTGTACAATGACTGATAACACCTCTATATACAGTAGATAACACAGGATCCACATTCACAATAGTGATATCACAGCTCACCTCCTCCTGTACAATGACTGATAACACCTCTATATACAGTAGATAACACGGATCCACCATTCACAATAGGTGATATCACAGCTCACCTCCTCCGTACAATGACTGATAACACCTCTATATACAGTAGATAACACAGGATCCACCATTCACAATAGTGATATCACAGCTCACCTCCTCCTGTACAATGACTGATAACACCTCTATATACAGTAGATAACACAGGATCCACCATTCACAATAGATGATATCACAGCTCACCTCCCCTCCTGTACAATGACTGATAACACCTCTATATACAGTAGATAACACAGGATCCACCATTCACAATAGATGATATCACAGCTCACCTCCTCCTCCTGTACAATGACTGATAACACCTCTATATACAGTAGATAACACAGGATCCACCATTCACAATAGATGATATCACAGCTCACCTCCCTCCTGTACAATGACTGATAACACCTCTATATACAGTAGATAACACAGGATCCACCATTCACAATAGATGATATCACAGCTCACCTCCCTCCTGTACAATGACTGATAACACCTCTATATACAGTAGATAACACAGGTCCACCATTCACAATAGATGATATCACAGCTCACCTCCCTCCTGTACAATGACTGATAACACCTCTATATACAGTAGATAACACAGGATCCACCATTCACAATAGATGATATCACAGCTCACCTCCTCCTCCTGTACAATGACTGATAACACCTCTATATACAGTAGATAACACAGATCCACCATTCACAATAGGTGATATCACAGCTCACCTCCCTCCTGTACAATGACTGATAACACCTCTATATACAGTAGATAACACAGGATCCACCATTCACAATAGATGATATCACAGCTCACCTCCTCCTCCTGTACAATGACTGATAACACCTCTATATCAGTAGATAACACAGGATCCACCATTCACAATAGATGATATCACACTCACCTCCTCCTCCTGTACAATGACTGATAACACCTCTATATACAGTAGATAACACAGGATCCACCATTCACAATAGATGATATCACAGCTCACCTCCCTCCTGTACAATGACTGATAACACCTCTATATACAGTAGATAACACAGGATCCACCATTCACAATAGGTGATATCACAGCTCACCTCCTCCTCCTGTACAATGACTGATAACACCTCTATATACAGTAGATAACACAGGATCCACCATTCACAATAGATGATATCACATCTCACCTCCTCCTCCTGTACAATGACTGATAACACCTCTATATACAGTAGATAACACAGGATCCACCATTCACAATAGTGATATCACAGCTCACCTCCTCCTCCTGTACAATGACTGATAACACCTCTATATACAGTAGATAACACAGGATCCACCATTCACAATAGGTGATATCACAGCTCACCTCCCCTCCTGTACAATAACTGATAACACCTCTATATACAGTAGATAACACAGGATCCACCATTCACAATAGATGATATCACACTCACCTCCTCTCCTGTACAATGATGATAACACCTCTATATACAGTAGTTAACACAGGATCCACCATTCACAATAGATGATATCACAGCTCACCTCCTCCTGTACAATGACTGATAACACCTCTATATACAGTAGATAACACAGGATCCACCATTCACAATAGATGATATCACAGCTCACCTCCTCCTGTACAATGACTGATAACACCTCTATATACAGTAGATAACACAGGATCCACTATTCACAATAGGTGATATCACAGCTCACCTTCCTCCTGTACAATGACTGATAACACCTCTATATACAGTAGATAACACTGGATCCACCATTCACAATAGGTGATATCACAGCTCACCTCCTCCTGGTACAATGACTGATAACACCTCTATATACAGTAGATAACACAGGATCCACCATTCACAATAGATGATATCACAGCTCACCTCCCTCCTGTACAATGACTGATAACACCTCTATATTACAGTAGATAACACAGGATCCACCATTCACAATAGATGATATCACAGCTCACCTCCCTCCTGTACAATGACTGATAACACCTCTATATACAGTAGATAACACAGGTCCACCATTCACAATAGATGATATCACAGCTCACCTTCTCCTCCTGTACAATGACTGATAACACCTCTATATACAGTAGATAACACAGGATCCACCATTCACAATAGATGATATCACAGCTCACCTCCCTCCTGTACAATGACTGATAACACCTCTATATACAGTAGATAACACAGGATCCACCATTCACAATAGATGATATCACAGCTCACCTCCCTCCTGTACAATGAACTGATAACACCTCTATATACAGTAGATAACACAGGGTCCACCATTCACAATAGATGATATCACAGCTCACCTCCTCCTCCTGTACAATTACTGATAACACCTCTATATACAGTAGATAACACAGGATCCACCATTCACAATAGATGATATCACAGCTCACCTCCTCCTGTACAATGACTGATAACACCTCTATATACAGTAGATAACACAGGATCCACCATTCACAATAGATGATATCACAGCTCACCTCCTCCTCCTGTACAATGACTGATAACACCTCTATATACAGTAGATAACACAGGATCCACCATTCACAATAGGTGATGTCCCAGCTCACCTCCTCCTCCTGTACAATGACTGATAACACCTCTATATACAGTAGATAACACAGGATCCACCATTCACAATAGATGATATCACAGCTCACCTCCCTCCTGTACAATGACTGATAACACCCTTATATACAGTAGATAACACAGGATCCACCATTCACAATAGATGATATCACAGCTCACCTCCTCCTCCTGTACAATGACTGATAACACCTCTATATACAGTAGATCACACAGGATCCACCATTCACAATAGGTGATATCACAGCTCGCCTCCTCCTCCTGTACAATGACTGATAACACCTCTATATACAGTAGATAACACAGGATCCATCATTCACAATAGGTGATATCACAGCTCACCTCCTCTTGTACAATGACTGATAACACCTCTATATACAGTAAATAACACAGGATCCACCATTCACAATAGATGATATCACAGCTCACCTCCTCCTTCTGTACAATGACTGATAACACCTCTATATACAGTAGATAACACAGGATCCACCATTCACAATAGGTGATATCACAGCTCACCTCCTCCTCCTGTACAATGACTGATAACACCTCTATATACAGTAGATAACACAGGATCCATCATTCACAATAGATGATATCACAGCTCACCTCCTCCTCCTGTACAATGACTGATAACACCTCTATATACAGTAGATAACACAGGATCCACCATTCACAATCGGTGATATCACAGCTCACCTCCTCCTCCTGTACAATGACTGATAACACCTCTATATACAGTAGATAACACAGGATCCACCATTCACAATAGATGATATCACAGCTCACCTCCTCCTCCTGTACAATGACTGATAACACCTCTATATACAGTAGATAACACAGGATCCACCATTCAAAATAGGTGATGTCCCAGCTCACCTCCTCCTCCTGTACAATGACTGATAACACCTCTATATACAGTAGATAACACAGGATCCACCATTCACAATAGATGATATCACAGCTCACCTCCTCCTCCTGTACAATGACTGGTAACACCTCTATATACAGTAGTTAACACAGGATCCACCATTCACAATAGGTGATATCACAGCTCACCTCTCCTCCTGTACAATGACTGATAACACCTCTATATACAGTAGATAACACAGGATCCACCATTCACAATAGATGATATCACAGCTCACCTCCCTCCTGTACAATGACTGATAACACCTCTATATACAGTAGATAACACAGGATCCACCATTCACAATAGATGATATCACAGCTCACCTCCTCCTCCTGTACAATGACTGATAACACCTCTATATACAGTAGATCACACAGGATCCACCATTCACAATAGGTGATATCACAGCTCGCCTCCTCCTCCTGTACAATGACTGATAACACCTCTATATACAGTAGATAACACAGGATCCATCATTCACAATAGGTGATATCACAGCTCACCTCCTCCTCCTGTACAATGACTGTAACACCTCTATATACAGTAGTTAACACAGGATCCACCATTCACAATAGGTGATATCACAGCTCACCTCCTCCTCCTGTACAATGATGATAACACCTCTATATACAGTAGATAACACAGGATCCACCATTCACAATAGGTGATATCACAGCTCACCTCCTCCCCTGTACAATGACTGATAACACCTCTATATACAGTAGATAACACAGGATCCACCATTCACAATAGATGATATCACAGCTCACCTCCTCCTCCTGTACAATGACTGATAACACCTCTATATACAGTAGATAACACAGGATCCATCATTCACAATAGGTGATATCACAGTTCACCTCCTCCTGTACAATGACTGATAACACCTCTATATACAGTAGATAACACAGGATCCACCATTCACAATAGATATCACAGCTCACCTCCTCCTCCTGTATAATGACTGATAACACCTCTATATACAGTAGATAACACAGGATCCATCATTCACAACAGATAATATCACAGCTCACCTCCTCCTGTACAATGACTGATAACACCTCTATATACATAGTAACACAGGATCCACTATTCACAATAGGTGATATCACAGCTCACCTCCTCCTCCTGTACAATGACTGATAACACCTCTATATACAGTAGATAACACAGGATCCACCATTCACAATAGTGATATCACAGCTCACCTCTCTGTACAATGACTGATAACACCTCTATATACAGTAGATAACACAGGATCCACATTCACAATAGATGATATCACAGCTCACCTCCTCCTCCTGTACAATGACTGATAACACCTCTATATACAGTAGATAACACAGGATCCACCATTCACAATAGTGATATCACAGCTCACCTCCTCCTGTACAATGACTGATAACACCTCTATATACAGTAGATAAACAGGATCCACCATTCACAATAGTGATATCACAGCTCACCTCCTCCTCTGTACAATGACTGATAACACCTCTATATACAGTAGATAACACAGATCCAATTCACAATAGGGATATCACAGCTCACCTCCTCCTCCTGTACAATGACTGATAACACCTCTATATACAGTAGATAACACGATCCACCATTCAAATAGGTGATTCACAGCTCACCTCCTCCTCTGTACAATGACTGATAACACCTCTATATACAGTAGATAACACAGGATCCACCATCACAATAGTGATATCACAGCTCACCTCCTCCTCCTGTACAATGACTGATAACACCTCTATATACAGTATAACACAGGATCACCATTCACAATAAGTGATATCACAGCTCACCTCCTCCTCCTGTACAATGACTGATAACACCTCTATATACAGTAGATAACACGGATCCACCATCACAATAGGTGATATCACAGCTCACCTCCTCCTCCTGTACAATGACTGATAACACCTCTATATACAGTAGATAACACAGGATCCACCATTCACAATAGATGATATCACAGCTCACCTCCTCCTCCTGTACAATGACTGATAACACCTCTATATACAGAAATAACACAGGATCCACATTCACAATAGGTGATATCACAGTCACCTTCCTCCTGTACAATGACTGATAACACCTCTATTACAGTAGATAACACAGGATCACATTCACAATAGATATCACAGCTCACTCCTCCTGTACAATGACTGATAAACCTCTATATACAGTAGATAACACAGATCCACCATTCACAATAGATAATCACAGCTCACTCTCCTCCTGTACAATGACTGATAACACCTCTATATACAGTAGATAACACAGGATCCACCATTCACAATAGGTGATTCCAGCTCACCTCCTCCTCCTGTACAATGACTGATAACACCTCTATATACAGTAGATAACACAGGATCCACCATTCACAATAGATGATATCACAGCTCACCTCCTCCTGTACAATGACTGATAACACCTCTATATACAGTAGATAACACAGGATCCACCATTCACAATAGATGATATCACAGCTCACCTCCTCCTCCTGTACAATGACTGATAACACCTCTATATACAGTAGATACACAGGATCCACCATTCACAATAGGTGATATCACAGCTCCCTCCTCCCTGTACAATGACTGATAACACTCTTATACAGTAGATAACACAGGATCCCATTCACAATAGGTGATATCACAGCTCACCTCCTCTTGTACAATGACTGATAACACCTCTATATACAGTAATAACACAGATCCACATTCACAATAGTGATATCACAGCTCACCTCCTCCTCTGTACAATGACTGATAACACCTCTATATACAGTAGATAACACAGATCCACCATTCACAATAGGTGATATCACAGCTCACCTCTCCTCCTGTACAATGACTGATAACACTCTATATACAGTAGATAACACAGGATCCACATTCACAATAGTGATATCACAGCTCACCTCCTCCTCCTGTACAATGACTGATAACACCTCTATATACAGTAGATAACACAGGATCCATTCACAATGTGATATCACAGCTCACCTCCTCCTCCTGTACAATGACTGATAACACCTCTATATACAGTAGATAACACGGATCCACCATCACAATAGTGATATCACAGCTCACCTCCTCCTCCTGTACAATGACTGATAACACCTCTATATACAGTAGATAACACAGGATCCACCATTCAAATAGTGATTCCAGCTCACCTCCTCCTCCTGTACAATGACTGATAACACCTCTATATACAGAATAACACAGGATCCACCATTCACAATAGTGATATCACAGCTCACCTCCTCCTCCTGTACAATGACTGTAACACCTCTATATACAGTAGTTAACACAGGATCCACATTCACAATAGGTGATATCACAGCTCACCTCCTCCTGTACAATGACTGATAACACCTCTTATACAGTAGATAACACAGGATCCACCATTCACAATAGATGATATCACAGCTCACTCCCTCCTGTACAATGACTGATAACACCTCTATATACAGTAAAACAAGTCACATCACATGTGATTCGTCACTCTCTCCTGTACAATGACTGATAACACCTTATATACAGTAACACATCACTTCACAAGTGTATCCAGCTCACCTCCTTACATGAGTAACACCTAACGTAGTAACCAGACCACCATCACATGTGATTCACGCTCACCTCCCCCTTCAGATGAACACTCTATATACGTATACACACACATTCCAATAGGGTACAAGCCGCCCCCTCGTACATGACTGATAAACCTCTTACAGTAATAACAGGATCCATCATTCACAATAGGTGATATCACAGCTCACCTCCTCTTGTACAATGACTGATAACACCTCTATATACAGTAAATAACACAGGATCCACCATTCACAATAGATGATATCACAGCTCACCTCCTCCTTCTGTACAATGACTGATAACACCTCTATATACAGTAGATAACACAGGATCCACCATTCACAATAGGTGATATCACAGCTCACCTCCTCCTCCTGTACAATGACTGATAACACCTCTATATACAGTAGATAACACAGGATCCATCATTCACAATAGATGATATCACAGCTCACCTCCTCCTCCTGTACAATGACTGATAACACCTCTATATACAGTAGATAACACAGGATCTACCATTCACAATAAGTGATATCACAGCTCACCTCCTCCTCCTGTACAATGACTGATAACACCTCTATATACAGTAGATAACACTGGATCCACCAATCACAATAGGTGATATCACAGCTCACCTCCTCCTCCTGTACAATGACTGATAACACCTCTATATACAGTAGATAACACAGGATCCACCATTCACAATAGATGATATCACAGCTCACCTCCTCCTCCTGTACAATGACTGATAACACCTCTATATACAGTAGATAACACAGGATCCACCATTCACAATAGGTGATATCACAGCTCACCTCCTCCTCCTGTACAATGACTGATAACACCTCTATATACAGTAGATAACACAGGATCCACCATTCACAATAGATGATATCACAGCTCACCTTCTCCTGTACAATGACTGATAACACCTCTATATACAGTAGATAACACAGGATCCACCATTCACTATAAGCAGAGCCAGTCTACTGCTGTCCATGTGGCTGATAGCTAGAACAGTCTAGTATTGGGCCTAAAGGTCAGAAAACATGCAAAATATCTTTTTTTTCTGTGTAAATGTAGAATGTTCTAATTAGAAAGATTAAGTAGAGTCAGTGCACCCAGTGATTGTTCTGTAGAGGTTCTGCATGACGTTTTCTTAAACTTTTATTTCCCAGATATGCACAAGTGAACGAAACCAGAATGTCCTCATTCAATGGCATCAAGCAAATATCTATGGTTAAGAGCCGAGGCATTGCAGTAGAAAGTTCTAGACGGTGCGATTAGATATGTTGTACATTTAATATCTTTCCTTTACATACTCGCCAAACCCTACGAGATATGTCTGCAAACTTCAATACACAAAGTCCAAAGCTGCACTGAGACTCTTAGCCGGGCTACAATGAGTCGGACTGGGCAACTGAAGATGGAAACATCACAGCTTTCATAGGAAAGTGGTAGATGACGCAGATTATAATTGGGCGTCTCAGTCCTCCTCCTTGCTTCTCCTAAGTCTTGCTTTCATCCCCTCCTGTCGGCTCCTCCATGCCGCGATGATATCGTCGTCATCCATTTCTTCCGTTTCCTCTTTGCTCTTCCTGTTACGAGCCCATCGGCTCCCGTAGCTGTCACCTTCTAAGGGATCACTCTCCTCTTCCTCCTCGTTCTTAGTCTTCCTCGTAGATATTCTTCTGCAGCCTAAATCGGTTGTGTCTGTGATATCGGAATCTTCCTGATCTTCTAAGTAACTTCTTCTAGGTTGTCTGGTGCTCGCTAGGTCTTCTAACCCGTTTCTTTCTTGTCTGGTGCTCGCTAGATCTTCTAACCCGTTTCTTTCTTGTCTGTTGCTCGCTAGATCTTCTAACCTGCTTCCTCCTTGTCTGGTGCTCGCTAGATCTTCTAACCTGCTTCTTTCTTGTGAGTGGTCACTTGTGTACGGTTCAGGACTCGGAGGTTCATAGACTTTTGAACGCCTGATATGATCGTACTCTTCTTCCGAAGACATTGAAAATCTTGATGCCGTCCTGGTTGTGTCTCTGTAGCTCTGGTATGATGAAGAACCCGCTTTGTCCCATTCTGAAGACTTCTTGGAGTAACCGTTGACTTGAGAGTCCACATTTTGCTCATACTCTGATTTTCTCGATCTTTCGATGTGAGACACTGAAGACTTCTCGGTGTTCACACCACTGAGCCATTTGCTTACATTGGTTTGCAGATCTGACCTTGTGGCGTTGATGCTCGAATAGTTGCTGAGATGACCTAGGTAGGATGTTTTCTCAGATTTCTTATACTCTTGATCTGTGGACAGTTTAGAACTTTGGAACTGGGAGCTCAGAACACTTTCTTTCTCTTCGTCTTCGTCTTCCTCTGTACCTTTGGCCTTTTTCTTTCTGTACATGTAGCTCCTCTTGTTGTCAGTGACCACTTTCTCCTTTCGGTATTGGGTCAGTTTTTCTGTCAACTCTTCCCTCATTTCGTGCTCTTTTTGGTTGAGCTTCTTTAGATCGACGTCATCCATGTAGAGTCCATAGAGTGGGACGCTGGTTTGGTTAATCTTTCTCTTGGCGCTCGTTGATGAATTATAGGACAATACAGAATCTGAGCTTTTCAAGTCGCGATGCTGAAATCCAGACCCTGACAAGCATGAACCTCCTGCCGCACCAAGTATGGAAGACCTTTCGTCATCCCCTCTTCTTCCTAAGTCTCCAGAGGCCATGCTCATGGCTGAAGAAGCGCGGGACATCATCATGATCTCGTTCTGCTTTTGGGCAATGGTTTCATTCACGACATTGGTGATCCAGTTTTGAATACCCGCTATGGAGATGGCATCTGCTGCCCCAGGCGGTAAATTTGGTGGGAGTAATGTGGGAGCTTGCGTTTGGTTAGCAGAACTTCTCGCCTGGGACTGACGGGATCTGTTGCTTTGCGTGCTCAACACTGAGGCTGCGTCATTACCAGCGCTAGATGAGGGTGCCATCTGAAACAGAGCAGATAGCGGGATGCTTCCGCTTATCGAGCTCTCGTTATCCCAGCCACACATCGATTGACTCTCCTCCAAGGTCTGCTTCGAACGTTCTAGAATCTCAGCTCTCCTTTGCTTGCGTTTGATACTTGCGGTGTCTTCTCCTTTGGCCAGTTCCACGATCTCCTCCTTATTTTCATTGCCTACTTTCTTCTGGTGCTTTAGTTTCCAGGCCTGGTAGGCTGATACGTTGACGTCTGACTGACTCACCTGGTCATCCTCTTTCTTTTCTCCGTTGTCCTCCTTACTTTGGCCATCCGATGCCTCGGAGTCTTTCTTGTGAAACCCGAATTGAATTCTTTTGACCTTCCATCTCTCCAGAGCAGTCAGCTTATGCTTGTTCTTTTTGCAGAAGTTGAATAGAGATCCGGTTTCCGAGCAGAGACTTTCTTCATCGACGTCCCTCTTTTTCTCTCTTTCATCGCTCTTCGCGATGGCTTCCTTTTCGATCTCCATGAGCCGCTGGTTCCATATATCCCAGGTACTATCGGTCGACACAGAGTCGGAGCGCCCTCTGGCCATTCGACTTGCTTCAAACTGCTGCTTCAACATGCGAATCTCCTGAGAGGTGACGCTCTCCACATCGCTCATTTCACTCGGGGTGTAACATCTCTCACTCATCACAGAACTTCCTTCTTCTCCAGGGTGGAGGGAATGATATTTAGCGTTTTCCTTCTGCCATTCATAAATCATCTGTCTTAACTGATCGTCACTCACTTCTTCTCCTTCTTCTGGAAGTTTAACGCTTTGCCCGTCTTCTTTCCTTGGCGTCTCTCTTGGTGGAAGTCCTTGTTTTCGTCTCCACTCCTCGTAGATCTTCTCCTCCTCGTCTTCGTCGATGAGCGTTGGCTGTTTGGACACAACACTTGACTTTCCCGCCATGCTCATGGCACTTCCCATGATGCTGGTCGTGTCTTCTTCCTCAAAAGTAATGGAGTGGACTTTGGCTCCCATGACGCTCTCTCCGTCCTCCTCTTCTACAACAATAGAGTGCGTCTTGGCCTCTATGACCGAGCTTTGACTATTGGTGTCGTCGTCGTCCCCTCCTTCCGAGTACTCGCGTTCTTCCAGCAGTTTTTCATTGAGATCTCGAAGCTGCATTATGAAGCTATCATTGGGGTAGATGGCCCGCTTCTTGCGTAGGGTCATGAGGGCTTCGAGGATAGTCATGTGATGGAAGATCATCAAGTAGGCTGCGACCAAGATGGCGGCCCTGCTCATGCCCATCTCGCTGTTCACCAAAACCTTACCTGCGGAGGGAGAGTAGAAAAAGTTAGGATTGATGATATAGGAGTCCATTATAGTTTGTCATCATCATATTGATTATACGGCCTACATAAATCTGCAACATAGTATCCAGATTTGGTTGAAACCTGTCAAACCCCCTTGGGCAGTGGCGTAACTTGCAGCTCATGGGCCCCGATATGAAAGCTCCAACAGGGCCCCAAGTTATTACAAATCTTTAATGGGATTAGTCTATTTCTATTGGTCAAAGGGACTTTTGGGGGCAATTGCACCTGTTGTAGTTACACCACTGCTCTTGGGCAACCTCAATGGAAGAAAGGGGCACTGCAATATTTGAGATTTGGGGAATGTAAATGATTTCCCCCCCCCCCCCCCTAAGAAATACAGCAATAAGTCTGGAGATGCCCAACTGCTTCTCTCTGGCCATGGTCATCTCCTTACCCAGGGGGTGTACATACTTTTTCAGTTGACTATGGGAACACTCATGCACACCTAGTGTGTAACAATTCTCCTAATTGATGGATGGATCATAACTTTGTGACTTAATTGCTGGAGGCTCTTCCGTTATCCATGACGCCCAGTTCTCAGCTGCCGCCTCACAGTACGAGGACGATGCTATGTGTTACGGGGGCAGTGGACGGAGGGGGGGTCAGGTCACTGGCAAGAAATGATTTATATTCTGGAGGAATTCAGAAGGTGAAAACACAAGGATGATACCAAAAAAAACAAGGAGATCACAAGATCCAGTGTGTGGAGGTCATTTACTGCAACGCTGGACGTTCATGGCAAAGTCTAGTGACCTGTCAGTGTTGGGAAAATGTACTTAATTAGAAATGGCTGTAATTGATTTCTTTTACGTCAGTCTCATCATATAAGATCTGACTATTCATCTCTGTCTGTCTTGAGTATCTCCCGAGATTAGGAGACTTGTGACACCTCTGGGATCTGAGCTTCACATCAAGACTCTGGATTTTAAATGTGATTGCTTTCTTTTGCACTGGTAAGGGTTAATGTAATTTTCCTTGCCGGTAGCTGCTGGTTACTTCTTCTCAGCTGCTGCAGGTTTGTGACCACTCCCCTTCCCTTTAAACAGTCACATGATTTATCACCTGACGATGGTAACAGATTCATTCTATTCTGAGCACTGTGGAGGGAGGAGGTCTCTAGTGACTCGTGGAGATCTGCTGCCATGTTCTGCTGTTGGAGCCGTGTCGCCTGCAGCAGTTAAGTTTGTTTTGTATCCTTTGTCTGTGTTCCCCAGTCTGTTTATGATACCATGTATTGGACAACTGTACAGGTGTAGTCTAGTGCACTCGCACTAGCCAGGGTGAGTGGAGGGACAACTCAGGGACTGGGCATGTGACAGTGGTTGAGGGGGGGAAGGACCCACTTAGGGATATTAGGAGAGTCAGGAGGTGTCCCATCCCTCGCACCCTATCATCAGGGTCTTCCTCTCCCTTTACAGTATATTGCATTGTAACCTTTGTGTTGCACCGTGCATCGGAACTATCTATGTATCAATCAATTTAGCCCTCTATCTCGCTATTTATCCACTTGTTTATCTATCTATGTATCCATCTAACATTTCCAGCTCTCCTATTCGGGCTGTTGCAGTGGTCGGAGGGTGCACTCTGGGCACACACGAGGATAATGCAGCCATTAATCCAAACTATTTTGGGAAAACCAAACCCGGCCTCAGCCGGTGGACTGTGTTGTTATTCTCGCCTTATATTTTCGTGCTTTGTTTTTCTTACTCCTAAAATAACGCTGCAGCGCGGGTGATTCATCATGGAGTCAGGGCTGCCGCGGCTGCGGATTATTTTTATCCCCTCTCCGGCCGGTGGGGCCCCTATAATTAGGGAAGGGGCTGATGGCCACTTAGTGGTGAAGGGGAGTGAATGGCAGAATTGTATCACTGCAATATGAAAGACGATAATATCCTCTGTGTGTCTGTGGCGGATACAACAAGCTCCATATTGTGACTTGTTATCGATACTCTAGGAGAACAGATTTTTAAAGGGATATTCCTATTTTGGACATTTTTGTAATATCTGCTATAATGTATAAGTTTCAACAGCGGGAGACGCCGTTGTGGATGGAGAAGTGGTAGCACGTTTCTAATATGAAGACCGGATACATTGTGAATGGCTGGTATCTATCACAGAGGTGGTCCTCCTCTGGGATGTAAACCTGGAATGTCTACTCTGGGGCTTATGGTTCCACGACTGTTGTTTAGGCATTCAATGTGCCAGCTTTACAGATAGCTGGAGAGATGGGTGGGTCTGGCTGTTCACATACATGATACCATGGTAAGTCTCATCTTTGTAGTTCCACGAGTATTGTTTAGGCATTCAATGTGCCAGCTTTACAGGTAGCTGGAGAGATGGGTGGGTCTGGCTGTTCACATACCTGATACCATGGATAAGTCTCACCTTTGTAGTTCCACGAGTATAGCTTAGGCATTCAATGTGCCAGCTTTACAGATAGCTGGAGAGACGGGTGGGTCTGGCTGTTCACATACCTGATACCATGGATAAGTCTCATCTTTGTAGTTACACGAGTATAGCTTAGGCATTCAATGTGCCAGCTTTACTAGTAGCTGGAGAGATGGGTGGGTCTGGCTGTTCACATACCTGATACCATGGATAAGTCTCATCTTTGTAGTTCCACGAGTATAGCTTAGGCATTCAATGTGCCAGCTTTACAGGTAGCTGGAGAGATGGGTGGGTCTGGCTGTTCACATACCTGATACCATGGAGAAGGCTCATCTATTTTAATATCTGTTTGACACTGGCTTCTATGTTGGAGGTAGGAGGCCTCCAAAATGTGGCTCTGAGAGTGCAGAATTGAACCTTAACCCTATGTGGTCGTAACAGACTGTACCCAGGTTTATGTTTCCATAAAGGTTCCTGGTTCGTTTCCCTGTGCCGATGTATCAAGTCTTCAATAAACTCACTGGACTTTTAAATGAAAAGTGTTCCTGTGTCTGTCTCATGGAGTAAGCAAAATGAGTATGTCATAATGGTTTCCATTACTTTGGAGACTTGTGACTGCTTTGGGACCTGTGTCTCATCCCTGTATTGAGGCTTCAATTTAATGTTTCTTTGGCAGTTCAGGAGTTAATTTCAGTTTCTGTTGCTGCAGTGCTCCTTAGATCGCTTCCCAGGTGTGGATACTTTGTGATCACTCACATTTCTTTCATATAGTCACATGATTCAGCATTCCTTGCTGGTGATTGAACTCCATTCCTGGCCTGTCCTACCTCAGATGAAGGGGCTACTCTGTAAAAACTTACTATCGCCAAGCGATCTTCTGCCAAGAAGCGTGGCAGCAGGCGTGAAGTTGCCTTGTCATTCCCTTGTCTTTCTTTCCTTCCCTCTGGGTGTTATTATTGCAGTGGTTGAGATTAGTGCTCTAACCAACTATCTCCCTAACATAAGAGCCATGGACAAGGTATCCTGCCCGGCGATGGGGTGAAAGAACCTGTATAGGGACGATAGGGAAATCAGGGCACAGCCTCAGGTGAGTGCAGGAGGTCACCTCTATCCCGGGCCATGTGGTGCGTGGCAGCAGGCCACGTGTCACATGCACTCAGGAGCGTCACTGATTATTACCCCTGTAGGTGAGCAACGCTTCATCCAGGAATTCGGCCGCCGGTCGGAAGAACTTGGAGATGTCACAGTCCGGGAAGTCGTCGACCTCCACACCCATGTACTGAATCTCCATCCCGGTGTAAAAATTGGGTCCCGTGAAGACGGTGGTGTTGTGTCCGGCGTTCAGGATGTGGGTGATGCCCATGCGCTTCAGACGCCCCTTGTTGACCGCCACGCTCCTGAAAGAAATCAGTAAATGCTGCTTGTGTCAGATCTGACGTATAAACACACACATCTGTGGATAACTAGAAGTATCCGCCCCTGGTAATGCCCCCACAGTCAGTGATGTGCTGTATACGGGGCGTCATCTGACATCATCTATAGCCGGACCTACCGCCTCCGGATCATCACTGCCAACAACATCCCGCATCTGGAGGACCCGCGTCATTACTACTGCAGAGAATGAGACAGCGGACAGTGTGAGACTGACACAGCGGACAGTGTGTGACTGACACAGCGGACAGTGCATGACTGACACAGCGGACAGTGTGTGCAGGACGATCACTATATTTTCTCTCCCCTGTCTATCATCTATCTGCAGTGGGGAAAATAAGTATTTGATCTTCTGCCGATTTTGCAGGTTTTCGCACCTTCAGAGAGCGGAGATTTCTGTCGTTATCACTTCACCTGTGAAGACCTGTATGATGCACAGGAGACATGGGAGAGGGTAATGTGGTCAGAGGAGACACGGGAGAAGGTCATGTGGTCAGAGGAGGCACGGGAGAAGGTCATGTGGTCAGAGGAGGCATGGGAGAAGGTCATGTGGTCAAAGGAGGCACAGGAGAAGGTCATGTGGTCAGAGGAGGCACGGGAGAAGGTCATGTGGTCAGAGGAGGCACGGGAGAAGGTCATGTGGTCAGAGGAGGCACGGGAGAAGGTCATGTGATCAGAGGAGGCACAGGAGGAGGTATGGAAGAAGGTCATGTGGTCAGAGGCGGCACGGGAGAAGATCATGTGGTCAGAGGAGGCACGGGAGAAGGTCATGTGGTCAGAGGAGGCATAAGAAGATCATGTGGTCAGAGGCGGCACGGGAGAAGGTCATGTGATCAGAGGAGGCACAGGAGGAGGTATGGAAGAAGGTCATGTGATCAAAGGAGGCACAGGAGGAGGTATGGAAGAAGGTCATGTGGTCAGAGGCGGCACGGGAGAAGATCATGTGGTCAGAGGAGGCACGGGAGAAGGTCATGTGGTCAGAGGAGGCACGGGAGAAGGTCATGTGATCAGAGGAGGCACAGGAGGAGGTATGGAAGAAGGTCATGTGGTCAGAGGCGGCACGGGAGAAGATCATGTGGTCAGAGGAGGCATAAGAAGATCATGTGGTCAGAGGCGGCACGGGAGAAGGTCATGTGATCAGAGGAGGCACAGGAGGAGGTATGGAAGAAGGTCATGTGATCAAAGGAGGCACAGGAGGAGGTATGGAAGAAGGTCATGTGGTCAGAGGCGGCACGGGAGAAGATCATGTGGTCAGAGGAGGCATAAGAAGATCATGTGGTCAGAGGCGGCACGGGAGAAGGTCATGTGATCAGAGGAGGCACAGGAGGAGGTATGGAAGAAGGTCATGTGATCAAAGGAGGCACAGGAGGAGGTATGGAAGAAGGTCATGTGATCAGAGGAGGCGCGGGAGAAGGTCATGTGATCAGAGGAGGCACAGGAGGAGGTATGGAAGAAGGTCATGTGATCAAAGGAGGCACAGGAGGAGGTATGGAAGAAGGTCATATGATCAGAGGAGGCACGGGAAAAGGTCATGTGGTCAGAGGAGGCACGGGAGAAGATCATGTGGTCAGAGGAGGCACGGGAGAAGATCATGTGGTCAGAGGAGGCACGGGAGAAGATCATGTGGTCAGAGGCGGCACGGGAGAAGGTCATGTGGTCAGAGGAGGCACGGGAGAAGGTCATGTGGTCAGAGGAGGCACGGGAGAAGATCATGTGGTCAGAGGCGGCACGGGAGAAGGTCATGTGGTCAGAGGAGGCAGGGGAGAAGATCATGTGGTCAGAGGAGGCACGGGAGAAGATCATGTGGTCAGAGGCGGCACGGGAGAAGGTCATGTGGTCAGAGGAGGCACGGGAGAAGGTCATGTGGTCAGAGGAGGCACGGGAGAAGATCATGTGGTCAGAGGCGGCACGGGAGAAGGTCATGTGGCCAGAGGAGGCACGGGAGAAGGTCACGTGCTCAGAGGCGGCACAGGAGAAAGGCATGTGGTCAGAGGAGGCACGGGAGAAGGTCACGAGGTCAGAGGAGGCACGGGAGAAGGTCATGTTATCACAGGAGGCACGGGAGGAGGTATGGAAGAAGGTCATGTGGGCAGAGGCGGCACAGGAGAAGGTCATGTGGTCAGAGGAGGCACGGGAGAAGGTTATGTGGTCAGAGGAGACATGGGAGAAGGTCATGTGGTCAGAGGAGGCATGGGCGAAGGTCATGTAGTCAGAGGAGGCACGGGAGAAGATCATGTGGTCAGAAGAGGCATGGGAGAAGGTCATGTGGTCAGAGGAGGCACGGGAGAAGGTCATGTGGTCAGAGGAGGCACGGGAGAAGATCATGTGGTCAGAGGCGGCACGGGAGAAGGTCATGTGCTCAGAGGAGGCACGGGAGAAGGTCATGTGGTCAGAGGAGGCACGGGAGAAGGTCATGTGGTCAGAGGAGGCACGGGAGAAGGTCATGTGGTCATAGGAGGCACGGGAGAAGGTCATGTGGTCAGAGGAGGCACCGGAGAAGGTCATGTGGTCAGAGGAGGCACGGGAGAAGGTCATGTGGTCAGAGGTGGCACGGGAGAAGGTCATGTGGTTAGAGGTGGCACGGGAGAAGGTCATGTGACCAGTGGAGGCATGGGAGAAGGTCATGTGGTCAGAGGAGGCACGGGAGAAGGTCATGTGGCCAGTGGAGGCACGGGAGAAAGTCACGTGGTCAAAGGAGGCATGGGAGAAGGTCACGTGGTCAGAGTAGGCACGGGAGAAGGTCACGTGGTCAGAGGAGGCACGGGAGAAGGTCATGTTATCAGAGGAGGCACGGGAGGAGGTATGGAAGAAGGTCATGTGGTCAGAGGCAGCACAGGAGAAGGTCATGTGGTCAGAGGCAGCACAGGAGAAGGTCATGTGGTCAGAGGAGGCACAGGAAAAGGTCATGTGGTCAGAGGAGGCACAGGAGAAGGTCACGTGTTCAGAGGCGGCACAGGAGAAAGGCATGTGGTCAGAGGAGGCACGGGAGAAGGTCATGTGGTCGGAGGAGGCACGGGAGAAGGTCATGTTATCAGAGGAGGCACGGGAGGAGGTATGGAAGAAGGTCATGTGGTCAGAGGCGGCACAGGAGGTCATGTGGTCAGAGGAGGCACGGGAGAAGGTTATGTGGTCAGAGGAGACATGGGAGAAGGTCATGTGGTCAGAGGAGGCACGGGAGAAGGTCATGTGGTCAGAGGAAGCACGGGAGAAGGTCACGTGCTCAGAGGCAGCACAGGAGAAAGGCATGTGGTCAGAGGAGGCACGGGAGAAGGTCACGTGGTCAGAGGAGGCACGGGAGAAGGTAACGTGGTCAGAGGAGGCACGGGAGAAGGTCATGTGGTCGGAGGAGGCACAGGAGGAGGTATGGAAGAAGGTCATGTGATCAAAGGAGGCACAGGAGGAGGTATGGAAGAAGGTCATGTGGTCAGAGGCGGCACGGGAGAAGATCATGTGGTCAGAGGAGGCACGGGAGAAGGTCATGTGGTCAGAGGAGGCACGGGAGAAGGTCATGTGATCAGAGGAGGCACAGGAGGAGGTATGGAAGAAGGTCATGTGGTCAGAGGCGGCACGGGAGAAGATCATGTGGTCAGAGGAGGCATAAGAAGATCATGTGGTCAGAGGCGGCACGGGAGAAGGTCATGTGATCAGAGGAGGCACAGGAGGAGGTATGGAAGAAGGTCATGTGATCAAAGGAGGCACAGGAGGAGGTATGGAAGAAGGTCATGTGGTCAGAGGCGGCACGGGAGAAGATCATGTGGTCAGAGGAGGCATAAGAAGATCATGTGGTCAGAGGCGGCACGGGAGAAGGTCATGTGATCAGAGGAGGCACAGGAGGAGGTATGGAAGAAGGTCATGTGATCAAAGGAGGCACAGGAGGAGGTATGGAAGAAGGTCATGTGATCAGAGGAGGCGCGGGAGAAGGTCATGTGATCAGAGGAGGCACAGGAGGAGGTATGGAAGAAGGTCATGTGATCAAAGGAGGCACAGGAGGAGGTATGGAAGAAGGTCATGTGATCAGAGGAGGCACGGGAAAAGGTCATGTGGTCAGAGGAGGCACGGGAGAAGATCATGTGGTCAGAGGAGGCACGGGAGAAGATCATGTGGTCAGAGGAGGCACGGGAGAAGATCATGTGGTCAGAGGCGGCACGGGAGAAGGTCATGTGGTCAGAGGAGGCACGGGAGAAGGTCATGTGGTCAGAGGAGGCACGGGAGAAGATCATGTGGTCAGAGGCGGCACGGGAGAAGGTCATGTGGTCAGAGGAGGCAGGGGAGAAGATCATGTGGTCAGAGGAGGCACGGGAGAAGATCATGTGGTCAGAGGCGGCACGGGAGAAGGTCATGTGGTCAGAGGAGGCACGGGAGAAGGTCATGTGGTCAGAGGAGGCACGGGAGAAGATCATGTGGTCAGAGGCGGCACGGGAGAAGGTCATGTGGCCAGAGGAGGCACGGGAGAAGGTCACGTGCTCAGAGGCGGCACAGGAGAAAGGCATGTGGTCAGAGGAGGCACGGGAGAAGGTCACGAGGTCAGAGGAGGCACGGGAGAAGGTCATGTTATCACAGGAGGCACGGGAGGAGGTATGGAAGAAGGTCATGTGGGCAGAGGCGGCACAGGAGAAGGTCATGTGGTCAGAGGAGGCACGGGAGAAGGTTATGTGGTCAGAGGAGACATGGGAGAAGGTCATGTGGTCAGAGGAGGCATGGGCGAAGGTCATGTAGTCAGAGGAGGCACGGGAGAAGATCATGTGGTCAGAAGAGGCATGGGAGAAGGTCATGTGGTCAGAGGAGGCACGGGAGAAGGTCATGTGGTCAGAGGAGGCACGGGAGAAGATCATGTGGTCAGAGGCGGCACGGGAGAAGGTCATGTGCTCAGAGGAGGCACGGGAGAAGGTCATGTGGTCAGAGGAGGCACGGGAGAAGGTCATGTGGTCAGAGGAGGCACGGGAGAAGGTCATGTGGTTATAGGAGGCACGGGAGAAGGTCATGTGGTCAGAGGAGGCACCGGAGAAGGTCATGTGGTCAGAGGAGGCACGGGAGAAGGTCATGTGGTCAGAGGTGGCACGGGAGAAGGTCATGTGGTTAGAGGTGGCACGGGAGAAGGTCATGTGACCAGTGGAGGCATGGGAGAAGGTCATGTGGTCAGAGGAGGCACGGGAGAAGGTCATGTGGCCAGTGGAGGCACGGGAGAAAGTCACGTGGTCAAAGGAGGCATGGGAGAAGGTCACGTGGTCAGAGTAGGCACGGGAGAAGGTCACGTGGTCAGAGGAGGCACGGGAGAAGGTCATGTTATCAGAGGAGGCACGGGAGGAGGTATGGAAGAAGGTCATGTGGTCAGAGGCAGCACAGGAGAAGGTCATGTGGTCAGAGGCAGCACAGGAGAAGGTCATGTGGTCAGAGGAGGCACAGGAAAAGGTCATGTGGTCAGAGGAGGCACAGGAGAAGGTCACGTGTTCAGAGGCGGCACAGGAGAAAGGCATGTGGTCAGAGGAGGCACGGGAGAAGGTCATGTGGTCGGAGGAGGCACGGGAGAAGGTCATGTTATCAGAGGAGGCACGGGAGGAGGTATGGAAGAAGGTCATGTGGTCAGAGGTGGCACAGGAGGTCATGTGGTCAGAGGAGGCACGGGAGAAGGTTATGTGGTCAGAGGAGACATGGGAGAAGGTCATGTGGTCAGAGGAGGCACGGGAGAAGGTCATGTGGTCAGAGGAAGCATGGGAGAAGGTCACGTGCTCAGAGGCAGCACAGGAGAAAGGCATGTGGTCAGAGGAGGCACGGGAGAAGGTCACGTGGTCAGAGGAGGCACGGGAGAAGGTAACGTGGTCAGAGGAGGCACGGGAGAAGGTCATGTGGTCGGAGGAGGCACAGGAGGAGGTATGGAAGAAGGTCATGTGGTCAGAGGCGGCACAGGAGAAGGTCATGTGGTCAGAGGAGGCACGGGAGAAGGTCATGTGGTAAGAGGAGGCACGGGAGAAGGTCATGTGGTAAGAGGAGGCACGGGAGAAGGTCATGTGGTAAGAGGAGGAACGGGAGAAGGTCATGTGGTCAGAGGAGGCACAGGACAAGGTCATGTGATCAGAGGAGGCACGGGAGAAGATCATGTGGTCAGAGGAGGCACAGGAGAAGGTCATGTGGCCAGTGGAGGCACAGGAAAAAATGCAAATTAATGATGTAAAACTGATATATTGTGATTTTTCTGGATTTTTTTTAGATGCTGTGTCTCACAGTTGAAGTGAAGCTATGATACAAATGACAGATCTCTCCATTCTTTATAGATGGGAAAACTTTCAAAATCGGCTATCTATCTATCTATCTATCTATCTATCTATCTATCTATCTATCTTATCCTATCCTTCAATCTATCCCACATATATATATCCCTTATCAATCTATCCCTTCCTCTATGTATCTATGTATCTATCCCTATCCCTCCCTCTATCTATCCCTCCCTCTATCTATCCCTCCCTCTATCTATCCCTCCCTCTATCTATCCCTCCCTCTATCTATCCCTCCCTCTATCTATCCCTTCCTCTATCTATCCCTTCCTCTATCTATCCCTCCCTCTATCTATCCCTCCCTCTATCTATCTCTTCCTCTATCTATCCCTTCCTCTATGTATCTATCCCTATCCCTTCCTCTATGTATCCATCCATCCTTGTAGATTCATTCTTTTGGATACCCCCTTTATTGAGGACTCACTTTTCGGAGATGAAGACATTGGGCCAGACTTCATCCACCTCGTTGAGAGGAGATTCCATGTGATCCTTGAGGAGTTCTCTCTGCAGATCCATGACACACGGGGTGTTGAACAAGCTGCGGTCGTCTATCTTCTCCTTCACCCGGTTGTAGAGGTCTTCCACGAAGAGCTGCTCTGCCGACTCCAGGAGCTCGGGGCTCGGGGGCTCCACCTTCACCTCCTTGGTCTTCAGCTCTATCATGGAGACAAAAATGGAAACTCTATGTCCATCACATGTGACTGTGTGAGATCCTCTGATTCTCCTTCCCAAACCTTCTCACTCTGTGATGATACCCAAAAATAAGTTGGGGAATGTACTGAGCTGCTATCTGGTGGGGTGAGGTCCAGGGACACGTGCAAGAATGACTGTACGGTGACTTCAGTCATCTAATCCGAGCAGGTTTAGAATATTGCAAAAAACACATTTTTTGGCATACAAGCCCCTTCCTAATTGTTATTACCAGTACCCCCCCTAGTCAGTCCTAGAGTACCCTCATATACAGTCAGTCCTAGTGTAACCCCATATACAGTCAGTCCTAGAGTACCCTCATATACAGTCAGTCCTAGTGTAACCCCATATACAGTCAGTCCTAGAGTACCCCATATACAGTCAGCCCTAGAGTACACCCCATATACAGTCAGCCCTAGAGTACCCCCATATACAATCAGGCCTAGTGTACCTGCATATACAGTCAGTCCTAGAGTTCCCACATATACAGTCAGTCTTAGAGTACCTGCATATACTGTCAGTCCTAGTGTAACCCCATGTACCGTCAGTCCTAGAGTACCCCCATATACCGTCAGTCCTAGAGTACCCCCATATACAGGCAGTCTTCGAGTGCTCGCATACACAGTCAGTCCTAGAGTACCCCCATATACAGTCAGTCCTAATGTAACCCCATATACAGTCAGTCCTAGAGTACCCCCATATACAGTCAGCCCTAGAGTACCCCCATATACAGTCAGTCCTAGAGTACTCCCATATACAGTCAGTCCTAGAGTACCCCCATATACAGTCAGTCCTAGTGTAACCCCATATAGAGTAAATCCTAGAATACCCGCATATACAGTCAGTCCTAGTGTAACCCCATATACAGTCAGTCCTAGAGTACCCCCATATACCGTCAGCCCTAGAGTACCCCCATATACCGTCAGCCCTAGAGTACCCCCATATACAATCAGGCCTAGTGTACCTGCATATACAGTCAGTCCTAGTGTAACCCCATATACAGTCAGTCCTAGAGTACCCCATATACAGTCAGCCCTAGAGTACCCCCATATACAGTCAGCCCTAGAGTACCCCCATATACAGTCAGCCCTAGAGTACCCCCATATACAATCAGGCCTAGTGTACCTGCATATACAGTCAGTCTTAGAGTACCCCAATATACAGTCAGTCCTAGAGTACCCCCATATACAGTCCCTGACAGAGGTTATGTGGCTTATCCATGTCATGTAAATAAAAGCTTATAACCTGACGTTGGATTCATCCATTGGTTGTATAAATTACTCTTGTAAAAAAATGTGGTTTAGGTCAAGAAAATAAATTGTCATCAATGCTGAAATATTGATCATTTAATGAACACAGAATGGTCAGATTTTGGCAAGACAAACGTTTTGTCGCCTGGTCATATAATGCCCCCAATCCTAGTTTACATCCTCACCTGTGCTCAGTAAATAATCGGTTAATTAGTGGGTTTGTATAAAAACAAACCCAGCACCCCAGACCTTCACTTGAACGGCAACTTGAGCTCTGACAACATGCCAGAAATCCACCCTGCAACCAAAGCCTTGATTATCAAGAGGCTGAAGACCAGATCCACTGCAGAGGTGGCTGGCACCTTTATTGTGTCTCAGCGTCAAGTACAAAGAATTAAAAAAAGATTTGAAGAGACTGGAGATGTGTTTGACAAGCCCAAGTCTGGTAGACCCCGCAAGACAACTGCTCAGAAGAAATGTTTGTGGGTTAGAAAATCCAAAGCAAGCCCCTCTTCCACTGCAGCAGAGCTCCAACAGGCCTGGTCACCTCAAGTCCCTGTGTCAACTAGAACAGTGTGTAGGATTCTGCCTTGAAATGGCCTCCATGGTTGAATCAGTGCCCAGAAGCCAGCACTAAACAAAAGGCAAATAAAAAACTGTGTGGCATTTGCAAAGTCCCACAGCCTGCTAAACAGATGGATGCTGGAAAAGTGGCAGAAGGTGGATTTCTCTGATGAATCTTCAGTAGAATTACACCACAGATACTGGAGATACTGCAGGAGACCTACTGCAGCCCGTATGGATCCAAATTTGGTGGTGGAAAGTTCATGGTCTGGGGTTACATTCAGTATGGGGGTGCGTGAAACATTTGCAAGGTGGAAGGCAATATCAATAGTCTAAAATATCAAGAAGTATTAACTACCTCTTATATTCCAAATCATAAAAGGGGGCAAATTCTGCAGCAGGATGGTGCTCCATCACATACATCCAAATCTACAACAAAGTTCCTCCAGGGAGAAAAGATCAAGGTGCTCCAGGACTGGCCAGCCCAGTCACTAGACAGGAACATCATTGAGCATGTTTGGGGTAGGATGAAAGAGGAAGCTTGGAAGACAAAACCAAAGAATCTAGATGAACTCTGGGAGGCATGTAAG
Organism: Allobates femoralis; assembly: GCA_033576535.1. Classification (NCBI taxonomy): domain Eukaryota; kingdom Metazoa; phylum Chordata; class Amphibia; order Anura; family Aromobatidae; genus Allobates; species Allobates femoralis. The sequence continues at coordinate 8,493,916 of JARQOC010000002.1, read as the reverse complement.
ACTGCATTCTTTGCTATTCCTGATTACTTCATTAATAAATTGTAAGAATCATTGTTGAACCGCATGGAAGTCACACAAAATATTAAATATGACTCTAATAGCACCACAACTTCATTCACCAATGTTATGCCACATATATTTGTATTTGAAGTTAATTATTTGTTTGAATATCACATTACTTTCTGTGGGCGACAAAACTTTTGTCTTGCCAAAATCTGACCATTCTGTGCTCATTAAATGATCAATATTTCAGCATTGATGACAATTTATTTTCTTAACCTAAACCACATTTGGGAGGGTTTCAGCTTTCAAAAGAGTAATGTATACAACCAATGGATGAATGTAACATCAGGGTATAAGCTTTATTCACATAACATGGATAAGCGACATAACTTCTGTCAGGGAGTGTAGGGGCAGTCCTGGGGTACCTGCATATACAGTCAATACTAGGGTACCCCATTATTAGTGCCAGGCAGAAACTTTCTGTAAGCAGTAACGGAAAAGTTTAACTATTTTGGGGAGGTATTTCCAAGGGCGAGCGCTACCTGATATTACCACAATTTATTATTTGTGTACACTGTGTGCAGAATTATTAGGCAGATGAGTATTTTGATCACATGATACTTTTTATCCATGTTGTCCTACTCCAAGCTGTATAGGCTGAGCGCCAACTACCAATGAAGTAAATCAGGTGATGGCATCTCTGTAATGAGGAGGGGAGTGGTGTAATGACATCAAGACCCTATATAAGGTGTGCTTAATTATTAGGCAAATGCCTTTCCTTAGGCAAAATGGGTCAGAGGAGAGATGTGACGGCTCTGAACAGTCCACAATTGTGAGATGTCTTGCAGAGGGACGCCGCAGTCTGGAAATTGCCAAACTTTTGAACAATCAAATGTTTCATGGCAAATAGCCAACAGGGTCACAGGAAGCGTGAGGGAAAAAAAGGCGCAAAATAACTGCCCATGAATTGAGGAAAATCAAGCGTGAAGCTGCCAAGATGCCATTTGCCACCAGTTTTGCCATATTTCACAGCTGCACAAGGTGTGCTATACTCAGGGACATGGTCAAGGTAAGGAAGGCTGAAAAACCACCACCTCTGAACAAGGAACACAAGATAAAACCACCACCTCTGAACAAGAAACATAAGATAAAACATCAAGACTGGGCCAAGAAATATCTTAAGACTGATTCTTCAAAGGTTTTATGGACTGAAGAAATTAGAGTGACTCTTGATGGCCAGATGGATGGGCCAGATGCTGGATCAGTAAAGGGCAGAGAGCTCCACTCCGACTCAGACACCAGCCAGGTGGAGGTGGGGTACTGGTATGGGCTGGTATCATCAAAGATCAAGTTGTGGGACCTTTTCGGGTTGAGGATGGAGTGAAGCTCAACTCCCGGACCTACCGCCAGTTTCTGGAAGACAACTTCTTCAAGCAGTGGTACAGGAAGAAGTCGGGATCGTTCAAGAACAACATGAATTTCATGCAGGTCAATGCTGTATCACATGCATCCAACTACTCCACAGCGTGACTGGCCAGTAAAGGTCTAAAAGAAGAAATAATAATGACATGGCCCCCTTGTTCACCTGATCTGAACCCCATAGAGAACCTGTGGTCCCTCCTAAAATGTGAGATCTACAGGGAGGGAAAACAGTACACCTCTGGGAACAGTGTCTGGGAGGGAAAACAGTACACCTCTGGGAACAGTGTCTGGGAGGGAAAACAGTACACCTCTGGGAACAGTGTCTGGGAGGGAAAACAGTACACCTCTGGGGACAGTGTCTGGAGGGAAAACAGTACACCTCTGGGAACAGTGTCTGGAGGGAAAACAGTACACCTCTGGGAACAGTGTCTGGGAGGGAAAGCAGTACACCTCTGGGGACAGTGTCTGGAGGCTGTGGTGGCTGCTGCATGCAATGTGGTTCGTAAACAGATCAAGCAACTGACACAATCTATGGATGGAGGCTGCTGAGTGTCATCATAAAGAAAGAGGGCGATATTGGGCACTCATTATTTGGGGTTTTGTTTTTGCATGTCAGAAATGTTTATTTCTAAATTTTGTGCAGTTAAATTATTTTACCTGGTGAAAATAAACAAGTGAGATGGGAATAGATTTGGTTTTTGTTAAGTTGCCTAATAATTCTGCACAGTAATAGTTACCTGCACACACAGATATCCTCCTAAGAGCCAAATCTAAAAACCCTCCAACTTCCAAAAATATTAAGCTTTGATATTTATGAGTCTTTTGGGTGATTGAGAACATAATAAAAATAATCCTCTACAATACAACGTGCCTAATAATTCTGCACACGGTGCAGTTTCCCTTTAGTTATGACCTAGACACATTATAAATGTCCTAAAGAGTGCGGATCCTCGGGTGAACGGCGTGAAGATTATCGCTAAGTTTCTGGTATTTTCTAGATAAAGTCTCAAATATTCTGATCCTGGATGTAGAAATGATCCCAGTAAATAAAGAAAAAATAATCTGGCCACAGAACAAAAAAGTCAGACAAATTAATGAGCGGATTAAATATTATTTCCTGGGAAACGACCCAAAACCCGCACAGAACCGCCGAATAAGAGCGTAAGAATGAGCAGAAAATGAGAGGAGGGAGAATCGGTGCTGTCGGGTGACAGAGGGGAAGGCGTTCTGTGGAGTCGGCGTTATGTAAGGACGCTGCACTCTAATATCAGCACTTTATCATTCTGTTCACTGTGAAAGAGTCCCATGTTCTTCCTATAAATGTGAAGATCGTGAAACCATCAACAAGACCAGAAAACATCTTCCACATTGTATCAATACCTGAAAATCATCCCAAAGGAAAGAGTTTTATCTGGAAACCCTCAGTGAGTTTTATTAACTGCAAAGAGTCAACAAGACCGTTATAATGTGAAAACCACTGACGAGCAAAAGGGTAACAATGATCTGGACCTTTTCCTTTCCGGCTCCAGATCTTTCCATCCTCTACAGCTTTGATCATGAGACGACCTTCATTTTATAGACAATCATCTTCTCTATCTCATACATAAATGTGACCTGCAGCTATTTAGCAGATGATTAGTTATGCAGATTCTCCTCATGTCTCTGCATTGTTACTGTTTATTAGTTTGTAAATCTCCTTTGTCTTTCACCTCTGTTTTTTCTGGTCTCCTCTCCATCAGATTCCAGTCTGTCTCCCCTGATCTCTGCTCCCCGGTCTCTTCTCCATGTTCCCAATGTTGATCACACCGGTCACCTCTCCATCAGATTCCCTCCTGTCTCCCCTGATCTCTGCTCCCCGGTCTCTTCTCCACATTCCCAATGTTGGTCACACCGGTCTCCTCTCCATCAGATTCCCTCCTGTCTCCCCTGATCTCTGCTCCCCGGTCTCTTCTCCACATTCCCAATGTTGGTCACACCGGTCTCCTCTCCATCAGATTCCCTCCTGTCTCCCCTGATCTCTGCTCCCCGGTCTCTTCTCCACATTCCCAATGTTGGTCACACCGGTCTCCTCTCCATCAGATTCCCTCCTGTCTCCCCTGATCTCTGCTCCCCGGTCTCTTCTCCACATTCCCAATGTTGGTCACACCGGTCTCCTCTCCATCAGATTCCCTCCTGTCTCCCCTGATCTCTGCTCCCCGGTCTCTTCTCCACATTCCCAATGTTGGTCACACCGGTCGCCTCTCCATCAGATTCCCTCCTGTCTCCCCTGATCTCTGCTCCCCGGTCTCTTCTCCACATTCCCAATGTTGGTCACACCGGTCTCCTCTCCATCAGATTCCCTCCTGTCTCCCCTGATATCTGCTCCCCGGTCTCTTCTTCACATCCCCAATGTTGGTCACACCGGTCTCCTCTCCATCAGATTCCCTCCTGTCTCCCCTGATCTCTGCTCCCCGGTCTCTTCTCCATGTCCCCAATGTTGGTCACACCGGTCTCCTCTCCATCAGATTCCCTCCTGTCTCCCCTGATATCTGCTCCCCGGTCTCTTCTCCACATTCCCAATGTTGGTCACACCGGTCTCCTCTCCATCAGATTCCCTCCTGTCTCCCCTGATATCTGCTCCCCGGTCTCTTCTCCACATTCCCAATGTTGGTCACACCGGTCTCCTCTCCATCAGATTCCCTCCTGTCTCCCCTGATCTCTGCTCCCCGGTCTCTTCTCCACATTCCCAATGTTGGTCACACCGGTCTCCTCTCCATCAGATTCCCTCCTGTCTCCCCTGATCTCTGCTCCCCGGTCTCTTCTCCACATTCCCAATGTTGGTCACACCGGTCACCTCTCCATCAGATTCCCTCCTGTCTCCCCTGATATCTGCTCCCCAGTCTCTTCTCCACATTCCCAATGTTGGTCACACCGGTCACCTCTCCATCAGATTCCCTCCTGTCTCCCCTGATCTCTGCTCCCCGGTCTCTTCTCCACATTCCCAATGTTGGTCACACCGGTCTCCTCTCCATCAGATTCCCTCCTGTCTTCCCTGATATCTGCTCCCCGGTCTCCTCTCCATCAGATTCCCTCCTGTCTCCCCTGATTTCTGCTCCCCGGTCTCTTCTTCACATCCCCAATGTTGGTCACACCGGTCTCCTCTCCATCAGATTCCCTCCTGTCTCCCCTGATATCTGCTCCCCGGTCTCTTCTCCATGTCCCCAATGTTGGTCACACCGGTCTCCTCTCCATCAGATTCCCTCCTGTCTCCCCTGATATCTGCTCCCCGGTCTCTTCTCCACATTCCCAATGTTGGTCACACCGGTCTCCTCTCCATCAGATTCCCTCCTGTCTCCCCTGATCTCTGCTCCCCGGTCTCTTCTCCACATTCCCAATGTTGGTCACACCGGTCTCCTCTCCATCAGATTCCCTCCTGTCTCCCCTGATATCTGCTCCCCGGTCTCTTCTCCACATTCCCAATGTTGGTCATGTGGCGCCCCGCAACGAGTGCGTCACAATAGGGTATTGCAGCCATAAATGCAGCCGCAATATTCTCTGACTCAGCAATGATCCGGTTAACATAGAGATCCCACCCTACATGCAACACCTAGAACAGAGGGCCAATCATAGGTCCTGGGGGGTGGAGTGTTAGGGTAGTGTAGGAGAACACACAATAATCTAGAGAGAGAGAGAATAGTCTAGAACTCGGAGAAGAAGGGTCTAAGACTAGAACTTGGAGAGGAGCGGGGGCTCCGCACTCCGTGCGGGCCCCTGGGCCGTCACCGGTCGGGTGTCAGCACCTGAGGCCTTAACCACCGGGATTGGGCATTATCTACACGGGTTCCCAAAAGACTCCCGTGCCCACAACTCACAGCCGGTTCACTGGTACCGAAGCTGGCAGCAGTTCACCTCTGCCACGCGAACCAGCCCCGTGGAGGAGCAGCTTTATAGGAGCACCCCACCACCAGCCAACTTCCAGTCGTCTAACCAGCGGTGTACCCACTGAGGGACCCAAGGCTCCCCAAAACATCCAGAACGTACATCATGGATAGGGCATTGAAGCAGCCTCCCCGTACCCGACCTGGTATTTCTGGGCGACACTGGCAACCAAATAGGTAGAATGGAGGAACACTGCGGATTTCTAAGGGACACCATCACTGCTGAGTCCACCTGGTCTACTACTCAACCACTGTATACCATGTACTGCCTGCTGTCCGCAGGTAACCGCAGCTGCCGCACAACATCTTGAGCAGCTCCAGCCTCCGGGGATCACCGCTCAGCCTGTGGGGAGCGTAACATCTTGCTGCTGTCCATCCCCCGGAGGTTCCGCAGCGTCGGTAGCCCTTACCGAAACTACTCATAGGTGGCGTCACGAATAAATTAACCCCTTTAATCTGTTCCACCAAGACGTCTTCACTTTTGATCTGCACTACACCGGGCCCCACTACCGGCAGGCGCGGTCCACCCGTGACAAGGAGGAAGGAAGCATCGCCTGTCTAAACCGGAGTCCCGGCCACGGTGAGTCAGTCACACCGGTCTCTTCTCCATCAGATTCCCTCCTGTCTCCACTGATCTCTGCTCCCCGGTCTCTTCTCCATATTCTCAATGTTGGTCACACCGGTCTCCTCTCCATCAGATTCCCTCCTGTCTCCACTGATCTCTGCTCCCCGGTCTCTTCTCCATATTCTCAATGTTGATCACACCGGTCTCTTCACCATCAGATTCCCTCCTGTCTCCCCTGATCTCTGCTCCCCGGTCTCTTCTCCACGTTCCCAATGTTGGTCACACCGGTCTCTTCTCCATCAGATTCCCTCCTGTCTCCACTGATATCTGCTCCCCGGTCTCTTCTCCATATTCTCAATGTTGATCACACCGGTCTCTTCACCATCAGATTCCTCCTGTCTCCCCTGATATCTGCTCCCCGGTCTCTTCTCCATCAGATTCCCTCCTGTCTCCCCTGATCTCTGCTCCCCGGTCTCTTCTCCACGTTCCCAATGTTGGTCACACCGGTCACCTCTCCATCAGATTCCCTCCTGTCTCCTCTGATATCTGCTCCCCGGTCTCTTCTCCACATTCTCAATGCTGGTCACACCGGTCTCCTCTCCATCAGATTCCCTCCTGTCTCCTCTGATATCTGCTCCCCGGTCTCTTCTCCACGTTCCCAATGTTGGTCACACCGGTCTCCTCTCCATCAGATTCCCTCCTGTCTCCCCTGATATCTGCTCCCCGCTCTCTTCTCCACATTCCCAATGTTGGTCACACCGGTCACCTCTCCATCAGATCCCTCCTGTCTCCCCTGATCTCTGCCCCCCGGTCTCCTCTCCACGTCCCCAATGTTGGTCACATCGGTCGATCACTTGGGGATGTCACAGCTTTATCTTCTACCCACAAGTGTTGGGTTGGGTTGAGGTCCGGGGACTGCGGGGACAATCCAGCTCCTCTACTTCATTGTCATTGACCCATTTCTTCTCCAATCTCTTGATGCTTCGGGTCGTTCTCCTGCTGGACACTATGTCGTCCTATTCATCCCCATAGTACTGGAGGGTATGAAGTAACTCGTCTTGTAGGATCCTCACATAGAGCTCAGCATTGACATCATCCATCCTGGTCAAGTGTCCAACACCTTTGTCTGTGAGACATCCCTGTATCCTCAGGCTTCCTCCACCGGACCTGACAGCTCCTTCTATTTCTTGATCCATTGCCTCTTTTTCCCTTGTTTCTTCCATTTCCCCCATCAGAGCCGTCTATTGTCTTTCATCTCATCGCTTCGCTCCTCCCGTTTCTTCCACTTTTCGTTCTTTGTAATCTTGAGCCGACGCTTCTTATGATGATATTGGAGTTGAGTCTTCTCCATTCCAGACTTGTGTAACGCGCGTCGCCCGGTGCTGGACGTCTGTGACCTCACTATTATGGAGCAGACGAGCCGCCTCCACTGCCGGGTGTCACCAGAACTGATCCACCTTGTGATGAGACGACTCGGTGACTCTGATATTCTCCTGGACGTCACCTCGTGTCTTGTGAATGGACGGACGTCATCTCGTATCCTCCACCTGTCATGGCCGCACATGAGGCAGATTGGTGACTTTCTAGGCGAAAGAAGAGAACAGAACAGAACAGAACAGAACAGACCGCCATCGAGCTGATGATGATGATTCTCTTTTCTTCATGGCGGCTCCTCCATATGAACCAGAGACCTTTCACTTGGGAATCAGCCCAATAACACACTGAGCTATTAGGGAATGTGAGAACAGGTTGTGATTTGTAATATAAGGAAGGAGCAAAACAGTAACAATGCAGTGATATGATGAGAATCTGCATAACTAATCATCTGCTAAATAGCTGCAAGTCACATTTATGTATGAGACAGAGAAGATGATTGTCTATAAAATGACACCGCCAACAAGATAACATTTAAGGCGCCATTTTGGTCACTTATTATCTATTCCGTCATCACACGGTAACTGATGGGTTAACATGGCAGCGGGGGCATGTTAGGGGTCCCAATTTCTGCCATGTTGGTACTCCTATGAAGCTCAGACACAGGCTGGGCTTCATTATCCTATATATAATGGTCCTACAAATAAAGAGAAACACATCAAGTAAATGAGTCAAAATATTAAGATTGAATCATTTTCCTTATGTAAATAATGATACAATGTCACAGTTCAGTGAGAGCTAAAAGTATGTGAACCTTTCAGATTAGCAAATAATGTAAAGGTGCAATCAATGGGAGGACAATGGGGTGTGAGAGGGCCACCTGTCTTATTTAAAGGACAGGAATCTGTCAAAGTCAAGATCACTCCAAAAGAAAGGTGTATCATTGTCACGAGTGTCTCCCGGCAGTAGGAGACTGGTGACAGCTCTGGGATTTGAGCTTCACATGAACTTGTGAGACTCTGACTTTTAAATGTTGTTGCTTTCTTTTGGTCTAGCAAGTGTTCTTGACATTTTCCTTGCTGGTAGCTCCTGGATAGTTCATCTTATCTGTAGCAGGTTTGTGACCACTCCCCTTCCCTCTAAATAGTCACATGATCCATCACCTGATGCTGGTAATAGATTCATTCTATTCTGACCATCTTGGAGGAAGGCAGATTCGTATAGCTGCTGAACTCCTGCTGCCTGGTAGCTCCTTAATAGTTCATCTCATCTGTAGCAGGTTTGTGACCACTCCCCTTCCCTTTAAATAGACATATGATCCATCACCTGATGCTGGTAATAGATTCATTCTATTCTGACCATCTTGGAGGAAGGAAGATTGGTGTAGCTGCTGAAGTCCTGCTGCCTGCCCTGTCCCTGCCAGCCCTGGTGTCTAACTACAGTTTTGAAGTAGTATATCCTTTTACTTCGTTACCCTATGTGTCTTCCTTCCCCTGTTTTAGACTATTGTAGAGGTGACGTCTCCTGTACTCTCTGGCCTTCGCATTAGCCAGGGTGAGTGGAAGGAAATTCAAGGACTAGGAATGTGGCGGCGGGGGGGAGGACCTGCTTAGGGGCATTAGGGGAGCTAAGGGGCCAGACCCAAGTTAGTGTCAGTAATTGTCTCATCATCTGGGTCTCCCTCTCCCTTTCCATCCTGTATTAACCTATGTGTTTTGCCATCCACCAGACATCCCCTAGTCCAGGGGTGGGGAACCTTTTTCTGTCGGGGGGGGCCATTTGGAAATCTCTACTAGTCTTCAGGGGCCGCCCAAAATGATCATCTTGAAAATGACCCCGCTATATATGGTTAAACAATCACCTCTCCCCATATGTGACGGCTAGGGGTGTGGGTGATAATGCTCATGTGGCTTCTCAATTGCTTTTCCAGGCTTGCTAAGGCCATAGACATCACAGGTGAGGCTGGGGGAATATACATTACTGGAGAGGCTGATGCTGGGGCATAGAGATCACTGGGCAAAACGCATCTGCCAGCCCAAGCACTGCAGTCCCGGGGGGGCGCAGAAAAGGTCATCAAGGGTCGCATGAGGCCCTGGTGCCTGAGGATCCCCACCCCTGTCCTAGTCAGTGCGAGACCTCAAAGGAACCTAAGGTAACCTCTAAGCAACCAAAGGCCTATCTCCTATAAGCTGTGCTGTAGGGAGGAATGGGCTAAAATTCCTCCATCTGATCAATCAACAATTACTGACACCAAAGATCCACATACCTTTACCACTGTCAGACACGGGATAGTGTGTAATATTTGTGACTACTCTGTTGGATTCAGTTCTTTATTTACTTTTTGGTCAAATTGATGCAAAGACATGAAAAGTTCTGAAGGGTTCACAAACTTTCAGGGACCTGTATCCTGCAATATTGATGTTTACACCCTTCGACGTCCCGGTGCCAGAAGATCCGGAAGGTTTAATATTCAGTAATTGAACATTTTTTTGGATTTTTTAAACCCTTCTGAGGTTCCTCCTCACCCAATCATTGCTCCCCGCGGTGGGCCGAGTCCCCGCACCCCACAATGAGGAGCGCTGAACCCACAGAGTGCAGCCGTTGCCGCATCTTCACCGCTCGAATCCTCCCGGAGCTTCTGAAGGCGTCAGAAGTATTTTTGTGAAAGCAGAAGTTGGACTGGAAGGAGACATCAAAGCGGCGGAGCCTCGGTGCAGGGCGCACATGTCGGCTTTGATTCTAAGTCCTTCACTGGGGAAGATCGCTGGAAAATTCCCGTGGAGCAGAAAATGCCGCTGTTTATTTGACTGCATTAAACCTGATGTGTCAGGATCTGCTTTCAAGAGCATTTCCACCGAAAAATCAAAAGGTAATGACCTGAAAGTACAAGACACTCAGCCGCCTTCATATACTCTACAGACATAATCTACTATCTTATACATGGATAATGCATCTACCAAGATACAGCTAATAGTATACTCCAGAGCTGCACTCACTATTCTGCTGGTGCAGTCACTGTGTACATACATTACATTACTGACCCTGAGTTACCTCCTGTATTATACTGCAGAGCTGCACTCACTATTCTGCTGGTGCAGTCACTGTGTACATACATTACATTACTGATCCTGAGTTACCTCATGTATTATACTCCAGAGCTGCACTCACTATTCTGCTGGTGCAGTCACTGTGTACATACATTACATTACTGATCCTGAGTTACCTCCTGTATTATACTCCAGAGCTGCACTCACTATTCTGCTGGTGCAGTCACTGTGTACATACATTACATTACTGATCCTGAGTTACCTCCTGTATTATACCCCAGAGCTGCACTCACTATTCTGGTGCAGTCACTGTGTACATACATTACATTACTGATCCTGAGTTACCTCCTGTATTATACTCCAGAGCTGCACTCACTATTCTGCTGGTGCAGTCACTGTGTACATACATTACATTACTGATCCTGAGTTACCTCCTGTATTATACTCCAGAGCTGCACTCACTATTCTGCTGGTGCAGTCACTGTGTACATACATTACATTACAGATCCTGAGTTACCTCCTGTATTATCCTCCAGAGCTGCACTCACTATTCTGCTGGTGCAGTCACTGTGTACATACATTACATTACTGATCCTGAGTTACCTTCTGTATTATACTCCAGAGCTGCACTCACTATTCTGCTGGTGCAGTCACTGTGTACATACATTACATTACTGATCCTGAGTTACCTCCTGTATTATACTCCAGAGCTGCACTCACTATTCTGCTGGTGCAGTCACTGTGTACATACATTACATTACTGATCCTGAGTTACCTCCTGTATTATACTCCAGAGCTGCACTCACTATTCTGGTGCAGTCACTGTGTACATACATTACATTACTGATCCTGAGTTACCTCCTGTATTATACTCCAGAGCTGCACTCACTATTCTGCTGGTGCAGTCATTGTGTACATACATTACATTACTGATCCTGAGTTACCTCCTGTATTATCCTCCAGAGCTGCACTCACTATTCTGCTGGTGCAGTCACTGTGTACATACATTACATTACTGATCCTGAGTTACCTCCTGTATTATACTCCAGAGCTGCACTCACTATTCTGCTGGTGCAGTCACTGTGTACATACATTACATTACTGATCCTGAGTTACCTCCTGTATTATACTCCAGAGCTGCACTCACTATTCTGCTGGTGCAGTCACTGTGTACATACATTACATTACTGATCCTGAGTTACCTCCTGTATTATACTCCAGAGCTGCACTCACTATTCTGCTGGTGCAGTCACTGTGTACATACATTACATTACTGATCCTGAGTTACCTCCTGTATTATACTCTAGAGCTGCACTCACTATTCTGCTGGTGCAGTCACTGTGTACATACATTACATTACTGATCCTGAGTTACCTCCTGTGTTATACTCCAGAGCTGCACTCACTATTCTGCTGGTGCAGTCACTGTGTTACATACATTACATTACTGACCCTGAGTTACCTCCTGTATTATACTCCAGAGCTGCACTCACTATTCTGCTGGTGCAGTCACTGTGTACATACATTACATTACTGATCCTGAGTTACCTCCTGTGTTATACTCCAGAGCTGCACTCACTATTCTGCTGGTGCAGTCACTGTGTACATACATTACATTACTGATCCTGAGTTACCTCCTGTATTATACTCCAGAGCTGCACTCACTATTCTGCTGGTGCAGTCACTGTGTACATACATTACATTACTGATCCTGAGTTACCTCCTGTATTATACTCCAGAGCTGCACTCACTATTCTGCTGGTGCAGTCACTGTGTACATACATTACATTACTGATCCTGAGTTACCTCCTGTATTATCCTCCAGAGCTGCACTCCCTATTCTGCTGGTGCAGTCACTGTGTACATACATTACATTACTGATCCTGAGTTACCTCCTGTATTATACTCCAGAGCTGCACTCACTATTCTGCTGGTGCAGTCACTGTGTACATACATTACATTACTGATCCTGAGTTACCTCCTGTATTATACTCCAGAGCTGCACTCACTATACTGCTGGTGCAGTTACTGTGTACATACATTACATTACTGATCCTGAGTTACCTCCTGTATTATACCCCAGAGCTGCACTCACTATTCTGCTGGTGCAGTCACTGTGTACATACATTACATTACTGATCCTGAGTTACCTCCTGTATTATACTCCAGAGCTGCACTCCCTATTCTGCTGGTGCAGTCACTGTGTACATACATTACATTACTGATCCTGAGTTACCTCCTGTATTATCCTCCAGAGCTGCACTCCCTATTCTGCTGGTGCAGTCACTGTGTACATACATTACATTACTGATCCTGAGTTACCTCCTGTATTATACTCCAGAGCTGCACTCACTATTCTGCTGGTGCAGTCACTGTGTATGTGGCGCCCCTGCGTACAGGTGGCCACAGAAGGGTACTGCAGCCAGGCAGTTAGGACATGGTAAACACTACACCCTCACAGCCCACATCCCCACGCATAGAGAGGGTTCACATCCAGCTCTGAGGTTAGACACTATATGAGACCAGAGGAGTGGTGGATGAGGAGTGGGTTGGGCACACCAGAAAGTCAGGTGACTGACAGTATATAGAGAGGGGGAGGAGTGAAGGAAGTCAGTAAGCCATGGTGCTGAGATGTAAAGGTTGAAAGAGATTGCACGTCCTGGAAGAGCCTAAGCTGAGGAGCGCAGACCCGTACTGAGCCAATGCGAGCCAGATGGGGGGAAAGCCCGTCCGAGATGCTGAAACCACCAGGAGTGTGACAGACAGAGAAGGGACGGTGCAACCCGTGCCCTAGACAGCAGCTGAAGCTACTAACAGCAGGTGGAGAAGCCCTCCTAGATACCGAAGGAAACAGAGGAAGGAGCCTGGCAGAGCCTCATGCTAGAGGACTGTTGCAGGCTGGGCTAGAGCAGAGTGTCAGCTCTGAAGGGGACCGACGATTCACCCGGGATCCCCAGATTCACTGACGGGGAGCTTCAGTTTCAAGCTGGAGTTCCTAACCCAAAGAACAGGCAGCTCAGTGACATACTAGGACTCACAGAAGCCCGAGTCACCGCTATACTGTTCAGCGTCCGCATACACCCGTGTAAGACGGAGAGAGAGAGTAATAGCCCGGAAAGGCACACTTAAAGACTGTGTGAGGGGTCACAAGGAGAGAGGAGCCTGGCTGCAGGGGAGAAGGGAACCCGGAAAGGGAGAATGCAACTGAATGTTAAGAACTGTGTAAAGAACTGCAGATAACCTGTAAACTGCTTGAAAGAACTTAAGTAAAGCTTTGGAAACCCTGAATTCCTTGTCAGACTCTATCTGCAGACCCTTTCTCCCATACAGGCTTGCACCAAGAAGACCTCAACCTGCAGAGCCACAGCCTGTTAGCACCAACGCTGAGGAGAGATCCCTACAGTGTATGCAAGTAAGTGTGCTCACACAGACCAACTGACTTTAACCCTTACTGCCCCGGGGGATACAGTTCCCCCCACTGGAACTATACCATCCCCGCTGCCATTATATCACCCCCGGAGGTTCTGCAGCAGCGGCAGCCCCCATTACTGGCCGCATCAAGTGGGTGGCGTCACCCGTGACATTTCCCTTGTAAATATTCCCCTTTTATTGTGCTGAGCCAGGGACACGGTCCGGACCAGGCCACCAGTGACATCCTCAGCAGCAGACCGGTCCGGTACCGAGTACCCCACGTCCCTTGGGGCTCCACATGTACATACATTACATTACTGATCCTGAGTTACCTCCTGTATTATACTCCAGAGCTGCACTCACTATTCTGCTGGTGCAGTCACTGTCTACATACATTACATTACTGATCCTGAGTTACCTCCTGTATTATACTCCAGAGCTGCACTCACTATTCTGCTGGTGCAGTCACTGTGTACATACATTACATTACTGATCCTGAGTTACCTCCTGTATTATACTCCAGAGCTGCACTCACTATTCCGCTGGTGCAGTCACTGTGTGCATACATTACATTACTGATCCTGAGTTACCTCCTGTATTATACTCCAGAGCTGCACTCACTATTCTGCTGGTGCAGTCACTGTGTACATACATTACATTACTGATCCTGAGTTACCTCCTGTATTATACTCCAGAGCTGCACTCACTATTCTGCTGGTGCAGTCACTGTGTACATACATTACATTACTGATCCTGAGTTACCTCCTGTATTATACTCCAGAGCTGCACTCACTATTCTGCTGGTGCAGTCACTGTGTACATACATTACATTACTGATCCTGAGTTACCTCCTGTATTACACTCCAGAGCTGCACTCACTATTCTGCTGGTGCAGTCACTGTGTACATACATTACATTACTGATCCTGAGTTACCTCCTGTATTATACTCCAGAGCTGCACTCACTATTCTGCTGGTGCAGTCACTGTGTACATACATTACATTACTGATCCTGAGTTACCTCCTGTATTATCCTCCAGAGCTGCACTCACTATTCTGCTGGTGCAGTCACTGTGTACATACATTACATTACTGATCCTGAGTTACCTCGTGTATTATACTCCAGAGCTGCACTCACTATTCTGCTGGTGCAGTCACTGTGTACATACATTACATTACTGATCCTGAGTTACCTCCTGTATTATACTCCAGAGCTGCACTCACTACTCTGCTGGTGCAGTCACTGTGTACATACATTACATTACTGATCCTGAGTTACCTCCTGTATTATACTCCAGAGCTGCACTCACTATTCTGCTGGAGCAGTCACTGTGTACATACATTACATTACTGATCCTGAGTCACCTCCTGTATTATACTCCAGAGCTGCACTCACTATTCTGCTGGTGCAGTCACTGTGTACATACATTACATTACTGATCCTGAGTTACCTCCTGTATTATACTCCAGAGCTGCACTCACTATTCTGCTGGTGCTGTCACTGTGTACATACATTACATTACTGATCCTGAGTTACCTCGTGTATTATACTCCAGAGCTGCACTCACTATTCTGCTGGTGCAGTCACTGTGTACATACATTACATTACTGATCCTGAGTTACCTCCTGTATTATACTCCAGAGCTGCACTCACTATTCTGCTGGTGACTTCCATTATACTGAAGCCCATCTGAACGTCCAACTTGCTTGCTTTGAGTATCGAACGCCTGAGCATGGCAGTGCCTGGTCATCACTACAGAGAACCCGAGCATAGTTATTATCTCACTGGGTGTAGGGAGACACCCAGCGCTGGACGATGACAAGGGAGGGGAAAGGAGTCCCTGATGCTAAGGGCAAAAAGGGGGGATGGTGACCCCCTAGAACAACTAGCGCTGACACCTGGCTCCCCTAACGTCCCTATACAGTTTCCACAACTGTCGCTGCCAGGATACCTATTCCCTGACTGACCCTGGTCTACCACTACACAGGGCTCAGAGCGGGTGATCACTAGTCAGCCCGGCTACAAACTAGAGAAACACACAAGGAAAACATACAAAGAGGGAAGAGATACACTTAGCGTTATCAGATCCAAGCAGAAACCAGCAGACTGCAGGAAACACTGCTTTGAGCTAAGATGCAACCAGGAACACCTGAGGCTATCACCAGCAGTGCATCCTGGGAGTCAAGGGAAATATATAGGCAGCTCCAAGGTAAGGAATCTACTGGGTCCTAGTGACCTCCAGCTTTAACTAAAAGGGGAATGCCTCTTAAAGCGACAGAGACATTTTGTTAGGATTTTGACTGGCCAAAAGCAGGGACCTTTTGCAAGTGACCTCTACAGTCTCATTCGTGCCTCCTGA
The DNA here is from genome assembly GCA_033576535.1 of Allobates femoralis. NCBI lineage: Eukaryota > Metazoa > Chordata > Amphibia > Anura > Aromobatidae > Allobates > Allobates femoralis. The sequence continues at coordinate 8,477,819 of JARQOC010000002.1, read as the reverse complement.
CATACCCGTGACAGTTATGCCCACTCATTACTTCAGAGCACTTGAGCCAGGCAGTGCCCACTCATCACTACAGGGCACATGCGCATGGCAGTGCCCACTCATCACTACAGGGCACATGCGCATGGCAGTGCCCACTCTTCACTACAGGGCACCACAGCATGGTAGTACCCACTCATCACTACAGGGCACCTGAGCACGGCAGTGCCCGCTCATCACTACAGGGCACCTGCGCATGGCAGTGACCATCATCACTACAGGGCACCTGCGCATGGCAGTGCCCACTCATCACTACAGAGCACCCACGTATGGAAGTGCCTGCTCATCACTATAGGGCACCTGCGCATGGCAGTGTCCGCTCATCACTACAGAGCACCACAGCATGGCAGTGCCCACTCATCACTACAGAGCACCACAGCATGGCAGTGCCCGCTCATCACTACAGGGCACCTGCGCATGGCAGTGCCCGCTCATCACTACAGGGCACCTGCGCATGGCAGTGCCCACTCATCACTACAGGGCACCTGCGCATGGCAGTGCCCACTCATCACTACAGAGCACCCACGTATGGAAGTGCCTGCTCATCACTATAGGGCACCTGCGCATGGCAGTGTCCGCTCATCACTACAGAGCACCACAGCATGGCAGTGCCCACTCATCACTACAGAGCACCACAGCATGGCAGTGCCCGCTCATCACTACAGAGCACCACAGCATGGCAGTGCCCGCTCATCACTACAGGGCACCTGCGCATGGCAGTGCCCGCTCATCACTACAGGGCACCTGCGCATGGCAGTGCCCACTCATCACTACAGGGCACCTGCGCATGGCAGTGCCCACTCATCACTACAGAGCACCCACGTATGGAAGTGCCTGCTCATCACTATAGGGCACCTGCGCATGGCAGTGTCCGCTCATCACTACAGAGCACCACAGCATGGCAGTGCCCACTCATCACTACAGAGCACCACAGCATGGCAGTGCCCGCTCATCACTACAGAGCACCACAGCATGGCAGTGCCCGCTCATCACTACAGGGCACCTGCGCATGGCAGTGCCCGCTCATCACTACAGGGCACCTGCGCATGGCAGTGCCCGCTCATCACTACAGAGCACCACAGCATGACAGTGCCCGCTCATCACTACAGGACACCTGCGCATGGCAGTGCCCGCTCATCACTACAGGGCACCTGCGCATGGCAGTGCCCGCTCATCACTACAGAGCACCCGAGCATGACAGTGCCCGCTCATCACTACAGAGCACCACAGCATGGCAGTGCCCGCTCATCACTACAGGGCACCTGCGCATGGCAGTGCCCGCTCATCACTACAGAGCACCACAGTATGACAGTGCCCGTCATCACTACAGGGCACCTGCGTATGACAGTGCCCGCTCATCACTACAGAGCAGCACAGCATGGCAGTGCCCGCTCATCACTACAGGGCACCTGCGCATGGCAGTGCCCGCTCATCACTACAGAGCACCACAGTATGACAGTGCCCGCTCATCACTACAGGGCACCTGCGTATGACAGTGCCCGCTCATCACTACAGAGCAGCACAGCATGGCAGTGCCCGCTCATCACTACAGAGCACCACAGCATGGCAGTGCCCACTCATCACTACAGAGCACCACAGCATGGCAGTGCCCGCTCATCATCACACCAGCAGCAGTGCCCACTAAGGCACCTGGCATGGCAGTGCCGCTCATCACTACAGGGCACCTGCGCATGGCAGTGCCCGCTCATCACTACAGGCACCTGCATGGACAGTGCCCGCTCATCACTACAGGCACACGGCATGGCAGTGCCCGCTCATCACTACAGGCACCTGCGCATGGCAGTGCCCGCTCATCACTACAGAGCACCGCGCATGGCAGTGCCCGCTCATCACTACAGAGCACCCAGCATGCAGTGCCCGCTCATCACTACAGGCACCCGCATGGCAGTGCCCGCTCATCACTACAGGGCACCTGCAGATGCAGTGCCCGCTCATCACTACAGAGCACCCGTATGACAGTGCCCGCTCATCACTACAGGGCACCATGCGTATGGCAGTGCCCGCTCATCACTACAGAGCACCAGCATGGCAGTGCCCGCTCATCACTACAGAGCACCTCAGATGGCAGTGCCCGCTCATCACTACAGAGCACCACGTATGACAGTGCCCGCTCATCACTACAGGCACCTGCGATGCAGTGCCCGCTCATCACTACAGAGCACACAGCATGGAGTGCCCACTCATCACTACAGACACCAGCATTGCAGTGCCCACTCATCACTACGGCACCACGCATGGCAGTGCCCGCTCATCACTACTGGCACCTCGCATGGCAGTGCCCGCTCATCACTACAGAGCACCACAGCCCTGCAGTGCCCGCTCATCACTACAGAAGCACCACAGCATGCAGTGCCCACTATCACTTGAATTGAAGAAGTCGCACCTGTTCAATATTACGAAGAGTAATATGATCTCAATGCACTTGGCACAAACCTGAAATCACTGTGTTCAATGTGTTCATCTGCATCTTCCGGCCAAACAAAGCACCAGAACCGCGACATGGTGTTTGCTGCGTATTTCATGATTTTTTGGTGCATTGTGTTTAATGAATTCATCTGAATCTCCTGGTTCTCCTGAACCGTAACACAGTTGAGCCCTGTTAATGAAATTATTCCTTGAAATATTTTTTAGAAAATGTCGTGGAGCTTCGTCATATTTCTGTATGCCAGCCAGGTACAGCAGGCAGGAACAGGCTGCCCCCCCACCCGCAGCTGCCTATTGTTACCTGACCGGAAACCAAAAATATAGGGTTGCCCTTTTATTAATTGTTTAATGAATTTCATGAAATAAAAAAAATGACATGGGACATCGGTGTATTTTTGGTTTCATGACAGGTACAACTAGGCAGCTGGGGTGGCCCAAGCTTTCTACCCCCCTCCCGTTGTGAATTGCAGCCCACAGCTGCCCCCAGAAAATAGTGCATTCATAGAAGCGCCATTTTCTGGCACTGTACCCTGACTTTTCCAGTGGCCCTGGTGGCAGTGGCACACTGTGTAATAAAGGGGTTAATGCCAGCTTTGTATTGGCAGCTGGCACTAAGACTGAAATTCATGGTGTCAGGCCAATATTAGACCCCACCCCCTCTATGAATTTTCAGTAAGCAGTAAAAAAATCACACTACAGAAAAATGACAAGACAATAAAACCCGGTTTCCCATCTTTAACAAAAACAAAACCTCCTCCGACATAATCCACAGGGAACATCTTCAGCTCTGCTGCATCTCTCTGTGAGCAGACACCCATTCTCTGTGACAGCGTCTGTGATTGGCTGTTGGGCCCCTCTGCAGTGAATATCTAATGAGCAGCGGAAGTAGACACAGCGCGGCAGTGGAACGCAGTAAGTATAACGCTGTGTAAGATCTATTTTCTTTATCTTTGCAGCTTCCCCGAACCCGAACCCAAACTGTAACATGGACTTCCCTGGAGAGTCTGTGGTCAGGAGCAGTGCCCCAATACTAGGTGTTCAGTATGGACCCGGACTTTACACTTCGAGTTCACCCATCACTACTATAGAGCACCCGATCATGGCAGTGCCCCTCATCTCTACAGAGCACCCGATCATGGCAGTGCCCACTCATCACCACATGGGACCAGAGCATGGCAGTGCCCGCTCATCTCTACAGAGCACCCGATCATGACAGTGCCCGCTCATCAATACAGAGCACCCAATACTGGCAGTGTCCTCTCATCACTACAGAGCACCCGAGCATGGCAGTGCCCGGTCATCACTACAGAGCACCTGAGCATGGCAGTGCCTGCTCATCTCTACAGAGCACCCGAGCATGACAGTGTCCACTCATCACTACCGAGCATCTGAGCATGGCAGTGCTCGCTCATCAATACAGAGCACCCGAGCATGGCAGTGCCCGGTCATCACTACAGAGCACCTGAGCATGGCAGTGCCCGCTCATCTCTACAGAGCACCCGAGCATGACAGTGTCCACTCATTACTACCGAGCATCCGAGCATGGCAGTGCCCGCTCATCACTACAGAGCACCCGAGCATGGCAGTGCCCACTCATCTCTACAGAGCACCCGATCATGACAGTGCCCGCTCATCAATACAGAGCACCCAATACTGGCAGTGTCCTCTCATCACTATAGAGCACACGAGCATGGTAGTGCCCACTCATCACTGCAGAACACCCAAGCATGGTAGTGCCCACTCTTTACTCACAGAGCACCCAAGCATGGCAGTGCCCGCTTATCACTACAGAGCACCCGAGCATGGCAGTGCCCGCTCATCAGTACAGAGCACCTGAGCATGGCAGTGCCTGCTCATCTCTACAGAGCACCCGATAATGACAGTGTCCATTCATCACTACAGAGCATCTGAGCATGGCAGTGCCGCTCATCACTACAGAGCACCCGAGCATGGTAGTGCCCACTCATCACTGCAGAGCACCCAAGCATGGTAGTGCCCACTCATCACTACAGAGCACCCAAGCATGGCAGTGCCCGCTTATCACTACAGAGCACCTGAGCATGGCAGTGCCTGCTCATCTCTACAGAGCACCCGATCATGACAGTGCCCGCTCATCACTACAGAGCACCAAGACTGGCAGTGTCCATCATCACTACAGAGCATCTGAGCATGGCAGTGCCCGCTCATCACTACAGAGCACCCGAGCATGGCAGTGCCCACTCATCTTTACAGAGCACTCGATCATGGCAGTGCCCACTCATCACTACAGAGCACCCGAGCATGGCAGTGCCCGCTTATCACTATAGAGCACCGAGCATGGCAGTGCCCACTCATCTCTACAGAGCACACGAGCATGGCAGTGCCCACTCATCTCTACAGAGCACATGAGCATGGCAGTGCCCATTCATCACTGCATAGCACCCGAGCATGGCAGTGCCCACTCATCTTTACAGAGCACCCGATCATGGCAGTGCCTGCTCATCACTACAGAGCACCCGAGCAAGGTAGTGCCCGCTCATCACTACCGAGCATCCGAGCATGGCAGTGCCCGCTTATCACTACAGAGCACCGGAGCATGGCAGGGCCCACTCATCTCTACAGAGCACCCGATCATGACAGTCCCCGTCATCACTACAGAGAACCCGTGCATGGCAGTGCCCGCTCATCACTACAGAGCACCCAAGCATGGTAGTGCCCACTCATCACTACAGAGCACCCAAAAATGGCAGTGCCCACTCATCAATTCAGAGCACCCAACATGGTAGTGCCCACTCATCACTACAGAGCATCTGAGCATGGCAGTGCCTGCTCATCACTACAGAGCACCCGAGCATTGCAGTGCCCACTCATCTTTACAGAGCACTCGATCATGGCAGTGCCCGCTCATCACTACAGAGCACCTGAGCATGGCAGTGCCCGCTCATCACTACAGAGCACCCGAGCATGGCAGTGCCCACTCATCTCTACAGAGCACACGAGCATGGCAGTGGTCACTCATCACTGCAGAGCACCCAAGCATGGTAGTGCCCACTTATCACTACAGAGCACCCGAGCATGGCAGTGCCCGCTCATCATTACAGAGCACCCGAGCAAGGTAGTGCCCACTCATCACTGCAGAGCACCCGATCATGGCAGTGCCCGCTCATCACTACCGAGCACCTGAGCATAGCAGTGCCCGCTTATCACTACAGAGCACCCGGGCATGGCAGTGCCCGCTCATCATTACAGAGCACCCGAGCAAGGTAGTGCCCACTCATCACTGCAGAGCACCCGATCATGGCAGTGCCCGCTCATCACTACCGAGCACCTGAGCATAGCAGTGCCCGCTTATCACTACAGAGCACCCGGGCATGGCAGTGCCCGCTCATCACTACCGAGCATCCGAGCATGGCAGTGCCCGCTTATCACTACAGAGCACCCGGGCATGGCAGTGCCCGCTCATCATTACAGAGCACCCGAGCAAGGTAGTGCCCGCTCATCACTACCGAGCATCCGAGCATGGCAGTGCCCGCTTATCACTACAGAGCATCCAAGCATGGCAGTGCCCACTCATCACTACAGAGCATCTGAGCATGGCAGTGCCCACTCATCATAACAGAGCACCCGAGCATGGCAGTGCCCACTCATCACCACAGAGCACCCGATCATGGCGGTGCCCGCTCATCTCTACAGAGCACCCAAGCATGGCAGTGCCCACTCATCACCACAGAGCACCCGATCATGGCAGTGCCCGCTCATCTCTACAGAGCACCACAGCGAGATAGTGCCCGCTCATCACAACAGAGCACCCGATCATGGCAGTGCCCACTCATCACTAGTCGTTGACGTTACCTTCACTTATAATCTTCTTGGCGGCCACTGCGGATGACAGATGTATTGGTTCCATGAAGATGCTCTCTGTGTACGTGTCCGAGACCATGGAGAGGCTGCAAATACAAAGGTGAAGGTCAGATATCTGCACAAGTCAGAAAATGAATTGAGGATGAGGGTGTATCTAATCCTCTCCTGTGTGATACTGTCTGCTGAGCTGTGTATCTAATCCTCTCCTGTGTGATACTGTCTGCTGAGCTGTGTATCTAATCCTCTCCTGTGTGATACTGTCTGCTGAGCTGTGTATCTAATCCTCTCCTGTGTGATACTGTCTGCTGAGCTGTGTATCTAATCCTCTCCTGTGTGATACTGTCTGCTGAGCCATGTATCTAATCCTCTCCTGTGTGATACTGTCTGCTGAGCTGTGTAGCTAATCCTCTCCTGTGTGATACTGTCTGCTGAGCTGTGTATCTAATCCTATCCTGTGTGATACTGTCTGCTGAGCTGTGTATCTAATCCTATCCTGTGTGATACTGTCTGCTGAGCTGTGTATCTAATCCTATCATGTGTGATACAGTCTGCTGAGCTGTGTATCTAATCCTCTCCTGTGTGATACTGTCTGCTGAGCTGTGTATCTAATCCTCTCCTGTGTGATACTGTCTGCTGAGCTGTGTATGTAATCCTATCCTGTGTGATACTGTCTGCTGAGCTGTGTATGTAATCCTATCCTGTGTGATACTGTCTGCTGAGCTGTGTATGTAATCCTATCCTGTGTGATACTGTCTGCTGAGCTGTGTATCTAATCCTATCCTGTGTGATACTGTCTGCTGAGCTGTATCTAATCCTATCCTGTGTGATGTCTGCTGAGCTGTGTATCTAATCCTCTCCTGTGTGATACTGTCTGCTGAGCTGTGTATCTAATCCTATCCTGTGTGATACTGTCTGCTGAGCTGTGTATCTAATCCTATCCTGTGTGATACTGTCTGCTGAGCTGTGTATCTAATCCTCTCCTGTGTGATACTGTCTGCTGAGCTGTGTATGTAATCCTATCCTGTGTGATACTGTCTGCTGAGCTGTGTATGTAATCCTATCCTGTGTGATACTGTCTGCTGAGCTGTGTATGTAATCCTATCCTGTGTGATACTGTCTGCTGAGCTGTGTATCTAATCCTATCCTGTGTGATACTGTCTGCTGAGCTGTATCTAATCCTATCCTGTGTGATGTCTGCTGAGCTGTGTATCTAATCCTCTCCTGTGTGATACTGTCTGCTGAGCTGTGTATCTAATCCTATCCTGTGTGATACTGTCTGCTGAGCTGTGTATGTAATCCTATCCTGTGTGATACTGTCTGCTGAGCTGTGTATCTAATCCTCTCCTGTGTGATACTGTCTGCTGAGCTGTGTATCTAATCCTCTCCTGTGTGATACTGTCTGCTGAGCTGTGTATCTAATCCTATCCTGTGTGATACTGTGTGCTGAGCTGTGTATCTAATCCTATCCTGTGTGATACTGTCTGCTGAGCTGTGTATCTAATCCTCTCCTGTGTGATACTGTCTGCTGAGCTGTGTATCTAATCCTATCCTGTGTGATACTGTCTGCTGAGCTGTGTATCTAATCCTCTCCTGTGTGATACTGTCTGCTGAGCTGTGTATCTAATCCTATCCTGTGTGATACTGTCTGCTGAGGCTGTGTATCTAATCCTATCCTGTGTGATACTGTGTGCTGAGCTGTGTATGTAATCCTATCCTGTGTGATACTGTCTGCTGAGCTGTGTATCTAATCCTCTCCTGTGTGATACTCTCTGCTAATCCTATGATAATGTCTCTGTACCCTGTGGATACACATTAGGGGATCGGACCGGGGCTCTAATCTTGGACACAATCTCCATGGAGTTTGTTTACAAATTGCAGCAGTCACAAAGCAAAACTGCAGAGGATGAGTCAGAGTCACATGGGCCTCCCTGCAGCCAATCATATCACAGCTCTCATATCGGTTACTGCTCTGGGAAAGCCATACTGTGATTGGTTGCTTTGGGCAACAACGACTGTGATAAATCTGACCCTGATATACAGTGCGCTGTGTAATGATATACGGGGGCAGCGGGTGGTCACCGGTAACGGCGCCCTCCACCGCATCATCTGTTACCACGGCAACACATCTGCTGTACAGATAGCGGTGATATCATGTGTCCCGGTGCTCCGGCCTGTAATCCGCCGCCGAACACCCGGGAGACATTAAAGACTGATACACACAGATTATAATGGGTAATCCGAGATATAGAAAGATCTAGAATCTGAGGGAGAAAGGAGACAAATCACAGGGTCAATGTCCAATATCCAATATCACGCATCTATCTATCTATCTATCTATTTATCTATCTATCACTCTATAGCTATCTATCTATCTATCTATCTATCTATCTATCTATCTATGTGTCTATCTCTATCTATCTATCTATCTATCTATCTATAGCTATCTATGTGTCTATCTATCTATCTATCTATCTATCTATCTATCTATCTATCTATCTATCTATTTATCCCTCTATAGCTATCTATCTATGTGTCTATCTATCTATCCCTCTATAGCTTACTATGTGTTTATCTATCTATAGCTATCTATGTGTCTATCTATCTATCTATCTATCTATCTATGTGTCTATCTCTATCTATCTATCTATCTATCTATCTATAGCTATCTATGTGTCTATCTATCTATCTATAGCTATCTATCTATGTGTCTATCTATTTATCCCTCTATAGCTATCTATCTATGTGTCTATCTATCCCTCTATAGCTTACTATGTGTTTATCTATCTATAGCTATCTATGTGTCTATCTATTGTGATAGAGCCACTCACGGGATGCCAATTCCAGGTAGACACAGGAAGCCTTGCCGGGTAAACGTCTGGTTTATTTCTGGCATAAACCATATGAGAAAAACAAAACAGGGGATCAGCTTCTTAGGCTCAGAGCTGCACACAGCTCTCCTCCACTCTAAACTCACACCAAAGAAAAAAAAACAGAGGTGAACATTTAACTTCTCTGACCACACCTCAGGGAGGGAGGAACATGCTGAATCAGCCCCAGCTCACATAATAGAGTTCATCAACCTGGCTGAAACATATCTCCCATCACGTACGGTACCAGTAATCATATTACACATTCCCCCCCTCTGCCCAAAGCCGTAGGTTTGGGCACCATCGGACACCAAACAGGGGAACCTAGACAGGGCATCTGCATTCCCATGGAATTTCCCTGGCCTGTGCTCAACGTGGAAAGTGAAATCTTGAAGGGCCAAAAACCACCGGGTCACTCTGGCATTCTTTCCCCGTCTGTCCCTCAGCCACGTCAGGGGCGCATGATCGGACACCAGCCTAAACTGTCGCCCTAGGAGGTAATACCGTAAAGTGTCCACCGCCCATTTGATGGCCAAACACTCCTTTTCTACAATAGCATAGTTTTTCTCGCAGGACGACAACTTTCTACTAAGGTACAGGATTGGATGTTCTTCTCCATGTACTACCTGGGACAGGACAGCTCCTAGCCCGACCTCTGATGCGTCGGTCTGGAGTACAAACTCCCTGCTGAAATCTGGTGCCATTAGGACCGGCCGGTTACACAGAGCTGACTTTAGGTCCTGGAAAGCCGTCTCAGCTTCCGAAGTCCACTTGGCCATGGAGGACTTCGTGCCCTTGAGGAGGTCAGTCAAGGGAGCGGCTTTCACAGCAAAGTTTGGGATGAATCGCCGGTAATATCCGACAAGTCCCAGGAAGGCTCTGACTTGCTTTTTAGAGAGGGGTTGTGGCCAACTCTGAATTGCCTCCACTTTATTTAGTTGTGGCTTGATCTGGCCTCTCCCGACAACATACCCCAAATACCTGGCCTCCTCCTTCCCGATGGCGCACTTCTTCGGGTTAATTGTGAACCCCGCGGTTCTCAGTGCCTCCAGTACCCTCTGGACCTTCTGCAGGTGACTTTCCCAGTCCGAGGTAAAGATCACTATGTCGTCCAAATAAGCTGCAGCGTACCTCTTATGGGGGGCTAGGATTCGGTCCATGGCCCTCTGAAAGGTGGCCGGGGCTCCCTGAAGCCCGAATGGCATCCGTGTATACTGGAAACAACCATCAGGTGTCGAAAAGGCCGTCTTCTCCTTGGCACTCTGTGACATAGGTATCTGCCAGTATCCTTTTGTTAGGTCAAGGGTGGTGATGTACCTTGCTGGTCCTAGCCTCTCGATGAGCTCATCGACTCGAGGCATCGGATAGGCGTCAAACTTGGAGACTTCGTTCAACTTGCGATAGTCATTACAAAACCGCCATGATCCGTCCGGTTTCGGCACCAGTACGATGGGACTGGACCAGCCACTCTTTGATTCTTCGATAACGCCGAGATTCAACATTCTTGTCACCTCCTTCGAGATCACTTCTCGACGAGCTTCAGGGATCCGGTACGGCTTCAGGTTAACCCTCACGTGGGGTTCAGTCAGGATGTCGTGTTCCACAACCTGGGTACATCCCGGCAGGTCTGTGAAGAGATCCCTGTTCCGATGAAGCAACTCTTGACACTGTTGCTTTTGAGCCCTCGACAGTGTGTCCGCCACTGTGACCTCTTCGATGTCGGCTTCCATCTTCCCCACCAGACAGGGGGTTTCCATAGGGTCTCTATCCCGCCATGGCTTCAGCAGGTTGACGTGGTATACCTGATAAGGCTTCCTTCTTCCAGGTTGGTGAATTTTATAGTTCACCTCGCCCACTTTGTCGACCACTTCATAAGGCCCTTGCCACTTGGCGAGGAATTTACTTTCGACTGTAGGGATCAATACAAGTACACGATCACCAGGACTGAACTGTCTCACCCTTGCAGAGCGGTTGTACACCCTTGCTTGCGCCTCTTGCGCTCGGAGCAAATTGTCTTTTACGATGGGCATCACCTCGGCGATTCTCGTCTGCATCTGAGCGACATGCTCCACGACACTACGGTGGGGGGTCACCTCTGCTTCCCACGTCTCTTTTGCTATGTCCAAGAGACCTCGAGGATGACGACCATACAAGAGTTCAAATGGAGAAAATCCCGTTGAGGCCTGGGGAACCTCCCTGATAGAGAACATCAGATATGGGAGGAGACTGTCCCAGTCTCGACCGTCTTTCTCGACCACCTTCTTCAGCATGGACTTCAACGTTTTATTGAATCTCTCCACGAGGCCGTCTGTCTGCGGATGGTACACTGAGGTTTTCAATTGGGTTATCTGTAGTGCTTTACACAGTTCCCTCATAACCTTGGACATAAAGGGGGTTCCTTGATCTGTCAAGATCTCTTTTGGAAGTCCCGTTCTTGAGAAGACGTGCACCAATTCTCGGGCTATAGTTTTAGCAGAGGAATTTCTCAAAGGTATCGCCTCCGGGTACCGAGTCGCATAGTCCAGGACTACTAAGATGTACTGGTGGCCTCTTGCAGACTTGACCAGGGGGCCCACCAGATCCATGGCAATTCGATTAAAGGGCACTTCTATAATTGGTAATGGCACTAGCGGACTTCGGAAGTGAGCAACGGGGGCGGTCAACTGGCAGGTGGGACACGACCTACAATAGTCTACAATCTCCCGATGACACCCAGGCCAATAGAACCTCCGAAGGATCCGCTCCTGGGTCTTATCTACCCCTAGGTGACCACCCAGGACATGAGAATGGGCCATGTCTAATACTTTGCGTTTATAGGGCCCTGGAACCAACAGCTGTTCTATTACCTCACCTCTCACCTGGGTAACCCGATATAGCAACTCTCTATTTACTGCAAAGTGAGGGAACCTGGTGTCAGCCCCCGGCTCCTGGGCAACCCCGTTTATAACAGTCACATTTTCAAAGGCCCCTTTCAGGGTCAAGTCCCTCATTTGAGCAGTCCCAAAATTCCCGCTGGATGTCATCAACTCCGGGAAGTCGGCTTCATGGGACTCCGGCTCATCGTCGTCACCAAGCAGCACTCCCAGGGGAAACTCATCTGCCTCCTGCAGCGGCACTGTCTCTGGCTGGGCTGACTGTCCTTCACCAGGACCCTTCGATACCGCCCCCTTTTCCCACAAGTCCCAAAACAAAGGAAAGTCCCGCCCGATTATCACCGGGTGCAATAAGTTTTCCACCACCCCAACTTCATGTGTCTTAGTCCCGCAGTTTGTGTTTATGGTCACAATAGCAATGGGGTAGTTCTTGGCATCTCCATGGATACAGCGGACACCCACCTTTTTTCCTGGTATCAGTCGATGGGGAAGTGTGGCCCTCACCAGGGTCACCAAACTTCCGGAGTCCAAGAGTCCCGTTACTCGGGCCCCATTCACTTCCACAAGACATGCCTGCGGGCCCTCTCTGGGTTCCCTGTCAATGCTGCAGACCGGGTAAGCATAATATGAGGAGCGCCGACCCAGGCTACAGTCTATTTGCTCAGTAGTCAGGGGACAACGGGCGGCTACATGACCAGGGCCTTGACACCTCCAACAGATTAACGGACCAGCTGGAGATTTTGTTACGCCTCCACTTGCCCCTTGCGACCTCGGGCTCCCTTCACCTGTGGCTCTATTACCCTTCCTTTGGGTGTCGGACGCGGTTTGTAGCCCCCAATATTTAGCTGGCAAGTCCCGTGGCTTACCTTGGGTACTCTCCACCACCTGGTACCTCTCCACCAGTCCCACCAGGTCATCGGCATTCTGGGGTCACCCTGAGCAACCCAGGTTTGCACTGGCTTTGGGAGGGCATGCACAAATCTGTCCATTACCACCCGCTCCACCATTTGCGCTGGTGTGGAGGTTTCCGGCTGCAGCCATTTTTGCACGAGATGTAGCAAGTCAAACATCTGGGAGCGAGGGGGTTTGTTGCCATGATAGGCCCATTGATGGACCCGCTGAGCTCTAACAGTCATAGTCACACCCAGACGTGCTAAAATCTCAGTTTTTAGCTTCCCATACTCACGAGCGTCCTGTAAAGCCAGGTCATAGTAAGCTTTTTGGGGCTCTCCCGTTAAAAATGGCGCCAACACCTCCGCCCACTGTGCCGGTGGCAGCTTTTCTCGCTCTGCGACCCTCTCAAAAATTGTCAAAAAGGCTTCAACATCATCCCCCGGGGTCATCTTTTGGAGCGCCCGTCTTACCGCCTTCCTGACGCCGGAATCCTCATCTGGACCTGGGGACGGGCCAGCTGCCCTTGCACGGACTAGCTCAGTCAGGAGTTCCTGTTGCTGCTCCCGCTGCTGCTGCAACTGCTGAATCAAGAGTTGATTTGTTTCCTGTTGCGCAAGCTGTTGTTGGTGTTGCTGCTGCTGCTGTTGCTGTTGGATCTGCACCAAGTGCTTAATCAGGTCCTCCATGCCGTCTGACTGTGTTTGCAGGCTTGTGGCTGCCTTCACCCAGGACATACAGGTCGTTTGTAGTGAATCCAGGCGCTTCCTGGGGGTCTATGCCCGCATTCTCCACCAAGTGTGATAGAGCCACTCACGGGCTGCCAATTCCAGGTAGACACAGGAAGCCTTGCCGGGTAAACGTCTGGTTTATTTCTGGCATAAACCATATGAGAAAAACAAAACAGGGGATCAGCTTCTTAGGCTCAGAGCTGCACACAGCTCTCCTCCACTCTAAACTCACACCAAAGAAAAAAAAACAGAGGTGAACATTTAACTTCTCTGACCACACCTCAGGGAGGGAGGAACATGCTGAATCAGCCCCAGCTCACATAATAGAGTTCATCAACCTGGCTGAAACATATCTCCCATCACGTACGGTACCAGTAATCATATTACACTATCTATCTATCTATCTATGTGTCTATCTATCCCTCTATAGCTTACTATGTGTTTATCCATCTATAGCTATCTATGTGTCTATCTATCTATCCCTCTATAGCTATCTATCTATCTATCTATCTATCTATCTATCTATGTGTCTATCTATCTATCCCTCTATAGCTATCTATCTATGTGTCTATCTATCCCTCTATAGCTTAGTATGTGTTTATCTATCTATCTATAGCTATCTATGTGTCTATCTATCTATCTATCTATCTATCTATCTATCTATCTATGTGTCTATCTATCCCTCTATAGCTTACTATGTGTTTATCTATCCATCTATAGCTATGTGTCTATCTATCTATCCCTCTATAGCTATCTATCTATGTGTCTATCTATCCCTCTATAGCTTACTATGTGTTTATCTATCTATCTATCTATCTATCTATGTGTCAATCTATCCCTCTATAGCTATCTATGTGTTTAACTATCTATCTATAGCTATCTATGTATCTAATAGAAAAAAATTCTCTACAGCACTCAGCTACTACCAGTGATGCACACATGCTAACAAGCTGTATATATGTGAGGAAAAAATGTAAAAACTTAAACGTTTTTTTTTTTTCAAAAAACTCAAAAATCTTATCTTTTTATTTCTGAGGTTCTTGGTACATACATTGGCCAATGTCCGTTTGCTCATCAGCCGCAACAAGGCGACCCCAGGTCTGATGAGTCCTAACGCTGACATCCCTGCCCTCCTTTTCCTCCCTATCCCACTCCCTATCTGGCTCCATGACTGCAACTTTGCACCCTCATCGCCCCCAGGTAGTCTTAGGTTGAGATGGTGTCCACCCACTTGAGAGTGGGACAGGGAGGAAAAGGAGGACAGGGATGTCAGCGTTAGGACTCATCAGACCTGGGGTCGCCTTGTTGCGGCTGATGAGCAAACGGACATTTTTTTCTTTTTTTTCTGTTATCTATCTATCTCTCTTTATCCCTCTATCTATCTCTCTCTATTTCCTCTATCCCTCTATCTATCCATCTACAGCTGCATCTCAATGAATTAGAAGATCTTTAAAAAGTGACTTTATTTCAGTAATTCAATACATAGAGTGACCACATCTATTATATAGAGTCATTACACACAGAGGGAGCTATTTCATGTGTTTATTTCTGTTAATGTTGATGACTAATGAAAACCCAAAGGTCATTATCTCAAAAAATATTCCACGATACATCAAAGAGTGAATATAATATTGATGTATTAGTCAACACGTTTCATGGCTCCTGAAGGGGCCAGGAAGCCATAATCATCAACATTAACAGAGATAAACACATGACATAGATCCCTCTGCGTGTAATGACTCTATATAATATATGTGGTCACTTTATTTCAGTAATTCAATACATGATCTTTATGATGATATTCTAATTCATTGAGATGCAGCTGTACCTATCCATTATTTATCCATCTATCTGAGCTATCTTTCTCTTCCTCTATTTATCTGTTTATCTGATCTGTCTATCTCTCCATTATTTGTCCATCCATATCTGATGTATCTCATGTATGTGTGTTTCTATCTATTGTATATATTGAACTTATCATTATTTATCTATGTATGTATATATATGTTTATCATTTATCTATGTATATATATCTTTATCATTTATCTATCTATGTATGTATATATATCTTTATTATTTATCTATCTATGTATATGTATCTTTATCATTTATCTATGTATATGTATCTTTATCATTTATCTATCTATGTATATATATCTTTATCATTTATCTATGTATATGTATCTTTATCATTTATCTATCTATGTATATATATCTTTATCATTTATCTATGTATATATATCTTTATCATTTATCTATCTATGTATATGTATCTTTATCATTTATCTATGTATATGTATCTTTATCATTTATCTATCTATGTATATGTATCTTTATCATTTATCTATGTATATATATATCTTTATCATTTATCTATCTATGTATATATATCTTTATCATTTATCCATCTATATCTGATGTATCTCATGTGTGTGTTTCTATCTATTGTATATTTTGCTCTCCTCATTGTCCGTCCGTCCTCCGGTCTCTGCCGTCTGTCTGTCCTCTGACCCCTCATACAATCCGCCTCTGGTTTACAATTCTCTCTATCCCTCATTTCTATTCTCTTTGTTTCCGCTTACAGCGAAGGGTTAATCTTCCGGCCACAGAAAATTCCGCCAAACTCCGTCCTTTTTTTTTTTTACACTTTGTTGTAATTTTCGATGTTTTTATCGTCGGCTCCTTTTTAATGTCTCTTATTTATTTATTTCATCCCCCCGCTCTCCCTCCGAAGCAATGTTCTAAAAATCCCAATTATACGTGCGCCGGGCGGCCGCAGATGGAGCAACCTTGGTACAAAAACATATCACAAGGAAACGGGGGGGTTTTATATTTTTTTTTTAAAAAGGGAAAAAAAAATTCCCTGTTTCTGCAGTGAAAATAATGGCCGGGGATTGAATGAGCGAGCGGCGGAGGATTCCGTATCCAAGGTGACAGAAATAGCCGTCCACATTCATCATGTTCTGTATTACCGGCGGATCGATACCAGGGCGGCCATCTGGATACAGGTCGAGAGGGAAGAGCATCAGCCTTGTGTTCTTCATGTCACCCACCAAGCACAAAGCATGCTGGGAGCTGCGAGCCGCAGACCCCACGCTCCACACAGGAGGAAAGGCCACAGTCACTGCAACAATCAGAGTCTCATTCATTGTAAATAATAATAACAAATATACATTATAGCTACAGCACTGTACTCTACAGCACCAGCTTCACAATGGGAACTGTTCTCATTTTACGTCTCGTTGTATTTAGCCTCTAGTTTAAAATGACATTTAGCATACTGTATATATATATATACACTATAACTAGAATATTTTATGCTTTTTCATATACTTTACATTACCATTTTAAAAATGTGATTTTTTTTTTTTCATTGTCCTATTCTATTTTGTCTCCATGTTAAAATTAGATGAGATTTAGCATACTATATATATAAGTAAAAAAAAAAAAAATATATATATATATATATATATATATATATATATATATATAAATTGTATAAATAAAATATAAATGTATAAAATGTATGACAAATATATATATATAAATATAAAAAATAAATTATATAAATAAAATATAAATATATAAAATGTATAAAAAAAGTATATATAAAAATGAATAAAATATATAACAAATTCTAGTTATAGTGTGTGTATATATATACACACACACACACACACACTATAACTAGAATTGTTTATGCTTTTTTAATTTACTCTACATTACCATTTAAAAAATTTGATTTTTCTCATTATTCTTTTACTATTTAGTACTTATTTTAAAAGTAAATTTAACATACTTTATATATATATATATAAAATATATAATAATATATAATATGTATATATAAAATTTAGAATATATAATATAAATATATAAAAAAAATCCATAATATAATCTATGTATGTATATATATATATATATATATATAGGATTCTAGTTACGGTATACTGAATATATATATATATATATATATATATATAAAACACTATAACTATAGTATATATACTTATACTATATATAGTATAGTATATAGTATAAGTATATAAAGGATTCTAGTTATACTGAATATATATATATATATAACACTATAACTGGAATTTGTTATGCTTTTTTTATTTACTCTACATTACCATTTTAAAAATGTGATTTTTAATTTTACTTTTTATTCTATTTAGTCTTAATTTTAAAATTAAATTTATCTTACTAAATATATATATATTATATCTAGACTTTCTTTCTGCTTTTCTTATGTACTCTACATTACAATTTGAAACATTTCAATTTATTTTCTTTTTTTTTCACTTTATTTTTCTGCTCTATTTAGGCTTTATTTTAAAATTAGATTTATCATAATTTTTTATGAATATATCCCAGTGTGTCTCCATGAATTAGAAGATCATCAAAAAGTGACTTTATTTCAGTAACTCAATACATAAAGTGACCACATCTATTATATAGAGCCATTACACACAGAGGGATCTAGCTCATGTGTTTATTTCTGTTAATGTTGATGATTAATGAAAATCCAAAGGTCATTATCTCAGAAAATTAAAGTAGGGAGGATAAGGGTTAAACACCGTGCTGCCGTATTCCACCAGACATCAAAGGGGGAATATCATATTGATTTATTAGACAACACATTTCAGGACTCCCATAAACATGTCAATTCATTGAGATGCTCTAGTATATATATGATATATATACAGTATATATATATATATAAATATATGGCATATGTATACTGTATATATACTATAACTAGAGTTTTTTTTATGCTTACTCTACATTACCGTTTTATAGATGTGATTATTTTACATTTCTTTAATTTTATTTTTCTATTCTATTTAGTCTTCATTCTAAAATTTTAAATGTATCATGATTTTTATGAAAACATATATATATACTATAACTAGAATTTTATGTGTTTTTATTTACTCTACATTTAAAAAAAAATCACATTTTTAAAATGGTATTCTATTTAGTCTCCATTTTAAAATTAGATGTATCATAATTTTTGTGAATATACACAATGTTCCAAATTATTATGCAAATGTTCTTTTTCTCTCTAAATGGTCGGTGCAGATGACAGTCAGTGTAATAAGTCATCACCTGTTAGAGGATACATGGAATTGTATTGAGAAACCTCCCAATGATAACAGTGTAATCTTCACAATTAAAAAACCTCTAAATTCCCTGTTCCACATTATTACGCACAGGAGAGTTTCTAAACATTTGATGTTTAAAAGAAGTGAAAATGCTGATTTGTTGAATTTGCAGCATTAGGAGGTCACATTCACTGAAATAAAAAGCTATTTACCTCCAAAACCTCCTAACAGGCCAAGTTACATGGTAACATAGGAACCCTTCTTTGATGTCACCTTCACAATTCTTGTATCCATTGATATTGTGAGTTTCTGGAGAGTTTCTGCTTGTATTTCTTTGCATGATGTCAGAATCGCCTCCCAGAGCTGCTGTTTTGATGTGAACTGCCTCCCACCCTCATAGATCTTTTGCTTGATTATACTCCTAAGGTTCTCTATAGGGTTGAGGTCAGGGGCCACACCATGAGTTTATCTCCTTTTATGCCCATAGCAGCCAATGACACAGAGGTATTCTTTGTAGCATGAGATGGGGCATTGTCCTGCATGAAGATGATTTTGCTCCTGTTTCTGCTTTTTGTACCATGGAAGAAAGTTCTCAGTCAGAAACTCTATATACTTTGCAGAGGTCATTTTCACACCTTCAGGAACCTTAAAGGGGCCTACCAGCTGTTTCTCAATGATTCCAGCCCAAAACATGACTCCTCCACCTCCTTGCTGACGTCGCAGCCTTGTTGGGACATGGTGGCATCCACCAACCATCCACTACTCCATCCATCTTGACCATCCAGGGTTGCTCGGCCCTCATCAGTAAACAAGACTGGTTGACAATTAGTCTTCATGTATGTCTGGACCCACTGCAACTGTTTCTGCTTGTGAGCGCTGTTTAGGGGTGGCCGAATAGTAGGTTTATGCACCACAGCAAGCCTGTGAAGGATCCTACACCTTGAGGTTGGAGGGACTCCAGAGGCTCCAGCAGCTTCACATATCTGTTTGTTGGTTTGTAAGACCTTTTTATCAGCTGCTCTCTTAATCTGATGAACTTGCCTGGCAGAAACCTTCCTCATTATCCCTTTATCTGCACAAACACGTCTGTGCTCAGAATCAGCCACAAATCGCTTCACAATACGATGATCACGCTTAAGTTTTCCTGCAATATCATATGTTTTCATCCCTTGTCCAAGACATTGCACTATTTGTTGCTTTTCGGCAGCAGAGACATCCTTTTTCTTTCCCATGTTACTTGACAACTGTGGCCTGCGTAATTTTGTGGAACACCCAGTTTTCCTTTTATTGGGCTTCACCTGCCAAACTAATTATCACAGGGATCTGAGATTGATTTCAATGATCCAAAGACCCTGAGACACAAGACCAGCAATGGGGTTCATTGAAAAAAAATAAAAAATAAAACCCTATGATACTTAAAACCAATTTGCATAATAATTTGGAACATGGTGTATATACTAATAATATTTTATGCTTTTTTCTTTACTCTACATTACCATTTTAAAAATGTGATTTGTTTTCATTTTATTTTTCTATTCTACTTAGTATTCATTTTAAAATTAGAATTATCATAATTTTTCATATATATATATATATATATATAAACTATAACTAGAATTTTTTTATTTACCTTGCATTATTATTTTAGTCATTTGAATTTTTTTCATTTTTTTATTTTATTTTTCTATTCTATTTAATCTTCATTTTAAAATCAGATGTGTTATTCTTTTTATGAACACTATAACTAGAATATTTTATGCTTTTTTATTTAATCTACATTACCATTAATTTTAATTTTAATATTATTATTTTTTTATATAATATTATATTTTTATATTATATTTAGACTTCATTTTAAAAGTAGATATATTATAATTTTTATGATGTTGTTTTTCATTGTAAAATTAATTTTAAAATACACAAAGATTAAGAATAAAAGCATGGCCTACAGGAGAAAATGAACGGCAGCGATTTCATTTCAGGATATTTAAGACTTCGGATATTTTTGGATCAAGTCATATTTTCTCCTTCGCTCCTTCAAACACAGACACGACCGCGAGGAAAGTTCAAGGGCAGAAAGTGGAGGAAAAAATCCGATATAGAGAAAAAAAGGAGAATAATAGGTAAAATAAATAAAAAAAATAGGTTATCATGGGATTGGGAAAAATAGAAAAAAAAGATAATAAAAAAACAGAAAAAAATATTTATCAACCTTTGTGATTGTAAAAATAACATACAAGGATTGTGCAGAACAGTAGAATAATAGATAAAAGAAATAAAAAAAAATGGTGTAAAAAGTAAAAAAAAAAAAGTATAATAATACCGGTAAATAAAATAAAAAAAAAAATTAATATATGTGTTTATGAAAAAAAAGTAGAATAATAGATAAAATAAATGAAAAATAGGCAAAAAATTTGAATAAAAGAAATAAAAAAAATGGTGTAAAAAGTAAAAAAAAAAAGTATAATAATACCGGCAAAAAAAATTAACATATGGTATTATGAAAAAAAGGAGAATAATAGATAAAATAAATGAAAAATAGACAAAAAATGTGGATAAATTATGGGTTGTGAAAAAAAGTAGAATAGATAAAATAAATTTAAAAAAAAATTGAAAACAATTGGTTACAATATGGGATTGTGAAAAAAGTAGAATAATAGATTGTGACAATAAAGTAAATAAAATCAATTGGTTTAAAATAAAAAATAGAAAAAATGGGTTAATTAACATATGGGAAAGTGAAAAAAAAAGAGAATAGATAAAATACATAAATTTAAAAAATTGGATAAAATATTGTGAAAAAAAAAGTAGAACTATAGATAAAATAAATAGAGACACAATTGGTTAACATTGTAATAAAAAAGTTGAATAAATAAAAAGAAATAGAAAATAAATTATTAAAATATGGGATTGCAAAAAAAGTAGAATAATAGATAATATAAATAATAGGAAAAAATAGAAAAAAGGGTTAACATGTGGGAAAGTGAAAAAAAAGAATAGATAAAATACATTAAATTAAAAACAAAATAGGATAAAATATGGGACCGTAAAAAAAGAAGTTGAATTATAGATAAAATAAATAAAAATAGAAACAATGGTTAACATATGGGATTGTAATAAAAAAGTAGAATAAATTAAAAAAAAAAGAAATTATTAAAATAAGGGATTGTGAAAAAGTAGAATAACAGATAAAATAAATAATAAATAGAAAAAAAATTGTTTAATCTATGAAATTGTTAAAAAAGTAGAATTATAGATAAAATAAATGAAAAAATATTGACAAAATTGGATAAAATATTGGATTTACAAATAAAGTAGAATAATAGAAAAATAAATAGAAAAAAATTGATAAAATATTGGATTGTTATATATAAATGTAAGGTCAGTTTTTAGTTATATTATATTATTATTATTTTTTTTATTTATTTATTATTGTATTATTATTTGTATTATTATATTATATTATTATTATAGTAGTATGTAGTATTAGATGGAGCCTACACTTACAGATTGTGATAGTGTAACATCCGCCCAGTCGCTGATGTATCCGCCGCTCATTGTTGATCATTGTCACAGCTCAGAAAAGCATTTTTTTAGGGTTCATTAGAACATAAATCGCCAAAAAGGCCGAATGTCACAGAGGTGTCCACACCGCCCTGGACTCTGCCGTGCTCCAGTGATCGGGGAATATGGTTACTTCATTACAAAAAATTCCCAAATTTCCACTATAGAAAATGTTTTTGAAAATGTAACAGATTTTTTTTGAGATTCCAATAAATAAAATACGGTAATCCCTGAGAAACATGAGAGAACGTCGTCCTGCTGCTTCTCACTAATGATACAAAAAAAAGCAATGTTTCCGTTCAAATTGTTTAGAAAACGTTTCTCTTTACTAGTATAAAATAATATTGTTAGTAATAATTAAATATATAAACTAATATATATCTATATTTTACTATTATTTTGTTGTGAAAGGAGAAAGCGTCCCCTGGATGGATCGTGTTACTGGAAAGAATGAAAATGGTGAATCTTTCCTGTCTATCTGGGGCCTCCGTCCTTGTGATAATAAATGTGAGAACATGAACATTAAATGTAAAACCGCATCGATATCCTGGATATAAGAGACTAAAACTAAACCTATCTGGAGCTGTCATGTTTGTCTGTCTGGAGCTGTCATGTTTGTCTGTCTGGAGCTGTCATGTTTGTCTGTCTGTCTGTTGCTGTCATGTTTGTCCGTCTGTCTGGAGCTGTCATGTTTGTCTGTCTGTTGCTGTCATGTTTGTCCGTCTTTCTGGAGCTGTCATGTTTGTCTGTCTGGAGCTGTCATGTTTGTCCGTCTGTCTGGAGCTGTCATGTTTGTCTGTCTGGAGCTGTCATGTTTGTCTGTCTGGAGCTGTCATGTTTGTCCGTCTGTCTGGAGCTGTCATGTTTGTCCGACTGTCTGTTGCTGTCATGTTTGTCCGTCTGTCTGGAGCTGTCATGTTTGTCCGTCTGTCTGGAGCTGTCATGTTTGTCCATCTGTCTGTTGCTGTCATGTTTGTCCATCTGTCTGTTGCTGTCATGTTTGTCCGTCTGTCTGGAGCTGTCATGTTTGTCCGTCTGCCTGGAGCTGTCATGTTTGTCTGTCTGCCTGGAGCTGTCATGTTTGTCTGTCTGTCTGGAGCTGTCATGTTTGTCCGTCTGTCTGTTGCTGTCATGTTTGTCTGTCTGTAGCCATCATGTTTGTCCGTCTGTCTGTTGCTGTCATGTGTGTCCGTCTGTCTGGAGCTGTCATGTTTGTCCGTCTGCCTGGAGCTGTCATGTTTGTCCGTCTGCCTGGAGCTGTCATGTTTGTCTGTCTGGAGCTGTCATGTTTGTCCGTCTGTCTGTTGCTGTCATGTTTGTCTGTCTGTTGCTGTCATGTTTGTCTGTCTGGAGCCATCATGTTTGTCCGTCTGTCTGTTGCTGTCACGTTTGTCCGTCTGTCTGTTGCTGTCACATTTGTCCGTCTGTCTGGAGCTGTCATGTTTGTCCATCTGTCTGTTGCTGTCACGTTTGTCCGTCTGTCTGTTGCTGTCACGTTTGTCCGTCTGTCTGGAGCTGTCATGTTTGTCCATCTGTCTGTTGCAGTCATGTTTGTCCGTCTGTCTGTTGCTGTCATGTGTGTCCGTCTGCCTGGGGCTGTCATGTTTGTCTGTCTGGAGCTGTCATGTTTGTCCGTCTGTCTGTTTGCTGTCACGTTTGTCCGTTCTGTCTGTTGCTGTCAGTTTGTCCGTCTCTGTCTGGAGCTGTCATGTTTGTCCGTCTGCCTGAGCTGTCATGTTTGTCCGTCTGCCTGAGCTGTCATGTTTGTCTGTCTGGAGCTGTCATGTTTGTCCGTCTGTCTGTTGCTGTCATGTTTGTCTGTCTGTTGCTGTCATGTTTGTCTGTCTGGAGCCCTCATGTTTGTCCGTCTGTCTGTTGCTGTCACGTTTGTCCGTCTGTCTGTTGCTGTCACGTTTGTCCGTCTGTCTGGAGCTGTCATGTTTGTCCATCTGTCTGTTGCTGTCACGTTTGTCCGTCTGTCTGTTGCTGTCACGTTTGTCCGTCTGTCTGGAGCTGTCATGTTTGTCCATCTGTCTGTTGCAGTCATGTTTGTCCGTCTGTCTGTTGCTGTCATGTTTGTCCGTCTGCCTGGAGCTGTCATGTTTGTCTGTCTGGAGCTGTCATGTTTGTCCGTCTGTCTGTTGCTGTCACGTTTGTCCGTCTGTCTGTTGCTGTCACGTTTGTCCGTCTGTCTGGAGCTGTCATGTTTGTCCATCTGTCTGTTGCAGTCATGTTTGTCCGTCTGTCTGTTGCTGTCATGTGTGTCCGTCTGCCTGGAGCTGTCATGTTTGTCTGTCTGGAGCTGTCATGTTTGTCCGTCTGTCTGTTGCTGTCACGTTTGTCCGTCTGTCTGGAGCTGTCATGTTTGTCCATCTGTCTGTTGCAGTCACGTTTGTCCGTCTGTCTGGAGCTGTCATGTTTGTCCGTCATGTTTGTCCGTCTGTCTGGAGCTGTCACGTTTGTCCATCTGTCTGGAGCTGTCACGTTTGTCCGTCTGTCTGGAGCGGTCACGTTTGTCTGTCTGTCTGGAGCTGTCACGTTTTCCTTCCTGTCATCAGGTGCTCCGGACCCACAAGGAAATATCAGAACTATTGTTGGATCTTTGTGCGATGATTCAATCCTTCCCTCGGGGGATAAAGATATCGACCGGGAAACATCTGCCGCGGAGCGGCCACCACAAGAAGAATGGGGAAATTATGCTGAGGCTGCGAGGACGGGGATTAGTGGGAGTGAATATTTATAAGAAAAAGTATGTGCCCCCCCTAAATAAAAACCCCTCTGACATAAGATGTCCCCTGTCCGCATCCAACCTATAAAACTCACATTGAAATCTGTGAAAAGAGGCAAAAGAATGATGAATAGAGGAAAAAATGGAAAATCCCATCTGTGAGGAGCCAGTGTGTGAATACAGGTGATTTACAATGGTGGATGCGATATCTCCTCACCAGAGTGCCTGACATCCAGTGGATGCGATATCTCCTCACCACAGTGCCTGACATCCGGTGGATGCGATATCTCCTCACCGCAGAGTGCCTGACATCCGGTGGATGCGATATCTCCTCACCAGAGTGCCTGACATCCAGTGGATGCGATATCTCCTCACCACAGTGCCTGACATCCGGTGGATGCGATATCTCCTCACCGCAGAGTGCCTGACATCCGGTGGATGCGATATCTCCTCACCGCAGAGTGCCTGACATCCGGTGGATGCAATATCTCCTCACCGCAGAGTGCCTGACATCCAGTGGATGCGATATCTCCTCGCTGGAGAGTGCCTGACATCCAGTGGCTGCGATATCTCCTCACCAGAGAGCACCTGACATCCAGTGGATGCGATATCTCCTCACCAGAGAGCACCTGACATCCAGTGGATGCGATATCTCCTCGCTGGAGAGCGCCTGACATCCGGTGGATGTGATATCTCCTCGCCAGAGAGCGTCTGACATCCGGTGGATACGATATCTCCTCATTGGAGAGCACCTGACATCCGGTAGATGCGATATATCCTCATTGGAGAACGCCTGACATCCGGTAGATGCGATATATCCTCATTGGAGAACGCCTGACATCCGATGCGATATCTCCTCACCGAAGAGTGTCTGACATCCGGTGGATGCAATATATACTCGCTGGAGAGTGTCTGACATCCGGTAGATGCGATATCTCCTCATCGGAGAGCGCCCGACATCCGGTGGATGCGATATCTACTCGCCAGAGTGCACCTGACATCCGGTGGATGTGATATCTCCTTGCCAGAAACCACCTTACATCTGGTGATGCAATACCTCCACGCCGGAGAGCTCCTGACTTCCGGTGGATGCGATATCGCCTCGCTGGAGAGCACCTGACATCCGGCGGATGCGATATCTCCTCGCCAGAAACCGCCTGACATCTGGTGGATGTGATATCTCCTTGCTGGAGAGCACCTGACATCCAGTGGATGCGATATCTCCTCGCTGGAGAGTGCCTGACATTCGGTGGATGCGATATCTCCTCACTGGAGAGTGCCTGACATCCGGTGGATGCAATATCTCCTCGCTGGAGAGTGCCTGACATCTGGTGGATGCGATATCTACTCGCCAGAGTGCACCTGACATCCGGTGGATGCGATATCTACTCGCCAGAGTGCATCTGACATCCGGTGGATGTGATATCTCCTTGCCAGAAACCACCTTACATCTGGTGATGCAATACCTCCACGCCGGAGAGCTCCTGACTTCCGGTGGATGCGATATCGCCTCGCTGGAGAGCACCTGACATCCGGCGGATGCGATATCTCCTCGCCAGAAACCGCCTGACATCTGGTGGATGTGATATCTCCTTGCTGGAGAGCACCTGACATCCAGTGGATGCGATATCTCCTCGCTAGAGAGTGCCTGACATTCGGTGGATGCGATATCTCCTCACTGGAGAGTGCCTGACATCCGGTGGATGCGATATCTCCTCGCTGGAGAGTGCCTGACATCTGGTGGATGCGATATCTACTCGCTGGAGAGTGCCTGACATCTGGTGGATGCGATATCTCCTCGCTGGAGAACGCCTGACATCTGGTGGATGCGATATCTCCTCGCTGGAGAGTGCCTGACATTCGGTGGATGCGATATCGCCTCGCCGGAGAGCGCCTGACATCCGACAGATGCGATATCTCCTCGCTGGAGAGTGCCTGACATCCGGTGGATGCGATATCTCCTCGCCAGAGACCGCCTGACATCTGGTGGATGTGATATCTCCTCGCTGGAGAGCGCCTGACATTCGGTGGATGCGATATCTCCTCGCTGGAGAGTGCCTGACATCCGGTGGATGCGATATCTCCTCGCCAGAGACCGCCTGACATCTGGTGGATGTGATATCTCCTCGCTGGAGAGTGCCTGACATTCGGTGGATGCGATATCTCCTCACTGGAGAGTGCCTGACATCTAGTGGATGCGATATCTCCTCGCTGGAGAGTGCCTGACATCTGGTGGATGCGATATCTCCTCGCTGGAGAGTGCCTGACATCCGGTGGATGCGATATCTCCTCACTGGAGAGCGCCTGACATCCGGTGGATGCGATATCTCCTCGCTGGAGAGCGCCTGACATCCGGTGGATGCGATATCGCCTCGCTGGAGAGTGCCTGACATTCAGTGGATGCCATGGCGGTGCCTTCTGCAGCCTAGAAGTCTCTCTTTGCCGATTTGTACTCTCAGTCAAAAGTAAAGGGTCCAGGAGATTGTTATCATCTCTCACTGATAACGGTATCTTTCAAAAGATAGATGAGAGAAAGAACAGGAGGATCTGCCATCTTGGACTAATTTTTACCAACAGGGAGGAAGTGGTTGAGGAAATAAAGATGTCTGGGGATTTAGGAGACAGTGATCATTCTATTGTCACAAGTGACTCACGTCCTTCGGAGACCTGACAGTTCTGGGATCTCCTGTTCCCTTTGTCTTATGAAACTCTGAGTTTCACATATATATGCTTTCTTTTGGTGCTGGTGCAGCTTGGATTAAGGTCTTTTTCCTTTTTGGTTGTTCCTTGTTACTCCAATTTCAGGTGCTGCCGGTTAGGACCAGTCCCCTCAACCTTAAATATTCACATGTTCCATCACATAATGCCGGCTGTTGAGAATCATTTCTATGCTGACCACTTTAGAGTGAGAGAATTGCTGGAACAGTCTGGTGTGATGTCGTTTGCAGTGCTGACATTTTGCTGCAACCATGGTGTTGGAGATATATTCTTTATTGTCTATGTTCTCCTGTCTGTCTACCTCCACTTGTCTCAGACTATTGTAGAGGTGACGTCTAGTGCACTCACCAGCCTTCGCACTAGCCAGGGTGAGTAGAGGGACAGCACAAGGACTAGGCACATGACGACAGCGGGGGAAGAACCCGCATAGGGATGTTAGAGAGCGTTGTGTGCAGACACAGGTTAGTGTCTCCCCTCTTCCTACCATTAGGGTCTTCCTACCCTTTTCCAACCCCATTTGGTATCCATTGTACTGCGCTATACACCGAATATCCCCATGTCCATGCGTGACAGATATCCATGAATCTCGGATTACAAGATGAGGAAGACCTTCAAGGGCTCATTTTGCATCTGTGTTCTGTAAGAAAGTAAATGTAACCTCAACTGATTGTCACTGTGCTATCGAAGGAGTTAAATAATCCACAGTATCTATAAACAGAGAGATGGTGAGGGAACACTTAGCCAATTTAAATCTGGTGCAGATATATTACATATTAGAGTACTGAAAGATAAGGCAGAGGAAATTCTAGAACCTTTAGCCAGAATCTCTGAAAATTCCTGGAGAACAAGAGACATCCCAGAAGATTGGAGAAGGGCAAATGTCGTCCCTATCTTCAAAAAAGGAAAGAAGATGAAGCCAGAAAAGTACAGGCAAGTGAGCTTTACTTCTATAACAGGAAAGATCTTTGAACAAATTATTACACAGCGCAAATGTACTTGGACAAGAATACAGTAATTAACTAGAGCCAGCATGAGTTTTTAACAAACAAATCTTGCCAGACTAATCTTATTTCATTCTATTATGTACAAAATAAATATCTGATATTTAAAGAAAAATCTGAGTGACCAATATAGTAATATGTCCGCCCTTCTGTGAATAACAGCAATAAGTTCCTATCCATGGAGTCTGTTGATGTCTTCATCAGTTGCCAATCACATTTTTGGGCAGCACCAATCACAGACCTGGACACTGATCACAGATGGAACTGTGATCCTTCACCTTAAATCTTTAAATCTCCCATATAAGAAGGGCCTCAGGATCTTGGAATGGTTTTGATCTGGTGAGGACAGAGTTGGGTCTTTATTCTTCATCTTTAAGGCCTTTACTTGCCCCAAGTAATAGAGAATCTGATGCAGTGATGGAGCCTTGTCCTGCAGAGCACTCCGGGTTTTCTTGAGAGATGCAGACTTTTACCTACTCTACTGCTGAAAGAAATTGTCTTCTGAATACCGGCAGAGGTACTTGAGTAACGACCTATGGAAAACATTATGGATTTTCAGTGCTGGGAGTAGCTCAAGCGACAGGGATATTCACAGGAATAACATTTTATGGACCGATGAACCTAGGACCACGTTTCCAAGATGGAACTTTCAACTTGATATTCCATAATCATACCTAATCATTTACGCACAGGTCCGGACATGATGAATGTCTATTATCAGCCAAGCGTTTGTACCTGTTATGCATAGCTAACGGTAGGGGAGACCCAGACAGGCGAGTGCGTGGCTCTTGGAACACACACAAATATTAGAAGCGACAGGGACGTCCTCCTGAAGCTTAGCAGCAAGGGCGTCCTGCCAAACCTTGACAGCAAGGGTGTCACCTTGAACCTTGACATCAAGGGCGTCCCCCTGAACCATAACAGCGCAGTATCACCTTGAACCTTGACAGCAGGGGCATCCCTTGAACCTTGACAGCAGGGGCATCCCCTGAACCTTGACAGCAGGGGCATCCCCTTGAACCTTGACAGCAGGGGCATCCCCTGAACCTTGACAGCAGGGGCATCCTCTTGAACCTTGCCAGCAGGAGCATCTCCCGAACTTTGATAGCAGGGGTGTCACTATAAACCTTGACAGCAGGGGCTTTAGCCTGAACCTTCAGTGAGGCGCCCCCAGGATGTGGGGTACTCAGGAACCGGATCATTGCTGCCGTCACGGGGGTAGTGACCCGGTCCTGTGGCCTGGGCATTAGTTGAAAAAGGGGATATGTACAGGGGAGGTTGTCGTGACGCCACCCGTAGTATGTGATCAAGGTGACCACCGCTGCCGTATTCCTGCCGGGGACAGTGATGAGGGGCAGCGTTGGTGGTAAGCCCTCCACGGGTAGGGCTGGATATCCCCAGGGCAGGTGTGGTGTGGGGGCTGCGTACTCTGGATGCTGCACCAATTCCTCCTCTGCAGCTTCTTCCAGCCAGCACACAAGGGACAGCAGGGATGCGGCTCTGCAGGTGGGACTCTGCAGCGGCACGGTAAGGAACAGTCTCAGGCACTTTTGAGCTTACCGGGTACTTTACTGGTCAAGTTCTTACCAGACAGGTTACAGTTAACAGTTCTCAGTCGTAGTTCTTACAACTATCCGGAGACCCGGGTTCTACTACAGCTCAGATGGTTCCTCTGCGTTGCTTCTCTCAAAGTACCTTTCAGGCCCTGTTTGTCTCTCTCTCACTGTCCTCGCTCACGGGTTCTGTCTGGCCATCACAGGCTCTTTACTGATGCTGCCCTCTGCTTTAGGGTCACTAGCCCTATTACGATGGCTGTGTTCCTACTCCGTGGCGGTAAGGAGGTCGCGGGTCATAGAGTTCCTGCACCACGCCGGTGTGTCTTGTGATTGGAGTCTTAGAGCCTCCCCGGTCACCTCTACAGAGCCGGCTCTCTGGCTTTCCTGGCCTAGCCCTCCAGTGACCCAGATGTGATCTGGGCTCACCAGGCTCCCTCTGTGTCTCTGGTTCTCAGCTCTGGGGTGTTTCTGCTTGGAATGATCTTCCCTCGCCTCCATCTCTAGAGTGAGCTTTGTCTCCTGGGCAACTACCTCCAGGGTTCTGCGTCCCCCAGGGAACCTCTCCTCCTGGGAATCTCGTTCCTACAACTTAGTGTTCCCATGTATTACTTCGGTTCTTCCACCCCTTTGTCTGGATTCTACCTCTCTCTCCACCCACACGTCTCTAAACTCCCGCCACCCCTTGCCCTACATAGAGCCAGTGGCTTAGGATCGGAGTGTGTCGGTGTGTCGGCGTGCTTAAGTCAACCGTCTTCCTCATCTAGCTGAAGTTCATCCTGTGGCTGCCCAGGACAGCGGGGCATCACCTTGAACCTTGTCAGCAGGGGTATCACTATAAACCTTGACAGCAGGGGCTTTAGCCTGAACCTTCTGCACCTCACCCTCAGAATCAGGGCACAGAGGGGAAGCGATCACTCCCTTTGGTAGAGATCCCAGTGCCACCTCCCCAGGGAGACTACGGGACAAAGCACAAGCCTGGTGTGGAGATAGTTCACCGCACCTCTTTTTTGAAAACACATCCACAACATCGGATGTAGAAGAGGGTATGGTTTGATCATAACAGTAGACATAATTGTACTCAGGCAATTATTATTTCAGAAATCACTCTACTTAACAATTTCCCTACACTGCAAGTCAACCACAGCCAGGGAATGCCCAATACGATGGGAGTAGGGAGACCGTCCAACCCTCCAAGACATAGCAGGAAAGGAGCTCCGTGTGAAGAGTCCCTGTGTGCAGGTTCACATTCTGCACCATTTTGGTAAAATTTCCCTGAGATGAGGTAAATCGATAGCAAATATGGGGATGAATCTGGTCCGCACTCTACAGGAGAGACCGTGGGTCCGAGCACAATGGGAATCCACCATATTGACTCCACAAGGAGGCCCCTCCTAATTGCAAGGGTTCATCAATGCACCGCGGTGGAGCTTCCACCCTAGGGAGGACACCAGGAGGCCGGATCACCGCAGGTCTATCCCTCACATGTCTGTCCATCCTTATAGCAAAGGCCATAGTGGCCCCTAATGACTCAGGAGGTGCATATAGAGCCGGTGCGTCTAATCCTACCCGACAGACCCTGACAAAAATGACACCCAAGGGCAGGGTCATTCCACTCGGTGTCTCGCCCACTTGTGGAAATCCAAGCAAAACTCCCCCAGCATCCACAGTATACTCACCTCTCCAGCGGTCCCGCACTGTCCGCCCAGGCTCAGTCTTCTGCCTCCTACTCCCAGAGCATGGGCACACCTCACAGGTGTCTCAGAAGTGCTCTTAGGCCAGATAAGTCTTCAGAGACTTCTATTTTGAATTTTGCACCTTTTGTTGATAATGTGTGATACAAACATAGCGGGGTGATAACTCACACTGGACTGTGCTGGACAATACATTACCGCCGGACCCGCACTGTTAGTACCGATCCCCGTTGGGCCGAGTTAGATTATGTTTTATGCTGATAGCAATAGCCGGAAAGTAATAACTTTGCCAACAGGTGACCCGAGGACCGTGGGATCTATTATACTAACTATTGCGATGTGTGTGTAACGTTATAAGAAATGGGCCTCCCAGAAATGGGAAGAAATCCAAGTATGCTACATTGTATATAGTTTACCCGTTGATTATGATGTTGACTATAAAAAGAAAAATGTTTTTCACTCTCCCAGTTAAAAGGTACCGATACTCGCGGATGAGTATATTCCATCAGGGGGGTATGTGGCGCCCCATGTAGTCAGATGTCACAATGGGGTATTGCACCCATAAAAGAGGTGTAATTTCCCCAGCTGCAAGTGGACCCTAGGTTGGTGGGTGGGACCCATTCCTGAACTCCCACATTAGAATAGGAGTGGGAGGTTACCCGGGAGGGAGATATTTTCACCTCCAGGGGGAGCAAAGGAGGTCAGTCAGTAGGACAGAATAGTCAGACAATGGACGTCTGAGAGTCGGGACAGTCGGAGGAGGAGGAGAGGAGAAAGAGTGTGGAACGAGGCGGAACGTTTACCCGGACGGCTGTATGCTGATCCGGAGGAATGGAGAGAGAGGATCCTGACGGGATCCTGAAAGAGGGCGCCCGACATGCGGAGTCAGGGCCCTAGAGAGAAAGGGGGAACCCCAGCGTGGAGCGGCCATGCTCCAGGGGATTCTCCAGTCCACCACGGGAACGCCGGGCCCGAGGAAATGGCCAGAGTCTACCTCTGCAGTCGTCAACCGGCTGCTGGGGTTTGTTCATCAGCTGCGGCAACCTGCGAGACGGAGCGGTCTGCTGCTTCCTCACCACGAGGGGGAGGACCCCCGGTACTACCTACACGGAGCCATTGGGTATAGGCCCATCCTAGGCGGGGAAGAAAGGACACGGGTTCGTCAACTAAGGTTTACCACGGGTCCCACCATACCACCTGGGATCCTCTTGCAGCCACCCGTAGAGCTACCTGTTTGATTAACATCTTGTTGAACTGTGGACAATGTATTTTGCTGCTGAACGTTTACAGTAAAGTACCCGGGAGAAAGTGACCTTACCTGTGTGTGGTTTTCTCCATCAACCTGTTTATTTACAGGAACTATAAACAGGGAGGTAGCTCCAGAGGACCAACTCTATCTGTAGGGGGCTTTGCCATCTCAGCCGCAATACCATCTACCTCCAGAGGACTGTGGCGGCGCTGATGACCCATCACCAGGTACTACAGGTGGCGTCACATGACAAACTCTAATCCCCTGGAAATGCACCCCTTATTGAATTGTCACCCAGGCCACGGGCTCAGGCGCTGTCACCTGTGACATCCCCGTGAGAACACCCACCGAGCCTGATACCCGAGTACCCCAGGGCCTGGGGCTCGACATATCCGCCAGGGTCTGCCAAGGCTGAGGGAGAACTGCCTCTATGCCAAGTCTGAGAAGCGCCACTATGAATGAACTTCCCTTCCTTTCCTTGGATGCATTGTCTCCAACACTGGGTTAAAAACACAAAGTATAGATACATCAGAAACACATATGGGAGAGATAGATAGATAGATAGATAGATAGATAGATAGATAGATAGATAGATAGATAGATAGATAGTACAGCCAGTCATTAAAAATGCAAATCAAAGCATTAAAATAACCAGTCGTAGTTTGGAGAATCAGACACTTTCTTCTGAATTTCTATGCACATGATGCGATTGTTTCTATATGTAGATCAGTTGCAGACATACATATGCAAATGCCCCAGCAGCATATTTCTGCATATGAAACACTTCCCCATCCACTCACCATAAGTTAAATAGGTTAATTAGGTAGATTTTTGCATATCTAAGTTGCATATTTTTGCATGTACGGCGCTCATTAGAATACATTTGCATTGAATAATATACATACATTTGCATATATAATTTCCATATCGGCTTGTGAATAAATTGCTTTGTTCTTGTATCTGTGGGGTAAAGTTGGTGATGAAGGTGCTGCTGGTGACTCAGTCATTCCTCACATACGGGGGCTCCTGTCATTGTATCAGAAATAGATGTCCCATATGTGACTCCGCTCATCTTAAAGGGATGACCACAGTATATGAGACAGTGGATGACCGTCCGGTGCCTGACCTCCTGTTATCATCCGCGGTAGTGTTAGTGCAGTATATATTGATCACTAATCAGGGGGGTGTAAAATCACTATAGATGAATAGACACCGCATCTCTACATAATTATTATACAGGCACAGATAGTACCGCATACCTCTCACTCCTTATTAATGATACAAGCACATATACACACAAATAGCACTGCCTCCCTGTCTCTAACTGTAAATGATGTAGATACAGATAGTGCTGCCTCCCTGTCTCTCCCTGTAAATGATGTAGATACAGATAGTCCTGCCCCCCTGTCTCTACCTGTAAATGATGTAGATACAGATAGTACTACCTCCCTGTCTCTAACTGTAAATGATGTAGATACAGATAGTGCTGCCTCCCTGTCTCTCCCTGTAAATGATGGAGGTACAGATAGTCCTGCCCCCCTGTCTCTACCTGTAAATGATGTAGATACAGATAGTACTGCCTCCCTGTCTCTACCTGTAAATGATGTAGATACAGATAGTACTGCCTCCCTGTCACTACCTGTAAATGATGTAGATACAGATAGTACTGCCTCCCTGTCTCTACCTGTAAATGATGCAGATACAGATAGTGCTGCCTCCCTGTCTCTACCTGTAAATGATGTAGGTACAGATAGTACTGCCTCCCTGTCTCTACCTGTAAATGATGGAGGTACAGATAGTACTGCCTCCCTGTCTCTACCTGTAAATGATGGAGATACAGATAGTGCTGCCTCCCTGTCTCTTCCTGTAAATGATGTAGATACAGATAGTACTGCCTCCCTGTCTCTACCTGTAAATGATGTAGATACAGATAGTACTGCCTCCCTGTCTCTACCTGTAAATGATGTAGGTACAGATAGTACTGCCTTCCTGTCTCTACCTGTAAATGATGGAGGTACAGATAGTGCTGCCCCCCTGTCTCTACCTGTAAATGATGTAGATACAGATAGTGCTGCCTCCCTGTCACTACCTGTAAATGATGTAGATACACATAGTACTGCCTCCCTGTCACTACCTGTAAATGATGTAGATACAGATAGTACTGCCTCCCTGTCTCCTCCTGTAAATTATGTAGATACAGATAGTACTGCCCCCTGTCTCCTCCTGTAAATGA
The DNA here is from genome assembly GCA_033576535.1 of Allobates femoralis. NCBI lineage: Eukaryota > Metazoa > Chordata > Amphibia > Anura > Aromobatidae > Allobates > Allobates femoralis. The sequence continues at coordinate 8,442,288 of JARQOC010000002.1, read as the reverse complement.
TGGAGGTACAGATAGTGCTGCCCCCCTGTCTCTACCTGTAAATGATGTAGATACAGATAGTACTGCCTCCCTGTCACTACCTGTAAATGATGTATATACACATAGTACTGCCTCCCTGTCTCTAACTGTAAATGATGTAGATACAGATAGTGCTGCCTCCCTGTCTCTACCTGTAAATGATGTAGATACAGATAGTGCTGTTTCCCTGTCTCTCCCTGTAAATGATGGAGGTACAGATAGTCCTGCCCCCCTGTCTCTACCTGTAAATGATGTAGATACAGATAGTACTGCCTCCCTGTCTCTACCTGTAAATGATGTAGATACAGATAGTACTGCCTCCCTGTCTCTACCTGTAAATGATGTAGATACAGATAGTGCTGCCTCCCTGTCTCTACCTGTAAATGATGTAGGTACAGATAGTACTGCCTCCCTGTCTCTACCTGTAAATGATGGAGGTACAGATAGTACTGCCTCCCTGTCTCTACCTGTAAATGATGGAGATACAGATAGTGCTGCCTCCCTGTCTCTTCCTGTAAATGATGTAGATACAGATAGTACTACCTCCCTGTCTCTAACTGTAAATGATGTAGATACAGATAGTGCTGCCTCCCTGTCTCTACCTGTAAATGATGTAGATACAGATAGTGCTGTTTCCCTGTCTCTCCCTGTAAATGATGGAGGTACAGATAGTCCTGCCCCCCTGTCTCTACCTGTAAATGATGTAGATACAGATAGTACTGCCTCCCTGTCTCTACCTGTAAATGATGTAGATACAGATAGTACTGCCTCCCTGTCTCTACCTGTAAATGATGTAGATACAGATAGTACTGCCTCCCTGTCTGTACCTGTAAATGATGTAGATACAGATAGTACTGCCTCCCTGTCTCTACCTGTAAATGATGTAGATACAGATAGTACTGCCTCCCTGTCTCTACCTGTAAATGATGTAGATACAGATAGTACTGCCTCCCTGTCTCTACCTGTAAATGATGTAGATACAGATAGTACTGCCTCCCTGTCTGTACCTGTAAATGATGTAGATACAGATAGTGCTACCTCCCTGTCTCTCCATGTAAATGATGTAGATACAGATAGTACTGCCTTCCTGTCTCTACATGTAAATGATGTAGATACAGATAGTACTGCCTTCCTGTCTCTACCTGTAAATGATGTAGATACAGATAGTACTGCCTTCCTGTCTCTACCTGTAAATGATGTAGATACAGATAGTGCTGCCTCCCTGTCTCTCTCTGTAAATGATGGAGGTACAGATAGTACTGCCTCCCTGTCTCTAACTGTAAATGATGTAGATACAGATAGTACTGCCTCCCTGTCACTACCTGTAAATGATGTATATACACATAGTACTGCCTCCCTGTCTCTAACTGTAAATGATGTAGATACAGATAGTGCTGCCTCCCTGTCTCTACCTGTAAATGATGTAGATACAGATAGTGCTGTTTCCCTGTCTCTCCCTGTAAATGATGGAGGTACAGATAGTCCTGCCCCCCTGTCTCTACCTGTAAATGATGTAGATACAGATAGTACTGCCTCCCTGTCTCTACCTGTAAATGATGTAGATACAGATAATACTGCCTCCCTGTCTCTACCTGTAAATGATGTAGATACAGATAGTACTGCCTCCCTGTCTGTACCTGTAAATGATGTAGATACAGATAGTACTGCCTCCCTGTCTCTACCTGTAAATGATGTAGATACAGATAGTACTGCCTCCCTGTCTCTACCTGTAAATGATGTAGATACAGATAGTACTGCCTCCCTGTCTCTACCTGTAAATGATGTAGATACAGATAGTAGCTGCCTTCCTGTCTCTCCTGTAAATGATGTAGATACAGATAGTGCTGCCTCCCTGTCTCTACCTGTAAATGATGTAGATACAGATAGTACTACCTCCCTGTCTCTACCTTAAAATGATGTAGATACAGATAGTACTGCCTCCCTGTCTCTACCTGTAAATGAATGTAGATACAGATAGTACTGCCTCCCTGTCCTCTACTGTAAATGATGGTAGTACAGATAGTACTGCCTCCTGTCTCTACCTGTAAATGATGAGTACAGATAGTACTGCCTCCCTGTCTCTACCTGTAAATGATGTAGATACAGATAGTACTGCCTCCCTGTCTCTCCTGTAAATGATGTGTAGTACAGATAGTCTGCCTCCCTGTCTTACCTGTAAATGATGTAGGTACAGATAGTCTACCTCCCTGTCTCTACCTGTAAATGATGTAGATACAGATAGTACTGCCTTCCTGTCTCTACATGTAAATGATGTAGATACAAATAGTCTGCCTCCTGTCTCTCCTGTAAATGATGAGAGTACAGATAGTACTGCCTTCCTGTCTCTACTGTAAATGATGTAGATACAGATAGTGCTGCCTCTCCTGTCTCTACCTGTAAATGATGAGGTACAGATAGTACTGCCTCCCTGTCTCTACTGTAAATGATGTAGATACAGATAGTACTGCCTCCCTGTCACTACCTGTAAATGATGTAGGTACAGATAGTATGACCTCCCTGTCTCTACCTGTAAATGATGTAGATACAGATAGTGCTGCCTCCCTGTCTCTACCTGTAAATGATGTAGATACAGATAGTACTGCCTCCCTGTCTCTCACCTGTAAATGATGTAGATACAGATAGTGCTGCCTCCCTGTCTCTACCTGTAAATGATGTAGATACAGATAGTACTGCCTCCTGTCTCTACATGTAAATGATGTAGATACAGATAGTGCTGCCTCCCTGTCTCTACCTGTAAATGATGTAGATACAGATAGTGCTGCCTCCCTGTCTCTCCTGTAAATGATGTTGGTACAGATAGTACTGCCTCCCCTGTCTCTACCTGTAAATGATGTAGGTACAGATAGTACTGCCTCCCTGTCTCTACCTGTAAATGATGTGATACAGATAGTACTACCTCCCTGTCTCTACCTGTAAATGATGTTGAGTACAGATAGTACTGCCTCCCTGTCTCTACCTGTAAATGATGTAGGTACAGATAGTACTGCCTCCCTGTCTCTACCTGTAAATGATGTAGAAACAGATAGTGACTGCCTCCCTGTCTCTACCTGTAAATGATGTAGATACAGATAGTACTGCCTCCCTGTCTCTACTCTGTAAATGATGGAGGTACAGATAGTACTGCCTCCCTGTCTTACCTTAAATGATGTATATACAGATAGTAGACTGCCTCCCTGTCCTACTGTAAATGATGTAGATACAGATAGTACTGCCTCCCTGTCTCTACCTGTAAATGATGTAGATACAGATAGTACTGCCTCCCTGTCTCTACCTGTAAATGATTGTAGTATCAGATAGTACTGCCTCCCTGTCTCTACATGCAAATGATGTAGGTACAGATAGTACTGCCTCCCTGTCTTACCTGTAAATGATGTAGATACAGATAGTGCTGCCTCCCTGTTCTCTCTGTAAATGATGGAGGTACAGATAGTACTGCCTCCCTGTCTCTCCATGTAAATGATGTTGGTACAGATAGTGCTGCCCCCCTGTCTCTACCTGTAAATGATGTAGGTACAGATAGTACTGCCCCCCTGTCTCTACCTGTAATGATGTAGGACAGATGTACTGCCTCCTGTCACTACTGTAAATGTTAGACAGATAGTATGCTCCCTGTCTCTACTGTAAATGATGTAGATACAGATAGTACTGCCTCCTGTCTCTACATGCAAATGATGTAGGTACAGATAGTGCTGCCTCCCTGTCTCTACCTGTAAATGATGTAGGTACAGATAGTACTGCCCTGTCTCTACCTTAAATGATGTAGATACAGATAGTGCTGCTCCCTGTCTCTACCTGTAATGATGTAGGTACAGATAGTACTGCCTCCCTGTCTCTACCTGTAAATGATGTAGATACAGATAGTACTGCCTCCCTGTCTCTCCTGTAAATGATGTAGATACAGATAGTGCTGCCTCCCTGTCTCTACCTGTAAATGATGTAGGTACAGATAGTACTACCTCCCTGTCTCTACCTATAAATGATGTAGATACAGATAGTACTGCCTCCCTGTCTCTACCTATAAATGATGTAGATACAGATAGTGCTGCCTCCCTGTCTTACCTGTAAATGATGTAGGTACAGATAGTACTGCCTCCCTGTCTCTACCTGTAAATGATGTAGATACAGTAGTACTGCCTCCCTGTCTCTCCATGTAAATGATGTGATACAGTAGTGCTGCCTCCCTGTCTCTACTGTAAATGATGTAGGTACAGATAGTACTACCTCCCTGTCTCTACCTATAATGATGTAGATACAGATAGTGCTGCCTCCCGTCTCTACCTGTAAATGATGTAGATACAGATAGTGCTGCCTCCCTGTCTCTCTCTGTAAATGATGTGAGGTACTAGATAGTACTAGCCTCCCTGTCTTCATGTAAATGATGGGTACAGATAGTCTGCCTCCTGTCTCTACCTGTAAATGATGTAGTACAGATAGTACTCCTCCTGTCTCTACCTGTAAATGATGTAGACAGATAGTGCTGCCTCCTGTCTCTACCTGTAAATGATGTAGTACAATAGTCTGCCTCCTGTCTCTCCTGTAAATGTGAGACAGATAGTTGCCTCCTGTCTCTACTTAAATGATGTAGATACAATAGTGCTGCTCCCTGTCTCTCCTGTAAATGTGAGGTACAGATAGTCTGCCTCCTGTCTCTACTTAAATGATGTAGATACAGATAGTCTGCCTCCCTGTCCTACCTGTAAATGATGTAGGTACAGATAGTTCCTCCCTGTCTCTACCTGTAAATGATGTAGATACAGATAGTCTGCCTCCCTGTCTCTACTGTAATGAGAGATACGATAGTATGCTCCCTGCTCTACTGAATATGTATAAGATAGTGCTGCCTCCCTGTCTTCTCTGTAAATGATGTAGTACAGATAGTACTGCCTCCTGTCTCTACTGTAAATGATGTAGATACAGATAGTACTGCCCCCTGTTCTTATGTAAATGATGTAGATACAGATAGTACTGCCTCCTGTCTCTCATGTAAATGATGTGTACAGATAGTACTGCCCCCTGTCTCTACTGTAAATGATGTAGTACAGATAGTACTGCCTCCCTGTCTCTACCTGTAAATGATGTGATACAGATAGTACTCCTCCCTGTCTCTACCTGTAAATGATGTGTACAGATAGTACTGCCTCCCTGTCTCTACCTGTAAATGATGTAGGTACAGATAGTACTGCCTCCTGTCTCTACTGTAAATGATGTAATACAGATAGTACGCTCGTCCTACCTGTAAATGATGTAGATACAGATAGTACTGCCTCCCTGTCTCTACCTGTAAATGATGTAGATACAGATAGTGCTGCCTCCCTGTCTCTACCTGTAAATGATGTAGATACAGATAGTCTGCCTCCCTGTCTCTACCTGTAAATGATGTAGATACAGATAGTACTGCCTCCCTGTCTCTACCTGTAAATGATGTAGATACAGATAGTACTGCCTCCCTGTCTCTACCTGTAAATGATGTAGATACAGATAGTACTGCCTCCCTGTCTCTACCTGTAAATGATGTAGATACAGATAGTACTGCCTCCCTGTCTCTACCTGTAAATGATGTAGATACAGATAGTACTGCCTCCCTGTCTCTACCTGTAAATGATGTAGATACAGATAGTACTGCCTCCCTGTCTCTACCTGTAAATGATGTAGATACAGATAGTACTGCCTCCCTGTCTCTACCTGTAAATGATGTAGATACAGATATGTACTGCCTCCCTGTCTCTACCTGTAAATGATGTAGATACAGATAGTACTGCCTCCTGTCTCTACCCTGTAAATGATGTAGATACAGATAGTACTGCCTCCTGTCTTACCTGTAAATGATGTAGATACAGATAGTACTGCCTCCCTGTCTCTACCTGTAAATGATGTAGATACAGATAGTGCTGCTCTCCTGTCTCTCTCTGTAAATGATGGAGGTACAGATAGTACTGCCTCCCTGTCTCTACTGTAAATGATGTAGATACAGATAGTACTGCCTCCCTGTCTCTACCTGTAAATGATGTAGATACAGATAGTACTGCCTCCCTGTCTCTACCTGTAAATGATGTAGATACAGATAGTACTGCCTCCCTGTCTCTACCTGTAAATGATGTAGATACAGATAGTACTGCCTCCCTGTCTCTACCTGTAAATGATGTAGATACAGATAGTACTGCCTCCCTGTCTCTACCTGTAAATGATGTAGATACAGATAGTACTGCCTCCCTGTCTCTACCTGTAAATGATGTAGATACAGATAGTACTGCCTCCCTGTCTCTACCTGTAAATGATGTAGATACAGATAGTGCTACCTCCCTGTCTCTCCATGTAAATGATGTAGATACAGATAGTACTGCCTTCCTGTCTCTACATGTAAATGATGTAGATACAGATAGTACTGCCTTCCTGTCTCTACCTGTAAATGATGTAGATACAGATAGTACTGCCTTCCTGTCTCTACCTGTAAATGATGTAGATACAGATAGTGCTGCCTCCCTGTCTCTCTCTGTAAATGATGGAGGTACAGATAGTACTGCCTCCCTGTCTCTAACTGTAAATGATGTAGATACAGATAGTACTGCCTCCCTGTCACTACCTGTAAATGATGTAGATACAGATAGTACTGCCTTCCTGTCTCTACATGTAAATGATGGAGTACAGATAGTACTGCCTCCCTGTCTCTACCTGTAAATGATGTAGATACAGATAGTACTGCCTCCCTGTCTCTCCATGTAAATGATGTAGATACAGATAGTGCTGCCTCCCTGTCTCTACCTGTAAATGATGTAGGTACAGATAGTACTACCTCCCTGTCTCTACCTATAAATGATGTAGATACAGATAGTGCTGCCTCCCTGTCTCTACCTGTAAATGATGTAGATACAGATAGTGCTGCCTCCCTGTCTCTCTCTGTAAATGATGGAGGTACAGATAGTACTGCCTCCCTGTCTCTACCTGTAAATGATGGAGGTACAGATAGTACTGCCTCCCTGTCTCTACCTGTAAATGATGTAGATACAGATAGTACTGCCTCCCTGTCTCTCCATGTAAATGATGTTGGTACAGATAGTGCTGCCTCCCTGTCTCTACCTGTAAATGATGTAGGTACAGATAGTACTACCTCCCTGTCTCTACCTGTAAATGATGTAGAAACAGATAGTGCTGCCTCCCTGTCTCTACCTGTAAATGATGTAGATACAAATAGTGCTGCCTCCCTGTCTCTCTCTGTAAATGTTGGAGGTACAGATAGTATCTGCCTTCCTGTCTTACATATAATTGATGTAGATACAGATAGTGCTGCCTCCCTGTCTCTACTGTAAATGATGTAGGTACAGATAGTGCTGCTCCCTGTCTCTACCTGTAAATGATGTAGATACAGATAGTACTGCCTCCCTGTCACTACCTGTAAATGATGTAGGTACAGATAGTATTACCTCCCTGTCTCTACCTGTAAATGATGTAGATACAGATAGTGCTGCCTCCCTGTCTCTATCTGTAAATGATGTAGATACAGATAGTACTGCCTCCCTGTCTCTACCTGTAAATGATGTAGATACAGATAGTGCTGCCTCCCTGTCTCTACCTGTAAATGATGTATATACACATAGTACTGCCTCCCTGTCACTACCTGTAAATGATGTAGATACAGATAGTACTGCCTCCCTGTCTCTACCTGTAAATGATGTAGGTACAGATAGTACTGCCTCCCTGTCTCTACCTGTAAATGATGTAGATACAGATAGTACTGCCTCCCTGTCACTACCTGTAAATGATGTAGATACAGATAGTGCTGCCTCCCTGTCACTACCTGTAAATGATGTAGATACAGATAGCACTGCCTCCCTGTCTCTCCATGTAAATGATGTAGATACAGATAGTACTGCCTCCCTGTCTCTACCTGTAAATGATGTGGATACAGATAGTAACTACCTCCCTGTCTCTACCTGTAAATGATGTAGATACAGATAGTACTGCCTCCCTGTCTCTACCTGTAAATGATGTAGATACAGATAGTACTGCCTCCCTGTCTCTACATGCAAATGATGTAGGTACAGATAGTACTGCCTCCCTGTCTCTACCTGTAAATGATGTAGATACAGATAGTGCTGCCTCCCTGTCTCTCTCTGTAAATGATGGAGGTACAGATAGTACTGCCTCCCTGTCTCTCCATGTAAATGATGTTGGTACAGATAGTGCTGCCCCCCTGTCTCTACCTGTAAATGATGTAGGTACAGATAGTACTGCCCCCCTGTCTCTACCTGTAAATGATGTAGGTACAGATAGTACTGCCTCCCTGTCACTACCTGTAAATGATGTAGATACAGATAGTACTGCCTCCCTGTCTCTACCTGTAAATGATGTAGATACAGATAGTACTGCCTCCCTGTCTCTACATGCAAATGATGTAGGTACAGATAGTGCTGCCTCCCTGTCTCTACCTGTAAATGATGTAGGTACAGATAGTACTGCCCCCCTGTCTCTACCTATAAATGATGTAGATACAGATAGTGCTGCCTCCCTGTCTCTACCTGTAAATGATGTAGGTACAGATAGTACTGCCTCCCTGTCTCTACCTGTAAATGATGTAGATACAGATAGTACTGCCTCCCTGTCTCTCCATGTAAATGATGTAGATACAGATAGTGCTGCCTCCCTGTCTCTACCTGTAAATGATGTAGGTACAGATAGTACTACCTCCCTGTCTCTACCTATAAATGATGTAGATACAGATAGTACTGCCTCCCTGTCTCTACCTATAAATGATGTAGATACAGATAGTGCTGCCTCCCTGTCTCTACCTGTAAATGATGTAGGTACAGATAGTACTGCCTCCCTGTCTCTACCTGTAAATGATGTAGATACAGATAGTACTGCCTCCCTGTCTCTCCATGTAAATGATGTAGATACAGATAGTGCTGCCTCCCTGTCTCTACCTGTAAATGATGTAGGTACAGATAGTACTACCTCCCTGTCTCTACCTATAAATGATGTAGATACAGATAGTGCTGCCTCCCTGTCTCTACCTGTAAATGATGTAGATACAGATAGTGCTGCCTCCCTGTCTCTCTCTGTAAATGATGGAGGTACAGATAGTACTGCCTCCCTGTCTCTACCTGTAAATGATGGAGGTACAGATAGTACTGCCTCCCTGTCTCTACCTGTAAATGATGTAGATACAGATAGTACTGCCTCCCTGTCTCTCCATGTAAATGATGTTGGTACAGATAGTGCTGCCTCCCTGTCTCTAACCTGTAAATGATGTAGGTACAGATAGTACTACCTCCCTGTCTCTACCTGTAAATGATGTAGAAACAGATAGTGCTGCCTCCATGTCTCTACCTGTAAATGATGTAGATACAAATAGTGCTGCCTCCCTGTCTCTCTCTGTAAATGTTGGAGTACAGATAGTACTGCCTTCCTGTCTCTACATATAATTGATGTAGATACAGATAGTGCTGCCTCCTGTCTCTACCTGTAAATGATGTAGGTACAGATAGTGCTGCCTCCCTGTCTCTACCTGTAAATGATGTAGATACAGATAGTACTGCCTCCCTGTCACTACCTGTAAATGATGTAGGTACAGATAGTATTACCTCCCTGTCTCTACCTGTAAATGATGTAGATACAGATAGTGCTGCCTCCTGTCTCTATCTGTAAATGATGTAGATACAGATAGTACTGCCTCCCTGTCTCTACCTGTAAATGATGTAGATACAGATAGTGCTGCTCCCTGTCTCTCTCTGTAAATGATGTAGATACAGATAGTACTGCCTTCCTGTCTCTACATGTAAATGATGTAGATACAGATAGTACTGCCTCCCTGTCTCTACCTGTAAATGATGTAGATACAGATAGTACTGCCTCCCTGTCTCTCCATGTAAATGATGTTGGTACAGATAGTACTGCCCCCCTGTCTCTACCTGTAAATGATGTAGGTACAGATAGTACTGCCTCCCTGTCTCTACCTGTAAATGATGTGGATACAGATAGTACTACCTCCCTGTCTCTACCTGTAAATGATGTAGATACAGATAGTACTGCCTCCCTGTCTCTACCTGTAAATGATGTAGGTACAGATAGTACTGCCTCCCTGTCTCTACCTGTAAATGATGTAGATACAGATAGTACTGCCTCCCTGTCTCTACCTGTAAATGATGTAGATACAGATAGTACTGCCTCCCTGTCTCTACCTGTAAATGATGTAGGTACAGATAGTACTGCCTCCCTGTCACTACCTGTAAATGATGTATATACACATAGTACTGCCTCCCTGTCACTACCTGTAAATGATGTAGATACAGATAGTACTGCCTCCCTGTCTCTACCTGTAAATGATGTAGGTACAGATAGTACTGCCTCCCTGTCTCTACCTGTAAATGATGTAGATACAGATAGTACTGCCTCCCTGTCTCTACCTGTAAATGATGTAGGTACAGATAGTACTGCCTCCCTGTCACTACCTGTAAATGATGTAGATACAGATAGTGCTGCCTCCCTGTCACTCTCTGTAAATGATGGAGGTACAGATAGTACTGCCTCCCTGTCTCTCCATGTAAATGATGTTGGTACAGATAGTGCTGCCCCCCTGTCTCTACCTGTAAATGATGTAGGTACAGATAGTACTGCCCCCCTGTCTCTACCTGTAAATGATGTAGGTACAGATAGTACTGCCTCCCTGTCACTACCTGTAAATGATGTATATACACATAGTACTGCCTCCCTGTCACTACCTGTAAATGATGTAGATACAGATAGTACTGCCTCCCTGTCTCTACCTGTAAATGATGTAGGTACAGATAGTGCTGCCTCCCTGTCTCTACCTGTAAATGATGTAGATACAGATAGTACTGCCTCCCTGTCTCTACCTGTAAATGATGTAGGTACAGATAGTACTGCCTCCTGTCACTACCTGTAAATGATGTATATACACATAGTACTGCCTCCCTGTCACTACCTGTAAATGATGTAGATACAGATAGTACTGCCTCCCTGTCTCTACCTGTAAATGATGTAGGTACAGATAGTGCTGCCTCCCTGTCTCTACCTGTAAATGATGTAGATACAGATAGTACTGCCTCCCTGTCTTTACCTGTAAATGATGTAGGTACAGATAGTACTGCCTCCCTGTCACTACCTGTAAATGATGTAGATACAGATAGTGCTGCCTCCCTGTCACTACCTGTAAATGATGTAGATACAGATAGTACTGCCTCCCTGTCTCTCCATGTAAATGATGTAGATACAGATAGTACTGCCTCCCTGTCTCTACCTGTAAATGATGTAGATACAGATAGTGCTACCTCCCTGTCTCTCTCTGTAAATGATGGATGGTACAGATAGTACTGCCTCCTGTCTCTACATGTAAATGATGTAGATACAGATAGTGCTGCCTCCCTGTCTCTACCTGTAAATGATGTAGATACAGATAGTACTGCCTCCCTGTCACTACCTGTAAATGATGTAGATACAGATAGTACTGCCTCCCTGTCTCTCCATGTAAATGATGTTGGTACAGATAGTACTGCCCCCCTGTCACTACCTGTAAATGATGTAGGTACAGATAGTACTGCCTCCCTGCTCTCCCTGTAAATGATGTAGATACAGATAGTACTGCCTCCCTGTCTCTACCTGTAAATGATGTAGGTACAGATAGTACTGCCTCCCTGTCTCTCCCTGCAAATGATGTAGATACAGATAGTACTGCCTCCCTGTCTCTACCTGTAAATGATGGAGGTACAGATAGTACTGCCTCCCTGTCTCTACCTGTAAATGATGTAGATACAGATAGTGCTGCCTTCCTGTCTCTCCTATAAATGATGTAGATACAGATAGTACTGCCTCCCTGTCACTACCTGTAAATGATGTAGATACAGATAGTGCTGCCTCCTGTCTCTCTCCTATAAATGATGTAGATACAGATAGTGCTGCCTCCTGTCTCTCCTATAAATGATGTAGATACAGATAGTACTGCCTCCCTGTCTCTCCATGTAAATGATGTTGGTACAGATAGTACTGCCCCCTGTCTCTACCTGTAAATGATGTAGGTACAGATAGTACTGCCTCCCTGTCTCTACCTGTAAATGATGTAGATACAGATAGTACTGCCTCCCTGTCACTACCTGTAAATGATGTAGGTACAGATAGTACTGCCTCCCTGTCTCTACCTGTAAATGATGTAGATACAGATAGTACTGCCTCCCTGTCTCTACCTGTAAATGATGTAGATACAAATAGTGCTGCCTCCCTGTCTCTACCTGTAAATGATGTAGATACAGATAGTACTGCCTCCCTGTCACTACCTGTAAATGATGTAGATACAGATAGTACTGCCTCCAGTCTCTCCATGTAAATGATGTAGATACAGATAGTACTGCCCCCCTGTCTCTACCTGTAAATGATGTAGGTACAGATAGTACTGCCTCCCTGTCTCTACCTGTAAATGATGTAGATACAGATAGTACTGCCTCCCTGTCTCTACCTGTAAATGATGTAGATACAGATAGTGCTGCCTCCCTGTCTCTACCTGTAAATGATGTAGGTACAGATAGTACTGCCTCCCTGTCTCTACCTGTAAATGATGTAGATACAGATAGTACTGCCTCCCTGTCTCTACCTGTAAATGATGTAGATACAGATAGTGCTGCCTCCCTGTCACTATCTGTAAATGATGGAGGTACAGATAGTACTGCCTCCCTGTGTCTACCTTTAAATAAACAAATATAGCAAAAATAAAAAATGTGTAAAAAAAATATATAAAAATGAAAAAATAAATCAGTAAAAAAGTCAGATTTAGTATCATCGAGTCTGTAAAGTCCGATCTATGAAAAGAATAAAAAAAAGTAAATCTTACTGCACATAGCAAAAATATTAAAGTAAAACAATAAAGAAAGAATGAAAAAATAATGTAAAAGTTGTTACTGCCTCTTTTCCTGTAAAAGATGTAAAAAAATAACAAATTAGATCTCATCCAGTCTTACATCCTGTCATAAAGTAAAAAGAAAAATGCATTTTCTCTAACCAATGTCAAATTAAAAGTACAAAATGATAAAGTAAAAATAAAAGAATAATATACATAATATCCTCCCTTTCTTAGTTAAAAAAAAAAGTATGTGTCATAAACCTCCTGTCTACAAAGCAAAGAAAAGATTTAAGTAACAGATAAATAATAAGCAAAATCGTAACCAAAATATTAAACAGATAAATCACTCGCCCTTCCCGTTAACAAATAAAAATTAAAAAAATACTTGCTTCTGTCATCTCAATAAGTAGATCGATATCATTCAATGTAATAGTAGAAAGTACTGCCTCCCTGTCTCTCCATGTAAATGATGTGGATACAGATAGTACTGCCCCCTGTCTCTACCTGTAAATGATGTAGGTACAGATAGTACTCCTCCCTGTCTCTACCTGTAAATGATGTAGATACAGATAGTACTGCCTCCCTGTCACTACCTGTAAATGATGTAGGTACAGATAGTACTGCCTCCCTGTCTCTACCTGTAAATGATGTAGATACAGATAGTACTAGCCTCCCTGTCTCTACCTGTAAATGATGTAGATACAAATAGTGCTGCCTCCCTGTCTCTACCTGTAAATGATGTAGATACAGATAGTACTGCCTCCCTGTCTCTACCTGTAAATGATGTAGATACAGATAGTACTGCCTCCCTGTCTCTCCATGTAAATGATGTAGTACAGATAGTACTGCCTCCCTGTCTCTACCTGTAAATGATGTAGATACAGATAGTTCTGCCTCCCTGTCTCTACCTGTAAATGATGTAGATACAGATAGTACTGCCTCCCTGTCTCTACCTGTAAATGATGTAGATACAGATAGTGCTGCCTCCCTGTCTCTACCTGTAAATGATGTAGGTACAGATAGTACTGCCTCCCTGTCTCTACCTGTAAATGATGTAGATACAGATAGTACTGCCTCCCTGTCTCTACCTGTAAATGATGTAGATACAGATAGTGCTGCCTCCCTGTCACTACCTGTAAATGATGGAGGTACAGATAGTACTGCCTCCCTGTGTCTACCTTTAAATAATACAAATATAGCAAAAATAAAAAATGTGTAAAAAAAATATATAAAAATGAAAAAATAAATCAGTAAAAAAGTCAGATTTAGTATCATCGAGTCTGTAAAAGTCCGATCTATGAAAAGAATAAAAAAAAGTAAATCTTACTGCACATAGCAAAAAAATATTAAAGTAAAACAATAAAGAAAGAATGAAAAAATAATGTAAAAGTTTGTTACTCCCTTTTTCCCAGTAAAAAACTAAATAAAAAAATAAAAACATTTGATCTCATCGAGTCTGTACAGGTCTGATCTATCAAAGTAAAAAGAAAAATATTTTTAAACCAAATGTCAAATGCTAAAAAAATCTCATAAAATGATAAAGTAAAAATAAAAAACTAATATAAATTTTAATTATCCCCCTTTTCTTAGTTAAAAAAAAAAGCCATATTTGTGTCCATAAACGTCTGATCTATCAAAGCAAAAGAAAAGTATTTAAATGTCAAATGCCAAAAAAGCTCATAAAATAATAAAGTCAAAATGTAACAAAAATATAAAAAATAAATCACTCGCCCTTTTCCCAGTTAAAAAAAAAAAAAAAAATATTTGGTATTGTCATGTCAATAAAAGTCTGATCAATCAATGTATGAAGAAAAAGTATTTAAATTAAACGTTAAATGCCAAAAAAAACTTATAAAATAAATTAAAAATTTAAAAGATGTAAGAAAAAAAATTATATGAAAGTTTAAATGACCTCCTTTTCCAAGTTAAAAATAAAAATCATATTTGACCTCATCATGTCTGAATATAAACCAAGAATCAAATGCCAAAAAAGCCATAAAAAAATGAGACGCCAGGATTGTGGGGTTTTTTGGTTTCACTTAAACAAAAGGCAATAAAAAGTGATTACAGCATCGTATGTAGCGTAAATAGTAGAAGAAGGTCAGAGCAGCGCCCAGAAAACTAACTCCAATAAAAATGTGAGAAGGTACAGGACTCAGAGTGACGGGGGCTGGACAACACCTCTAATTAAACCCAAAAATGCCCTTTAAGACATGAAGTTAAATGACGAAATTAATCAAAGGTTTCAGCATCATCATCAGTAGCAACAGCATTATCATTATCTTTATTAGCAGCAGCAGCAGCAGCACTATCATCATCAGCATCAACATCATCAGCATCAGCAGCAGCAGCAACATCATCAGCAGCATCATTATCATCAGCAGGAACAGCATCAACATCATCAGCAGCATCATAGCAGCATCATTATCAACAGCAGGAACAGCATCAGCAGCAGCAGCATCATCATCTTCATCAGCATCATCTTCATCATCAACATCATCATCATTATCTTGATCATCATCAGCAGCATCATCAATATCTTTAGCATCATCATAATCAGCTGCATCATCAGCAGCTGCAGCATTAGCAGCAGCATCTTCATCAGCATCATCATCAGCAGCAGCATCAACATCATCAGCAACAGCATCATTAGCAGCAGTAGCATCATCATCATCATAGCAGCATCATCATCAGGAATAGCATACATCATCAGCATCATTAGCATCATCAGCATCAGCATCATCAACGTCATCAGCATTCATCATCATCAGTGTCATCAGCATCAGCATTCATCATCATCAGCAGCATCATCATCATCAGCATCATCAGCATTCATCATCAGAAGCAGCATCATTATCAGCATTCATCAGCAGCAGCGTCATCAGCATCATCAGCATGAGCATTCATCATCATCAGCAGAATCATCAGCATCAGCATCATCAGCAGCAGCAGCATTATCATCATCATCAGCGTCATCAGCATTCATCATCATCAGCAGCAGCAGAATCATCAGCATCATCATCAGCAGCAGCAGCATTATCATCATCATCAGCGTCATCAGCATGAGCATTCATCATCATCATCATCATCAACAGAATCATCAGTGTCATCATCCTCATCACAAAAACAAATCCCAGTAACAAGGGAAGGACTGGCTTTATGGCAGCAGACAGTGATGTGTGCGGCTTTATCTCCGCCCGGACACTGACACGTCCTCATCTTCCTTATCTCTCTCTTTCCCTTATTGAACTGTCTCTTGGTTTTAATATGAAATCTAGAATCCGCTGTGCCCCTCCCCCGCGCCGGAGGAATCACCTCTATGATAACCGTCCTGGGGGGAAAGTGACCGATCACACAACCGATATCATATACTGAATATACAGGAGCGTCCTGTGTACAGGAGCAGCCAAATACAGCATCAATTATCATCAACATCACTGATCTCACTAATTCAATCCATAAAGTGACCACATCTATTATATAGAGTCATTACACACAGGGATCTAACTCGTGTTATTTCTGTTAATGTTGATGATTAATGAAAACCCAAAGGTCATTATCTCAGAACATTAAAGTAGGGAGGATGAAGGGTTAAACACTGCGCTGCCGTATTCCACCAGACATCAAAGGGGGAATATAATATAGATTTATTAGTCAATGCGTTTCAGGGCTATATAGACCCAATGATGCTGACCAATCACGGCCATGCCGGGCTGTAATGGCTGCAGAAGGGCCCACAGCCAAACAGCTTGATGATTGGCTGCACTGCTGCCTTTCAACAAGCTTTATTCAGCATCAAACTTGAACACTGAGATCCAGGCGAGGTCAGTCTGAGCACCGGAGGTCTCCGGAACGACCCCCGAACTCTACAGTTTGGGGTCACTCAACCCTGAAGACAAGTGACAGTCTGCTAGGGTAACTAAAAAATTGTATTAAATATAAAAAAAATATCTAAAAATAATTTCAATAAATATAAAAAAATTATACAAATCATTTTAATCAACCCCATTTTCCAAGAGCAAAATTAAATAAAAAATCGAAAAATACATTTTGTATCCCACCCCGTCCCAATACAAAAATAGATAAAAAAGTGAAAATTAATTTTTTTGAGATGGAACGTAAATAATTTTGAATCAAAAACTTTTCCTCGTTAAATAATAATAATTATGATAATAGTATTATAATAATATAATATAATAACAATATAATAATAACGATAATAATAATATAATATAATATAATAATGATAATAATAATATATAATACTGATAAAAATAATAATAATAATAATTATAATTATAATAATATGATAATATTATTATAATAATATAATAATAATATAATAATGATACTAATAATATAATATAATAATGATAATAATACTGATAATACTGATAATAATAATAATAATAATAATAACAATATGATATAATGATAATAATAACAATAATGATAATATAATATGATAATAATAATAATAATAATAATAATAATAAATAAACATGTACAAGATATGTTTAGAATCCCCCCTTCTTCTGCCAATGCAAAAAATAAAATAAATTAATATTAAAGTTGTAGAACAAAATATTTGAATCTCCCCCTTTTCCCAATCTAAAAATTAAAAAAATATAGTATAAGTGTAGCAAAAAAATCCCCATCCTGAGTCACCCCCTTTTCCCAATTTAAAAATAAATTAAATAATACTAAAGTGTAGCAAACATTATTGAGTTGCGTCTCTTTCCCATTACAAAGATAAATAACAAAAAAAGAATATTCTCAGTGTAAAAAAAAAAATAATCATTTTGAATCGCGCCTCTGTTCCTTATGAAATAAAAAAAATAAAGAATTAAATTTAAAACTATAGCAAAAAATATTGAATCCCGCCCCTTTTACCAAATACTAAGATAAATAAATAAAAAAAATATTATCAGTGTAGGAAAAAAAAACAAACATTTTGAATCGCGCCACTTTTCTTAAACAAATGTTTAAGAAAGGAAGAAAAAAATAAAAAAAGAAAAACTAAATTAAAAACTAGCAAAAAAATATTGAATCCCGCCCCTTTTTTCCCAATACAAAGATAAATAATCATAATAAGGCTGGAGGCGCACTGGCTGATCTGCCAGTAAGGGTGGCTTCCTTTTGTGCTGCTGTGTTCGGTGCTGAAGTCTGCCTGTGCTGGATATTAGTGCTGTCCATGGTGCTGAAGTTTCCTCGCCTGGATAGACTGTATGGGTGCCGGACCCAGGAAACAATCTGATTGTTTCCCGGATCCAATTTTGAATGACAGCATGCTGAGAAATTCAGGCGAGCAAACTTCAGCACCATGGACAGCACTAACATCCAGCACAGGCAGACTTCAGCACTGAGGACAGCAACATAAAACGAATCAGGCAGAAACCCTGCTACTAGCTCGCACCACACTCACATGAACACACATGCACACACACTACACATGCACCACAGTCGCACCACACTCGCACCACACACACACACTACAACACACACGCACCACACTCACACCACATACGCATCACACACGCACCACACTCTCATGAACACACATGCACACACTACAGATGCACCACACTCGCACCAAACACATACCACACATGCACCACACTAACACCACACGCGCATCACACACGCACCACACTCTCATGAACACGCATGCACACACTACACACGCACCACACTCGCACCACACACGCACTACAACACACACGCACCACACTCACACCACATGCGCATCACACGCGCATAACACTCTCATGAACACGCATGCACACACTACACATGCACCACACTCGCACCATACACGCACTCAAAAACACACACGCACCACACTCACACCACACACGCACCACATCTCATGAGCACGCATGCACACTACAGATGCACCACACTCGCACCAAACACGCACTACAACACACACGCTCCACACTCACACCACACACGCACCACACTCTCATGAGCACGCATGCACACTACACATGCACCACACTCGCACCACACACGCACTACAACACACACGCACCACACGCGCATCACACGCTCACAACACTCTTATGAACACGCATGCACACACACTACACATGCACCACATTCGCACCCCACACGCACTACAACACACACGCACCACACTCACACCACACGCGCATCACACTCTCATGAACACGCATGCACACACACTACACATGCAACACACTCACACCACACACGCATCACAAGTGCACCACACCCGCACCACACATGCACCACACTCTCATGAACACACATGCACACACACCACACTCTCATGAACACGCATGTACATGCACCACACACGCACAACCATATGGACAGCACTCGCATGACTCTCATGCATCAAAAATGCTGTGTTTTTGATGCATGATTGTGTATTTATTATTATTATTGGGGGGGGCCACACTTTTTATATCAGCCACTATTTCCCAGTATAAAAATAAAGACAACAAAAAACAGTTTTTTACATTTTCCCTAAGTTGCTAGTTTTTCAGGTGTTGGGGACGGAGCGTGTCGGGGGGACTCACTTGCTGGGGACGGGCTGCGCAGGTATCGGGCTTGGACGGACAATACATCATCATCCTCGCCGCCATTCTCAGGCACCACCTGCTCATCGTCCTGATCTCGGCCGGACGCCATGATGGGTCACCCTGAGAAAAAAGAAAAAAAAGCATTGAGAAGGCTGCCCGCTGGGGGGGTAAATAATCAACATGAGGGGCACAAACTGGAGGTGGCATAGCAGGAATCACAGCGCCATCTTGTGGCCAGCAGTGGTACTGGGACACCCCTTGATAAAGCGTCTGCAATACAGGATTGTTCACTATTTCTATAGGGCGGATGATGGAAAGATTCTTCATAAGAAATACAGATATTGCAAAAAAAAAACCTTTTAATTAAAGGGGTTGTCCAGAATTCAGTAAACATGACAGATTTCTATCAAAAACAGCGCCACCCCTGTCTACAGGTTGTGTGTGATATTGCAACTCAGCTCTATACAAGTGAGTGGACCTATGCTGTAATACCACATGCAACCTGTACACAGGGGGGGGCGCTGTTCCTGACAGAGTGCAGTAAAGTTTTATTAATCCTGGACATCCCCTTTAAGCAGTTTACCATTGGGGGCTAATCAGTTATGGGGAAGAAAATAAAAAAAGGCTAGACTGGATACAATTGTAGCAAACCCTCAGATGTGAAGTGTTAGGTCTGTACCAGGCTGTAAACAATCAGGATCTCATACACTGACAGCAAGCAGAGGTCCTGACAAAAAGGAGTAAACTGGGTAAATCTTCATGAAAAGGGGGACGAGCCCTTATTCATTTTATTACTGTTTGCCATATATTATTATAATAGTAATGATGATGATGATGATGGAGGATGATGATTGATGATGATGATGATGGAGGATAATGATTGATGATGATGATGATGGAGGATGACGATTGATGATGTAACTGATGACTGATAATGATCAGGGATAATAATTAATGATTATTGAGTGTAATATTAATGCTTATGTTGATGATCTTTCAGTTCTGTGGCTTTGTACCCACTGACGTTTTCTTATGGTTAGGGTGTGACACCGCGCCGGATCCTGATCCGCTCTTTGATGGACCCAAATGGTGCATGAATGATTCTCTGCCGTGGTTTTGGCTCTCTTGATGGCAGTAATATGACTGTGATCGAGGCTCACAATCTGGCTCGGACTGGCCGGCAGGAGAGCAGGGGAATCCTCCGGTGGGCCCCTGTGCAGTAGAAAGTCACTTTCCCCCAATGTAATCAGTAGTTGGCGCAATACACATTATTACTATGTAGAGATAATGGAATCATCTCATCAAACTCCCCAGTATATTATTACTAGATGGGAGTCCAATGCTATCACATTGGGTGGGCAGTGACATCATGATGGGGACGGGGTCTATGGCACTGGGGGCAGCATTCGCCTCTTCCCCCTGTGCGATCTCTCCCCTGCCCGCTGTTTGTTCCCCCTCGCTCTCTGCCCCCCCCAGTGCTGCTACCATGGTGTGGGCTGAGTGAATGCAGGGTGACCATATTGCGAGCTGAGGTAGTGTGGGGTGAGTGCGGGGTAAGTGTGGTGCGGGGTGAGTGCAGGATGACCGTGGTGCTGAGTGAGTGCAGGGTGACCGTGGTGCAGAGTGAGTGCAGGGTGAGCGCGGGGTGACTGTTGTGCGGGGTGACCATAGTGCGGGCTGAGTGCAGGCTGAATGAGTGTGGGCTGACCATGTTGCAGGCTGAGTGAAGACATGCTGAGTGAGTGCAAGCTAAGTGAGGGTAGGCTGAAGGGTAGGCTGAGTGAGGGCAGGCTGAGTGAGAGCAGGCTGTGGGGGACTGAGTGAGTGCAGGCTGTGGGGAGTTATGAGTGAGTGAAGGCTGTGGGGGGGCTGAAAGAGTGAAGGCTCTGGGGCGATGTGAGTGAGGGTGGTGCGGGGTGAGTGCTGGCTGGGCTGAGAGGGGGTGAGTGAGTGCAGGCTGTGGGGTTGCATGTGAATGAGTGCAAGCTGTGGGGGTGAGTGAGTGCAGGCTGTGGGGGTGAGTGCAGGCTGTGGGGGGGTGAGTGCAGACTAGAGGTAAGTGTGGGCTGAGGGGGTAAGTGAGTGTAGGCTGAGGGGAGGTGAGTGCAGGCTGAGGGGGATGAGTGAGTGCGGGCTGTGAGGGGGATGAATGAGTGAAGGCTGTGAGGGATTGAGTGAAGGCTGTGGGGGCTGAGTACGGTCTGTGGGGGGATGAGTGAATGCACGCTGTGGGGGGTGAGTGTGGGCTGTGCGGGGGTGAGTGTGGGCTGTGGGGGGTTGAGAGTGAAGGCTGTGGGAGACAGAGTGCAGGCTATGGGGGTGTGAGTGCAGGCTGTGGGGGGTGTGAGTGAGGGCTGTAAGGGGCTGAGTGTGGACTGTGGGGGAATGAGTGAGTGCAGGCTGTGGGGGGTGAGTGCGGGCTGTGGGGGGGTGAGAGTGAAGGCTGTGGGAGGCTGAGAGTGCAGGTTATGGGGGTGTGAGTGAGTGAGGGCTGTGGGGGGTGAGTGAGTGCAGGCTGTAGGGGGCTGATTGGGTGAAGGCTGTGGGGTGTGAGTGCAGGCTGTAGGGGGGTGAGTGAAGGCTCTGGGTGGTGTGACTGAGTGAAGGCTGTGGAGGGTGTGAGCGAGTGTGTGCAGTTGGGTGAGTAGGGTCAGTAGGGGGTGAGCAATGAGCAGTGGGGTTATTGGAGGATGAGTGGGGCAGTGGGGGGTGAGCAGGGGCATTGTGGGGTGAGCCGGGGCATTGCCGGGTGAGCAGAGAGAGTGGGTGGTGAGTGGGGGCATTGCAGGGTGAGCAGCGGCACTGGGGGGGTGAGCAGAGGCACTTGGAGATGAGCGGAGGCAGTGGGGGGTGAGCAGGGACATTGCGAGGTGAGCGGGGTCAGTGGGGGGTGAGCAAGGGCATTGGAGGGTGAGTGGGGCAGTGAGGGGGTGAGCAAAGGCAGTTGGGGTGAGCGGGGGCAGTGGGGGGTGAACAGGGGCAGTGAGGGAGAGTGAGGGCAGTGGGGGGTGAGTGGGGATAGTTGAGGCTGACAGGGGCAGTGAGCTGGGGCAGTGGGGGTGAGTGGGGGCAGTTGGGCGTGAGCTGGGGCAGTGGTGGTGAGTGGAGGCAGTTCGGGTGAATGGAGACAGTTGGGGGTGAGTGGGAGCAGTGGGGGTGAGTGGGGGCAGTTGGGGTGAGTGGGGGCAGAGGAGGTGAGTGGGGGCAGTTGGGGGGTGAGCGGGGGCACTGGGGGTGAGCGGGGCCAGTTGGTGGTGAGTGGGGGTAGTTGGTAATGAGCAGTGGGATGGAGAGGCTCCAGTCCACTCCCGCTCACCCCAGCATTCTTCTTACGTTGAAAAGTCAATAGCTGTGGGGGGCGGAGTAAACAGAGGGAGCGTCATAATGGGCGTGACTGAGGACATGCCCACCATATAAAGGCAGTGTCTCAGCCACGCCCATTGTGACACCTCCTCTGTGAACTCCTCCCCTGCGGCTAATGACTTTCTGAGTCAATTCCGCAAGAATAATGCCAGGGTGAGTGGGAGCGTGGAGTGTGGAGTGTGGAGGGGGGGGCGGAGTGGAGTGTGGAGGGGGGAGCCCGGGGGCGAGAGGGCGGAGCGTGGACTGGAGCATGGAGTAGGTAGCGGCTTTTTGTTGTCCTCCCCTGCCAACCTGTGCCATATTAGCATACCCATCATTTGGGCGTGCTAATATGGTGTTGGCACAGGTGACATAGGCGGACATCGGGACGGAAGTGGAGGAGCCAACTCGCAGTTATATATAGAGATATAGAAGCACAGGTAAACGTGTGACGGTGATTTTTGCATGTGGTTGATCAGTGGCCCCAGAGTTCTTGTCAGTGGAGGGCCCCCGCCGCCTGTCTGTCACTGCTCACAATGGCGGTATGAGCAGTCTAATGTGACAGTCAGTAATTATGTTCCTCTCTCTCTCGGTGTCTTCTCCTCCCGATAATCTCTAATTCCACACATCCACATGATTCTGACTTTCCTTCTCTTTGTTTAGTCATCTTCTTTCCCCCGTCAGTGGTGGCGGTGCGGGGATCAGCGGGCCCCTCGCCTCCGGCGGCCCCTCGCCTCGGCTCTTATACACAGACTTTTCATTTCTCAGTTTGAAGTTCGGTTACATTTCATCCCTGATGGAGTCATGAGACGTTCGGCGGTGACACAATGTTCAGGGCCCTCTCCTGCCGCAGGGCTTTTAACAGTCGCCGCCGCCATTCCAGCGAGGGGCCGCGCTTTGTCAAGACATCTGAAGAGCCAGACAGAGAGGACGATCTTCAAAGCGACACATGGCGGGGACTCGTCTCCAGCCCTGGGATGTGAAGTCAAGCTGTTCTTATGAGCCAAGGGCCTCGTTCTGTGAGCGCCGAATGACCGTAGAGGGATGCCGGGCAGAGAGGAGGCATAAATACTTGTCAGCGCGGGCACAGGGCCGAGCAGCAGAATCAATCACCCCCAGAGGAACCGAAGCACCGCACCGCAGCAGAATGTGAACAGCAAAGTAATGCGACCCCTGGTACCGGTGAGCAGAGGACGGCTGAGCGCGGGCATTCAGTAAAACTGCATCAACCAGTAGTCATCATTTCACAATGCTGGGCATGATATGCAGAGCAATAGGGGGCACATAAGAAAAAGAGTTCCCTGAAAACACCCACAAGGAGAAATGCCCCCAGGCAACTCTAACCCCCAACCCTTAACACCTAACCATAACACCCTGCCTACCTGTAAACCTTAATATCTAACCCTTATGGTACCTTTACACGCCGCCACAACAGGATGGATACAACCCGCTACAGGCTACAAATGTAGCTTGTGGCGCCAATATCGCCCGTAGTAGCGGCGTCTGAAGACGGGACGACACAGCCGGCTACAGATACATCTGTATCCATGCACTGCCCATAAACAGATGGCTACATCGCCGATTGTAGCGAGCTGTATCGGCGTGTAAAGAACCCACAGAAGGGAACTGTGGACACCAGGCGATGTACCTGGTATGTAGCTGGGGCGTGACACAGCCTCCGGGATACCGCGCCCCTTCAGTGATCATTGGTGGAAGCTCCTGCATTACGATTGGTTGTCGCTGCACAGGGCGGCATATTTAAGGAGCTGAGCAGTCACACTACACAATTGCTCGAGCGTCATGTATTACTCAGCCTCCTGCGATGCCTGCCCAATCAGGATGTTATGGCTTTGTCCTATCATCGTACGGACGTCTCATAATCCACAATTGTGGCACGCCTATGTGCTGTCCCTGCTGCACCAGGTCCGCCCATAGTAGCTGGTTATAGCGGTGTGTAAATGAGCTACAGATGGCTACTTGAGACTCCCGGCGATGTATCTAGCTGTAGATGTAGCGTAGCGTAGCGCATCTTGTGGCGGCGTGTAAAGAGGGTGCGTTTCCCGTTTGTAACCGTTTGGGCGTGCTCGTGCACGTGAAGTAGCCGTTGGTATCCATCCTCCAGTAGCGGCGTGTAAAGGGCCCCTAATGGTACCTTTACACGCCGCCACAACAGGATGCATACAACCCGCTACAGGCTACAAATGTAGCTTGTCGCGCCAATATCGCCCATAGTAGCGGCGTCTGAAGACGGGACGACACAGCCGGCTACAGATACATCTGTATCCGTGCACTGCCCATAAACAGATGGCTACATCGCCGATTGTAGCGAGCTGTATCGGCGTGTAAAGAACCCACAGAAGGGAACTGTGGACACCCGGCGATGTAGCTGCAATGTAGCTGAGGCGTCACCCAGGCTCCGTGTTACCGCGCCCCATCTGCGATCATTGGAGGAAGCTCCTGCGTTGCGATTTGTTGTCGCCGCACAGGGCGGCATATTTAAGGAGCTGACCAGTCACACTACGCAATTGCTCGAGCGTCAAGTATTAATCAGCCTCCTGCGCTGGCTGCCCAATCATGGTATTATTGCTTTGTCCTATCAGCGTACGGACGTCTCGTCATCCACAATTGTGGCACGCCTATGTGCTGGCCCTGCTGCACCAGGTCCGCCCATATTAGCTTGTTGTAGCGGTGTGTAAATGAGGTACGGTGCTCTACAGAAGGTGACTTGAGGCACCCGGCGGTGTATCCAGAGATAGATGTCACGTAGCGTAGCGCACCTTGTGGCGGCGTGTAAAGGTGGTGCGGGTACCGTTTGTAACCGTTTGTGCGTGCTCGTACATGTGAAGTAGCTGGTTGTATCCATCCTCCAGTAGCGGCGTGTAAAGGTACCCTAAGGGTACCTTTACACGCCACTACTGGAGGATGGAAACCACCGGGTGTCTCACGTGCACTAGCACGTTCCAACGGTTGCAAAGGGTACCCGATACTGCCTTTACACGCTGCTACACGGTGCGCTACGCTACGTGACATCTATCTCTGGATACACCGCCGGGTGCCTCAAGTCACCTTCTGTAGAGCACCGTACCTCATTTACACACCGCTACAGAAGGATTACGAGACACCCGTACGATGATTGGACAATGCAATAACATCATGATTGGCCAGCCAGCGCAGGAGGCTGACTAATACATGACGCTCGAGCAATTGTGTAGTGACTGGTCAGCTCCTTAAATATGCCTCCCTATGCAGCGACAACCAATCGTAACGCAGGAGCTTCCTCCAATGATCGCTGATGGGGCGCGGTATCCCGGAGGCTGTGTCACGCCCCAGGGAGTTATCTAGGTAACGAAAAAACCTTACCCTACCTCATTTACACGCCGCTACCATCGGGTTGAAACCAACCTGTTTTAGAGCACTGCTCTGAAACAGGTGCCGCAAGTGACGGGTGGCAGCAACCTACTTTACACGCCGCTACCTCGAGTTGATTTGACGGTGCAAGATACATTTGTCTCCGACACCCGGTTGTTTCCAACCTTCTGTAGCGGCGTATAGAGGTACCATAACTTCCTTGACACAGATTATAAGGTGGGATTTGCTTTTAGTACCCTACGTTACACTCACTTACCTCCCCTCTGGTGACTCAGGACAGATGAGGTCATGGGATGAGGCTGCAGTTCCCAAAAAAATCATAAAATCCCGTCTTCTGGGCCATCTCCACTCCTGAGAGCCCCTCACAGAAGATATTCCCGTCATATTTCCTATTATGAATTTATATTTTCACGACAAGAAACATGGCTTGGCTATTCTTATCTAACTGGCCTATATTAATTAGGGGCTAAAAAGTATGTCCCCCAATTAAAGTAAAATATGGATTACCTGCATCCCAAAAGCCCGAGGCCAAAGATAGGCGCCATATCTGTGTCAGTTATGTACAGCGTGTCGTGGAAACCCATATTTAGGGAGAGCTTTTAGGGTGGACACAATGGGATTAAACCTCATTGATGGATGGAGACGAGACATGAGACATCACGTGTCGCAGGCAGAGTCTGTCTGTGGCTCTAACACCCCCAGGATTTATTAGCTTCAGAAAGCAAAACTACAGACGTCGCATAACAATGAAAGTAATGATTGTAAACAATAATGAAGCCAGATATCAAATATTAACCTTAGGAAGTGTAATATTTATAATTTCCCACTGGTGCCGATATATGTAATGATATCACTGTGATGTCCCAGACGCTCTCCGTCTATCAGCTCACACACAGCAGGCGCTGGGTCTCACTCTGCAGGGGGTCGTAGACCTAGAATTGGGAGAAGACCTAGGACCAGCTCTAAGGGCGGCGCCAAACATTGGGCTTATTATATTCTCATGACAATCATTGTTTAGATCGGATCCATCACAATCCACAATATGCAAAATAAGTAAGAAAAAAACGGATCCTTTACAAATGAAAGAAGAACGGAGGCTAAATAGGGATTGGTTACCGGATCCGTTCTCCATAGGCTCCAATGTTAAACAAAATGGATCCAGCAGAAATCAATATTTTAAAAAAGGACAAAAAAGTTGTGTTTGCAGAATAGATTGTGCTGGATCCAATTGAAGGGCAGAGACACTTAGGCGAGCTGCATGTGAGTATCTCGCATTCATCTCACATGAGTCACCCGACCCAGACGCTGGCTCTCTGAACGGGAGCATAAAGCTGCCTGTGTTTCTATGGAGCTCCATGCTCCCGTTCATAGAGGTAGGAGCCAGGCTGGGTGACTCATGTGAGATGCATGTGAAATACTTACATAAGTCTCGCATGACTCTCCTGGCACGGCCGCTACTTCTCTAGGCAAGAGCATGTCCCCTCCATAAAAACACAAGCAGCTGACACCCCCATTCAGAGAGCAGGAGTCGGGCTGGGTGACTCATGCGAGATACATGCAAAATACTTGCATGAGTCTTGCATGACACACCCGGCATTGTCACCACCTCTCTGGACTGGAGTGTCAGCTACTTGTGTTTCTAAGGAGGGAACATGCTTTTGTCCAGAGAGGCAGTAGCCATGTGGGGGATTTATATGAGACTCATGCGAGTATCTTGTATGCATCTCACATGAGTCACCCAGCCCGTCTCATGCTTCACTGAACAAGAGTGTGTCCACTCCATAGAAACATAAGCAGCTGATGCTCCAGTCCAGAAAGGTGGTGACCATGCCGGGTGAGTCATGCAAGACTCATGTGAGTATCCCGCTTAGTGTGTCTCTGCCCACATAGATGATTACTGGACATGAGAAATTTGGGAAATTTAATTTCTTATTAACAATTTTCTGCTTTTCCAAAAATGAAGCTTGAAATAAAAAAAAGTTACACAATTTCTCTGCGGTTTGAAGATCTCTGTGGTCAGTGAATGAGGACGCCCTTGTCTATACAGTTGTGGCCAAAAGTATTGACCCCCCTGCAATTCTGTCAGATAATCCTCAGTTTCTTCCTGACAATGATTGCAATCACAAATTCTTTGCTATTATTATCTTCATTTAATTTGTCTTCAATGAAAAAACACAAAGAGAATGAAGCAAAAAGCAAAACATTGATTATTTCACACAAAACTCCAAAAATGGGCCGGACAAAAGTATTGGCACCCTCAGCCTAATACTTGGTTGCACAACCTTTAGCCAAAATAACTGCGATCACCCGCTTCCGGTAACCATCAATGAGTTTCTTACAATGCTCTGCTGGAATTTTACACCATTCTTCTTTGGCAAACTGCTCCAGGTCCCTGATATGTGAAGGCGCCTTCTCCAAACTGCCATTTTTAGATCTCTCCACAGGTGTTCTATGGGATTCAGGTCTGGACTCATTGCTGCCACCTTAGAAGTCTCCAGTGCTTTCTCTCACACCATTTTCTAGTGCTTTTTGAAGTGTGTTTTGGGTCATTGTCCTGCTGGAAGACCCATGACCTCTGAGGGAGACCCAGCTTTCTCACACTGGGCCCTACATTATGCTGCACAATGTGTTGGTAGTCTTCAGACTTCATAATGCCATGCACACGGTCAAGAGTCCAGTGCCAGAGGCAGCAAAGCAACCCCAAACCATCAGGGAACCTCCGCCATGTCTGACTGTAGGGACCGTGTTCTTTTCTTTGAATGCCTCTTTTTTCTCCTGTAAACTCTATGTTGATGCCTTTGCCCATAAATCTCTACTTTTGTCTCATCTGACCAGAGAACATTCTTCCAAAATGTTTTAGGCTTTCTCAGGTAAGTTTTGGCAAACTCCAGCCTGGCTTTTTTATGTCTCGGGGTAAGAAGTGGGGTCTTCCTGGGTCTCCTACCATACAGGCCCTTTTCATTCAGACGCCGACGGATAGTACGGGTTGACACTGTTGTACCCTCGGACTGCAGGGCAGCTTGAACTTGTTTGGATGTTAGTCGCGGTTCTTTATCCACCATCCGCACAATCTTGCGTTGAAATCTCTTGTCAATTTTTCTTTTCCGTCCACATCTAGGGAGGTTAGCCACAGTGCCATGGGCTTTACACTTCTTGATGACGCTGCGCACGGTAGACACAGGAACATTCAGGTCTTTGGAGATGGACTTGTAGCCTTGAGATTGCTCATGCTTCCTCACAATTTGGTTTCTCCAGTCCTCAGACAGTTCTTTGCTCTTCTTTCTTTCCTCCATGCTCAATGTGGTACACACAAGGACACAGGACAGAGGATGAGTCAACTTTAATCCATGTCAACTGGCTGCAAGTGTGATTTAGTTATTGCCAACACCTGTTAGGTGCCACAGGTAAGTTACAGGTGCTGTTAATTACACTAATTACAGAAGCATCACATGATTTTTCTAACAGTGCCAATACTTTTGTCCACCCCCTTTTTTATGTTTGGTGGAATTAGATCCAATTTGGCTTTAGGACAATTCTTTTTGTGTTTTTTCATTGAAGACAAATTAAATGAAGATAATAATACCAAAGAATTTGTGATTGCAATCATTTTGAGGAAGAAACTGAGGACTATCTGACAGGATTGCAGGGGTGTTAGTACTTTTGGCCACAACTGTATACAATGTATCCAGTGTGGACAATGCTCTGTGCTCTCCCGACTGATACATTGTAACAAATCATCAGAGAGGTGTGTTCAGCTCACAGAGCGTTGTTCACACTGGACACAATTGTCTCCACTTCTCAGCTGTCTCCTGTAGGTTGTGTCCCCAGTGTGACTGACTACTCTTACTGTATAAGGCGTCTTATGGTAGCCATATTGGTTGTCACCTATCTTTGGCTAGGGTCACACTTGCGTCCGCCCCTGAGCATACAGGATCCGGCAGAAATTTAGCTTCTAGCAGCAGGTAACGCTATGCGCTGGGGCCCGCCAGGCTATTGATGCCTATGGCAAACGGACGCTTACCACAGCCGCCGTCTCCACAGAGATCTCCAGGATATGTGCTTTTGCAGAGCGCACAAGAAATGTTGTTTGCAGCGTTTCCTGTGCGCTCTGCAAAAGCACATATCCTGGAGATCTCTGTGGAGTCGGCGGCTGTGGTAAGCGTCCGGTTACCATAGGCTAGGGTCAGACTTGCGTCATGCATTTGCTAAGTGCAGGGCCGTATTTGCCATTAGGCACTTGTAGGCACGTGCCTAGTGCGGAGCTATTCAGAGGGGGGCGGCGTCTCAGTGTTTCCTTTTTTTTTTTTTTTCCTCTCTTGTCCTCGGTCGTCCGGGCGTTAAGCCCTGCCCCCTCATACCCCCCCTGTCGTCATCAGGCCCGCCGCCCGCCCACCTCACCCAGGTCTGCAGCTGGGTGGTAAGCCCCGCCCCCTCTTCTCCCCCCCTCGTTCGTGATCATCAGGCCCGCTGCCCGCCCACCTCACCCAGCCTGCAGCAGCCAGACCCGCCGGAAAGGAGAAGGAGGGGCCCGCCGCGGAGGAGATCATGTCAGAGAGCGGGGGGGGGGCGGTCCGACCCAGATGGCATGCGTGTGGCGGCGGCGGCGGCAGAAGAAGAGATGGGATTCCTGCCCGGGCAGCACATGCGGCGGTGGCTCAGGCCGCGCTGCGCCGGGTAACTGTGAGGAGCAGGCGGCAGGGCTCACCTCCAGTGGCTGGGAACAGCTGAAGATAGGGTGCAGGGATGGGGCACAGGGATATGGATGAGGCACAGGGGTGCAGGCATGGGGCACAAGGATATGGATGAGGATGGGGTATAGGGGTGCAAGGATGGGGCACAGGGGTGCTGTGATATGGATGGGGTGCAGGGATGGGGCACAGGGGTGCAGGGATGGGGCACAGGGGTGTTGGGATGGGGCACAGGGGTGCAGGGATATGGATGGGGCACAGGGGTGCAGGGATGGGGCGCAGGGGTGCTGGGATGGGGCGCAGGGGTGCTGGGATGGGGCGCAGGGGTGCTGGGATGGGGCACTGGGATATGGATGGGGCACAGGGGTGCTGGGATATGGATGGGGCACAGGGGTGCAGAGATATAAATGGGACAGGGGTGCAGGGATATGGATGTACATGTGGCGCCCCGCAACGAGTGCGTCACAGGAGGGTATTGCAGCCATAAAAGCAGCCGCAATATTCTCTGACACAGCAGTGACCTGGTTAATTTAGAAATCCAACCCAGCATGCATCACCTAGAACAGAGGGCCAATCCTAGGTCCTGGTGGGCGGAGTGCTAGGGTAGTGCAGGAGAACAGACACAATAATCTAGTCAGAGAAAGAGAATAATCTAGAACCTGACAAGAGCAGACTAGAACTTGGAGAGGAGCGGGGGCTCCGCACCCCGTGCGGGCCCCTGGGCCGTCACCGGTCGGGTGTCAGCACCTGAGGCCTTAACCACCGGGATTGGGTATTTCTACACGGGTTCCAAAAGACTCCCGTGCCCACAACTCACAGCCGGTTCACTGGTACCGAAGCTGGCAGCAGTTCACCTCTGCTACGCGAACCAGAAGAGTGGAGGAGCAGCTTTACAGGAGCACCCCACCACCAGCCAACTTCCAGTCATCTAACCAGCGGTGTACCCACTGAGGGATCCAAGGCTCCCCAAAGCATCCAGAACGTACATCATGGATAGGGCATTGAAGCAGCCTCCCCGTACCCGATCTGGTATTCCTGGGCGACATTGGCAATCACTTAGTTAGGAATGGAGGAGCACTACGGATTTCTAAGGGACACCATCACTGCTGAGTCCACCCGGTCTACTACTCAACCACTGTATACCATGTACTGCCTGCTGGTTACAGTAAAGACCCGTTATAGAGACTTTTTGTGTCCGTGCTTCCTTATGAACTGTCCGTCCGCACTAACAGGTAACCGCAGCTGCCGCACAACATCTTGAGCAGCTCCAGCCTCCGGGGAACACCGCTCAGCCTGTGGGGAGCGTAACATCTTGCTGCTGTCCATCCCCCGGGGGTTCCGCAGCGTCGGTAGCCCTTACCGAACTACTCATAGGTGGCGTCACGAATAAAACAAATTAAACCCCTTTTAATCTGTTCCCGCAAGACGTCTTCACTTTTGATCTGCACTACACCGGGCCCCACTACCGGCAGGCGCGGTCCACCCGTGACAAGGAAGGAGAAGAATCGCCTGTATCAACCGGAGTCAGCCGGCCGCGGTGAGTCAGAAAATGCGTCACGAACAGGATACGAGCAGGCCCGTTACCCAACGGGTATATTGTGCTTAAAATGGACTTTATTGTCTACAATTGGACTTTGTTCGTCCCTAAAAGAACTTTCCCGCCTTTTCACCATTGGGCCAAGATGGCGCCCAAGATGGCGTTCCCGCCACAAGAAGCCGCCACGTGCAAGCCCAGGAGTGAGTCAACCCCCCCCTCATCGTGGGAGGGCTAAAGACAAAAGGCGCCAAACTCTTTGTCCGCCATGATTGCTCGAATCAACCATGGGGCGGACCCCAAAGACTTTTCCCACGATTGGACTACAAAAGCCCAGAGGAAATGGGAGTGTCACAGACACACAGACGGAATTCCTGACCAGCTCAACCAGAACGTCTTACCGGTTGAACGGGTGTGGTTTCCCTCCAAGAAGAGAATGGCCAGCACGAGACTCCAAGACCTAATGCGGGAGGTCGAGGCGGAGGCCAGAGCAGCCATAGGCCAACCGGGTCCGGATCCTGCCCTTACCATAGACGGCAGCCCCGACTTCTGGCTAGAGGCTCTACAAGACCTCCGGGTGCGACTACTCGAGACAGTGGAATGGACGATTCGCAGCTGGAGCGCGACCCTAGGCAGACGACTACACCACGCGATGCAGCAGAGCCGACCGGGTACAGCTTCTCCAGGCCCAGACGACATCGCCAGCTTTTCAACAGCCTCACCGTCGCCCACCACCTGTCCTGCTTCGTCACCGGAGCCCATAGACTGTGTTATTCCAGTGAGGACCACAGCTAGACCCGTTCCAGCGGACGAAACCGCAGCCGACCCCGTTCCAGAGCCGGAGCTTCCAATACGCTCCCACGAAGAAGCTGACATCTACCTGGTTCCACCTGCGGAACCCGCGACTAGTTTCCACACTACCGAGACTGTCGCCTGTTTCTCCCCTGAGCCGGAGGCCTCCTCTGCAACTACAGAGGCCTACCTGGTGACCGGGATCGAAACACCACTTCCCGCTGCTACAGAAGAAGAGGCAGGCAGCCTGGAAGTCCTGCACAACGACCCCGAGGAGAACTTTGCAGCACAGCCACCCACCGATCCAGAGGATTCCATCCCATCGTCTTCGCCAGCCGAGCAGCCCGACATAGTCATCGAGGAGGATGACGAGGAGACCTACAGTCCAGCTGAGGATCTCTACACCGGGTTCGCCTGGGGAGACACAAGGAACCCTTCTGCCGGGCGATCAGCTCGGGTGCACTGGTCGGGTGCCGCCGCAACAGTATCTTCTCCGGTTCCGTTGAACCGGGCTCCACTCCAGACTGCCCACCAAGCTCGAGCGGTTCAACAACCAGCACGCCGTAGTGACTTTATCCACACGCCGCATCACTCCGACAAAGAGGTACGTCGTATCCGGAGAGACGAGTGGCACACTCGACTGCAAGCCAACATGCAGGCTCGCGCCGAGGCCTGCCGCCAATCTCCATTACCTGAACAATTCCGTAAAACCGGGCGGGTAAGCACATTTAACTTGTCCACCGGGTGGGGATTCGTAAGGGAGGAGGGTGTGAGTACTGAAGTGTTTGTGGGGCGCCGTGATGTGGAATCGCACCTACCGCGAGGCCATCCAAGCCGAGACTTGTATAGAGGGGACATAGTAACCTATGAGCGCCATATATGCCGTGATGGGTGGTTCGCTATACGAGTCCGGAACACTGCCATTCATCAGTGACTTAAGTTGTTGTTTGAACTTTGCTATTAAAAGAGACTTCTTCCTGTTTGCACCGTAACACCGCGACTTGGCGGCTACAGCCTGAACTTTTATTCTAAGGACAGCCGACCGCCCGCCGGGTCCGCGCAAAGTGTTAACCTGTTTATTTACCTTTTCACTTTTATGCATACAATGACTTGTCATTAATAAAAGTGTATTACCTGTTATAAAATATAAAAACCTCTGTAATGTGGGTAGTGTGACGCTTGGGGACAAGCGTATTCAACCAAGGGGGAGTATGGCGCCCCGCAACGAGTGCGTCACAGGAGGGTATTGCAGCCACAAATGCAGCCGCAATATTCTCTGACTCAGCAATGACCTGGTTAATTTAGAAATCCAACCCAGCATGCATCACCTAGAACAGAGGGCCAATCCTAGGTCCTGGTGGGCGGAGTGCTAGGGTAGTGCAGGAGAACAGACACAATAATCTAGTCAGAGAAAGAGAATAATCTAGAACCTGACAAGAGCAGACTAGAACTTGGAGAGGAGCGGGGGCTCCGCACCCCGTGCGGGCCCCTGGGCCGTCACCGGTCGGGTGTCAGCACCTGAGGCCTTAACCACCGGGATTGGGCATTTCTACACGGGTTCCCAAAAGACTCCCGTGCCCACAACTCACAGCCGGTTCACTGGTACCGAAGCTGGCAGCAGTTCACCTCTGCTACGCGAACCAGAAGAGTGGAGGATCAGCTTTACAGGAGCACCCCACCACCAGCCAACTTCCAGTCGTCTAACCAGCGGTGTACCCACTGAGGGACCCAAGGCTCCCCAAAACATCCAGAACGTAAATCATGGATAGGGCATTGAAGCAGCCTCCCCGTACCCGATCTGGTATTCCTGGGCGACATTGGCAATCACTTAGTTAGGAATGGAGGAGCACTACGGATTTCTAAGGGACACCATCACTGCTGAGTCCACCCGGTCTACTACTCAACCACTGTATACCATGTACTGCCTGCTGGTTACAGTAAAGACCCGTTATAGAGACTTTTTGTGTCCGTGCTTCCTTATGAACTGTCCGTCCGCACTAACAGGTAACCGCAGCTGCCGCACAACATCTTGAGCAGCTCCAGCCTCCGGGGAACACCGCTCAGCCTGTGGGGAGCGTAACATCTTGCTGCTGTCCATCCCCTGGGGGTTCCGCAGCGTCGGTAGCCCTTACCGAACTACTCATAGGTGGCGTCACGAATAAAACAAATTAAACCCCTTTTAATCTGTTCCCGCAAGACGTCTTCACTTTTGATCTGCACTACACCGGGCCCCACTACCGGCAGGCGCGGTCCACCCGTGACAAGGAAGGAGAAGAATCGCCTGTATCAACCGGAGTCAGCCGGCCGCGGTGAGTCATACACAGGAGTGGTCCGGGTGCCTGGTGCCGAGTGCAGGCGAGCTGGACACCGGGAGCCGCAGAGGAAGAAGCTGCCAGGATGAGGGATCCGGAATCAGGAGCGTGGAGTCAGGTAAGGCGCTGTTACAGCTGAAGATAGCAGCCTGGGGGGGACAGAATGGAATAGATGGATGGATGGGGCGGCCTGGAAGAAGGGGCAGAATGGGATGGATGCATAGATGGGGCGGCCTGGAAGAGGGGGCAGAATAGAAGGATGGGGCAGCCTGGAAGAGGGGGCAGAATAGGATGAATTAATGGATGGACGAGGCGGCTTGGAAAAGGGGACAGAAGATGGGTGGATGGGGGAGAAGGTAAATGGAACGTAGGGGAGAAGCTACATGGATGAGGGAGAGGCTGCGTGGAACATGGGAGGGGAGAGGCTGCATGGAAAATTGGAAGGGTATGGGGGGGGGGAGAGTATGAACTGCATGGGCATATGGGGGGTGAACAGTATGGGATATGTGGAAGGAGGATGAGCAGTATGGCATACACATTTATATAGGGAACGTACTGTTCTGGTGATGTATTGATGGTGGTTCTGTTTATGTATTATTTTATTGATGGTGGTTTTGGTCATGTACTGACGGGTTATAGTGATGATGTATTATTGAATTGATGGGGGTTCTGATGATGTATTGACTGGTTTTGGTGATGTATTACTGTATTGACAATGGTTCTGGCAATATAATGACAGGGGTTCTAGTAATGTGTTATTGTATTGCCGGTGGTTTTGGTGATGTAGTCATGTGGATGTTGTAATCTTTAACTTAACAGACTAGATCCTAAAACATTATAGACATTGCTTCCGGATTATCAACGACCAAAGGGCGGCAGCTGCGGCAAATTTTTCGACCGCCCCGGTCGCCACAAACAGTTGCTACGCCTCTGCCCGGGCGGGCGGCAGCACATTCCCGACAGACAGGCAGCAGCTGAGCTCAGCTATGTTTGAGTCAGCAGCGCCGCCACCCGCCAGGCGTGTGTGAAGGTGCAACATGGGCCGGGGCAGGGGGCATCAATCATCATGCATCAGATTCATGATGCATCATCATTGAAGGTGGATAGGCGGGGAGGTGCTGCGGCAGGCATCAAGTACAGTGATGTGCACAGCACAACAACAACCCACAAGTGTGTACTAGGAGTCTGTAACCAGCCAGCCCCAGCTGAGCCAGCAGGAGGAGGGAGGGAATCAGCAGTCAGGAGGACATAGGCAGCATGGCATGCTGGCAGCAGCAGCATTGAATGGACCCTCTGGGTAAGGCCCCCGGCCTTTACCCCCTCCCCCCATATGTATCTATGC
This sequence comes from Allobates femoralis, assembly GCA_033576535.1. Taxonomy (NCBI): domain Eukaryota; kingdom Metazoa; phylum Chordata; class Amphibia; order Anura; family Aromobatidae; genus Allobates; species Allobates femoralis. The sequence goes on along the minus strand of JARQOC010000002.1, from coordinate 8,405,475 downwards.
AATGCTAGGTATGTGTGGGCCGCTCCCATCCCCAACATATGCCTGCAGCGCCCACAGCCCCAGTTATGTGTGGGCTGCTCTCATATGTATCTATGCATTGCTGCAGCAGCCCCAGTTGTGTGTGGGCCGCTAGCATCCCCCACATGTCTATGAAATGCTGCAGCGCCCCCAGCCCCAGGTATGTGTGGGCCGCTCCCACCCCCCACATTATGTATCTATGCAATGCTGCAGTGCCCCCAGCCCCAGTTATGTGTGGGCCGCTCCCATCTTCCCATATCTATGCAATGCTGCAGCGCCCCAGCCCCGGGTCTGTGTGGGCTGCTCCCATCCCCCCTATCTATGCACTGCTGCAGGCTGCTGCAGCCCAAGCCTGTGTGGGCCGCTATCACCCCCCCCATATGATATAGGGGTAGGGGGGTCAGGATGACAGCAGCCCACACACAGACCTTGGCTGCAGCAGGCACTGCAGCATTGCATACATATGGGGGGGATGGGAGTGAGTGGCCCACACAGACCTGGGCTGCAGCAGCCTGCAGGCACTGCAGCATTGCATAGCTAGGGGGTGGAGGATGGGAGCAACCTACACAGACCTGCTGTAACATGCTATGTGGGAGAGAGCTGGCCCATAGCCCTGCAGCATACCAAATAGGAGGGGGGTGACCCACAGACATGAGGCATGGGCTGTGGAGTCAGAGTCGCAACCCAAATGGACTGACTCCAACTACTAAAATATATAACAACAAATTGGGTATAGTGGTTCAATGTAAAATGTGCTGAGTTTATTAATGTTATGAATTATTTTTATGTTCTTTCTAAAGACCTTTATTCTTGTATTACAATAACGTTTAAAACCTGATGTTACCATTGTTCTACAATAATTAAGGATAGGATCAGACAAGTGTCAGCCTTTTCGCTGACGGATCCGTGTAAAACTTAGAATTCTGCAGCTTGAGCGCAAGCGTTAACGTGCTGTAACTCTGGGTTCCGGCTGCCCATATATCCCTACGGTTACCGATCTCCCATCGCAGCCGGCCGCTTCACACAGAAGTCCCGGATATGTGCTATTTCTAAGCCCACACAGAAACACGGTTTGCAGTAACGGATATATACGCAGCCTGAACACATCGTTACACCACGTTAACGCTTGCGCTCAGGCTGCAGAATTCTAAGTTTTACACGGATCCGTCAGCGAAAAGGCTGACACTTGTCTGATCCTATCCTTACCAACTCCACAGCCCTGTTTACAGCATGCTATATGCTGTAGGGGGCTTACACAGACCTGCAGCATGCTGTTTGAAGTCCTGTTGGGTTTTGCCCGCGGAGTCAGACTTCTCTGCCTCTTCTCTATGCACTGACCTGTCAGATGCAGTGTAGATCACGCTCCTACGCCAATTCTAACAGTTCTGTGTGTACAAGTGGCGCAGAAGTCCCGCTCTGCAGGCAAAATCCAACATGACTGCAAACACTGATAGTAAGAAAGTAGAGTTTTTAAATCACTCCTGCAGCCCCTTCACAGGTGCCACAATATAGTACATGTGTAGAATCACATTTTCACACATTAAGTCCTCTTTCACTTTCGTGCCTCCAGCATGTGTGCAAGTCCATGCTGACACATGTCAGAAGCACGAACATACGGTCCAGACAGCAATGTTCCTCTATGGCCTCCCTTCACATGTGCGCATGCATTGATTAACATCGGTCTGACTGCAATGTGAGAAAATCACACATTGCACTCATCCGAGTTTCACGCCAGTGTGTCCATACTCTAATACTAAAATCCATATAGTAATCCTACAATGTCTGCTGGACATGGTATGGGGAGGGTGTATGGCTCAGTTAGTACACTCCATACTTCTTGTTATTAACCAGTTAATGCTCTGTTGTCCACCACACTGCAGTGTCAAAAGAGGACGACAGTGAGACAAGCAGCAACACGGCGTCAGAGAGTCCCTGACCTCAAAATAGAAGATCCTCAGATCCCGGTATTGTGACGACATATGAAGAAATATTTTTTTACATTTACATTACACTATGAACTCCACAGCACTTTACATACATCATCAACACTGTCCCCATTGGGGCTCACAATGAAAACATCCTACCAGTATGTCTCATATTGTATATCGCCTTTCTTTGAGATCACCTTCACAAATATTGCATTTATTGCACTTGTCAGGTTTTGGACATTTTAAGGTTTCATTTGTTTGGAGGATGTCAGAATTGACTCCCAGAGCTGCTGGTTTGATGGTTAATGTCTAACAGCATCTTAGATTTTTTTTGCTTAATGGTACTTCCAAGTTTCTCAATAGGGCTGAGATCAGAGGAGACTGGTAGCCACACCATGGTTTTCTCTATTTCTATGTCCATAGCAGCCAATTACTCAGGGCTATGCTCTGTACCAAGAGATGGTGCATTGTCATGCATGGGGGTGATTTTGTACGAAGAAAAAAAGTGGTCAGTCTAAAAGTATATATACTTTGCCGTGGTCCTTTTCACGCCTTCATGGACCCTATAGGGGCAAACTAGCTCTCTCCACATGATTACGACCCAAAACATGACTTCCACCTCCTTGCTGATGTCACAGCCTTTTTGGGACACGGTGGTGGTCATCTAGCAACCATCCACTACTCCAACCATAATGGGAACCTCTCAGCTCCTTTTAGCCCCTCCTATCACTACTCTGCACCTTGCTAGTTCATCCCTAACCATCCAAAAGATGATTTATCACCTTATTGTTGCCTTTTGCACATAAACAAATTAAAATCATTAAAAGATTTTACTCTTTGTATTTATTTCAAAGCAGTCTGTCTGCGGGGGGCGTGGCACGACGGGGGGCGTGGCACGACGGGGGGATGTGGCGCGTCGGGGGGGGGGGCGGCGGCACCGCTGACAGTGCCTAGGGCGGCAGGAACTCCAAATACGGGCCTGGCTAAGTGCATGTGCTATTTTCATGTGCAAATGATAAAAATGCATGTATTAATGCACCCATTGACTCCAATGCAAAAAACGCTTTGCAAAAGTGCAATGCGTTTGACGCTATGCGTTTTTGCAAGTGCACCAAAGAACGCGGTATGGCTAGAGTCACATTTGGGAGCTTGCATCCATTGGAAAAACACATGCGTTTTTTTAACATGGGAGTCCATGGGAAACGCATGCGCAAAAAATGAACATACATGCCATGAAAGTGGCAAGGGGAAGAAAAGGATCCTTTAAGGCTAGGGTCACATTTGGGAGCTTGCATCCGTTTGAGGGATGCATTAAAGGATCCTTTTCTTCCCCTTGCCATTTTCATGGCATGTATGTTCATTTTTAGCGCATGCATTTCCCATAGACTCCCATGTTAAAAAAAATGCATGCTTTTTTTCAAAAGTACCAAAAAATGCTGCATACTGTGTTTTTTTGTGCACTTGCAAAAATGCATAGCGTCAAACGCATTCCACTTTTGCAATGCGTTTTTTTTTGCATTGGAGTCTAAGGGCGCGTTAACGTATGCGTTTTTCAACATTTGCACATGAAAATTGGTCATGCATTTAGCAAATGTATGACACAAGTCTGACCCTAGCCTTAGTCCTGGAATAGAAAAACATATCAGCCTTATTCCACAATCCGTTGTCTAAAGTTTGTGTCTAATACTGAAGTTCAGCTCCCAGAGCTGCAATATCGCACAGCCTCTAGATATGGTGGACATTGCTTTTGGAAGAAGGCAGCATTGTCTTTTTTTCAATCCTGGACAACCCCTTTAATGATACAATGAAGACTGCTCCTCTGGGGAGGAGTAACCAGCACAGATTGTTACCACCCAGAATCAAAGCAGATGGGACCAATAAGGCAAAGTACCAAGAATACACTGACAATTGGTACAAGCTCTTATCTTCCCCTCACTATCAGGATTCCTCAGGGTTCAGTCTTAGGTCTTTTCCTCTTCCTATCAGGATTCAGTCCTAGGTCCCCTTCTCATAGTGTCGGGATTCAGTCCTAGGTCTCCTCCTCTTACTGTTGGGGTTCCTCAGGGCTCAGTCCTAGGTCCCCTCCTCTTACTGTTGGGGTTCCTCAGGGTTCAGTCCTGGGTCCCCTGCTCTTACTGTTGGGGTTCCTCAGGCCTCAGTCCAAGATCTCTTCCTCATACTGTCAGGGTTCCTCAGGGTTCAGTCCTAGGTCTCCTCCTCTTACTGTTGGGGTTCCTCAGGGCTCCGTCCAAGGTCTCCTCCTCTTACTGTTGGGGTTCCTCAGGGCTCAGTCCAAGGTCTCTTCCTCTTACTGTTGGGGTTCCTCAGGGTTCAGTCTTAGGTCCCCTCCTCTTACTGTTGGGGTTCCTCAGAGCTCAGTCCAAGGTCTCCTCCTCTTACTGTTGGGGTCCCTCAGGGTTCAGTACTAGTTTCCCTCCTCTTACTGTTGGGGTTCCTCAGGGCTCAGTCCAAGGTCTCCTCCTCTTACTGTTGGGGTTCCTCAGGGCTCAGTCCAAGGTCTCTTCCTCTTACTGTTGGGGTTCCTCAGGGTTCAGTCTTAGGTCCCCTCCTCTTACTGTTGGGGTTCCTCAGAGCTCAGTCCAAGGTCTCCTCCTCTTACAGTTGGGGACCCCCAGGGTTCAGTACTAGTTTCTCTCCTCTTACTGTTGGGGTTCCTCAGGGCTCAGTCCAAGGTCTCCTCCTCTTACAGATGGGGACCCCCAGGGTTCAGTACTAGTTTCTCTCCTCTTACTGTTGGGTTCCTCAGGGCTCAGTCCAAGGTCTCCTCCTCTTACTGTTGGGGTCCCTCAGGGTTCAGTACTAGTTTCCCTCCTCTTACTGTCGGGGTTCCTCAGGGTTCAGTTGTCACAGTGTAGTGAGAATGCTGATGAGGGAATGGCAGGTACAGGCAGGGTGACCAGGGAAGACTAGTCCTGATCCCGAAGGTATCTCTGATGGTGAGAAGGTTCGGGCCTCCAGCCTCTCCCTAACCTCCTCCACCAGTCCTGCGCTATTCCCCCCTCACTTCCCTCCACAGAACCGGGATACAGCAACTCCAAAGGAAAGGACATCAGCCACACAAACACACAGGTCAGCACAGCACGGCTTCCAGGCATAGAGTGAAACTCTATCAGCAGCACCAACTGGTGGAAGGAAAGGCTACTTAAACACATTAACACCAGCAGTTGAACCTAATAGTGAATGCAGTTCACAACACAGGGCCAGGACCTTCACAACTATCAACCATGCAGCTCTTAAAGACAAACACAAACACAGCAGCATCCAGCAATGTCAGCGCCAACTAAGCGAGTGACATGAGTCCTAGCTCTCCTCTTACTATCAGGGGTTCCTCAGGGTTCAGTCCTAGGTCCCCTCCTCTTACTGTCGGGGTTCTTCAGGGTTTAGTCCTAGGTCTCCTCCTCTTACTGTCGGGGTTCCTCAGGGTTTAGTCCTAGGTCTCCTCCTCTTACTGTTAGGGTTCCTCAGCTTTCAGTTCTAGGTCCTCTCCTCTCACTGTTGGGGTTCCTCAGGGTTCAGTCCTAGGTCCCCTCCTCTTACTGTCGGGATTTCTCAGGGTTCAGTCCTAGTTTCTCTCCTCTTACTGTTGGGGTTCCTCAGGGTTCAGTCCTAGGTCTCCTCCTCTTACTGTCAGGGTTCCTCACGGTTCAGTCCTAGGTCTCCTCCTCTTACTGTTGGGGTTCCTCAGGGTTCAGTCCAAGGTCTCCTCCTCTTACTGTTGGGGTTCCTCAGGGCTCAGTCCTAGGTCCCCTCCTCTTACTGTTGGGGTTCCTCAGGGTTCAGTTCTAGGCCCCCTCCTCTTACTGTTGGGGTTCCTCAGGGTTCAGTCCTAGGTCCCCTCCTCTTACTGTCAGGGTTCCTCACGGTTCAGTCCTAGCTCCCCTCCTTTTACTGTTGGGGTTCCTCAGGGTTTAGTCCTAGGTCTCCTCCTCTTACTGTCGGGGTTCCTCAGGGTTCAGTCCTAGTTTCTCTCCTCATACTGTCGGGGTTCCTCAGGGTTCAGTCCTAGGTCTCCTCCTCTTACTGTCGGGATTTCTCAGGGTTCAGTCCTAGTTTCTCTCCTCATACTGTCGGGGTTCCTCAGGATTCAGTCCTAGGTCTCCTCCTCTTACTGTCGGGGTTCCTCAGGGTTCAGTCCTCGGTCTCCTCCTCTTACTGTCAGGGTTCCTCACGGTTCAGTCCTAGGTCCCCTCCTTTTACTGTCAGGGTTCCTCAGGGTTCAGTCCTAGGTCCCCTCCTCTTACTGTGGGGGTTCCTCAGCTTTCAGTCCTAGGTCTCCTCCTCTTACTGTGGGGGTTCCTCAGCTTTCAGTCCTAGGTCTCCTCCTCTTACTGTTGGGGTTCCTCAGCTTTCAGTCCTAGGTCTCCTCCTCTTACTGTCAAGGTTTCTCAGGGTTCAGTCCTAGGTCCCCTCCTCTTACTATTGGGGTTCCTCAGTGTTCAGTCCTAGGTCCCCTCCTCTTACTGTCGGGGTTCTTCAATGTTAAGTCCTAGGTCAATATTACCATTTCTGTATGTGGTTCTACCATTACTCTCCTGTCTCGGGGTTATATGTGACCCAGATCTCTCCTTCTCTCCCCACATCCGGTCACTCACTCACTCATATCAGCTACACCTAAAAAACATCTCTAGAATTCGACCTTTTCTCACCTTTGACTCTTACCGGTCGCTCTTAGCTCTTATTCATTCTCGTCTGGATTACTGCAATTCTCTACTAAACTCTCTCCAATCCACCCTGAATGCAGCAGCCGGTATCATATTCCTCTACAACATGCCTCTATCCTGTGCCAGTCATTGCACTGGTTGCCCATCCGCTACAGAATACAATATTATCACTCTCACCCACTAAACGATCCCCAGTCCTGACCGCCCTACATCTCCTCATGTCCGGACGGCAGACGTTCCTGACACAGGAGCCGTCATTCTATGTCTGCGTTACACCCGGACGGCGTCACAAGAGTTCCGCACTTTGCTACAATGTGGCCAAGTGTGCAGCGATACATTACTAATTGCTGTGAGAACTCCTACTATAACCTGGTACCAGTTCCAAATAGTGGGTACGGGCATCATGCCAACCTCGTAGGGTATAAGGATGATATAAACCAATTTTAGGACTCAGCCGGTGATGACCACAGGCAGCTGGACGTGACAGGTCTGAGAGCCGGAGACAGGTGGTCGGTCTACAGCGAACCGAGCGAGGACGGAGCCCAGACCTTTATATGGCAGAATTATAATCCACGAGCCCTCAGGAGCTGCAGATCAAAGGCCGAAGAGGCAATCAATAAAAGGGAGAAGAACATTTACCTGAACTCCAGCGAGGACCCGGGAGGAGAAGAGCGAAGTCACACAAGAAGGGCCCGGATCACACAGGAAGGGCCCCACCGACTCACTGCAGACAACACGGGACTTCTAAAATTAGTCACAGGACCACATTGGCTGCTGATATCTGTCCTCACAAGGAATGCCAGGGAGGGACGCCACGGGGGAGGGGAACCTGTCTATACCCAACACTGACAATGAGAAGAGGATCACAGGAGGACAGTATTATAGTAGTTATATTCTTGTATATAGGAGCAGTATTATAGTAGTTATATTCTTGTACATAGGAGCAGTATTATAGTAGTTATATTCTTGTATATAGGGGGCAGTATTATATAGTAGTTATATTCTTGTATATAGGGGCAGTATTATAGTAGTTATATTCTTGTATATAGGGGGCAGTATTATAGTAGTTATATTCTTGTACATAGGAGCAGTATTATAGTAGTTATATTCTTGTATATAGGGAGCAGTATTATAGTAGTTATATTCTTGTATATAGAAGCAGTATTATAGTAGTTATATTCTTGTATATAGGGGCAGTATTATAGTAGTTATATTCTTGTACATAGAAGCAGTATTATAGTAGTTATATTCTTGTATATAGAGGCAGTATTATAGTAGTTATATTCTTGTATATAGGAGCAGTATTATAGTAGTTATATTCTTGTATATAGAGGCAGTATTATAGTAGTTATATTCTTGTATATAGGAGCAGTATTATAGTAGTTATATTCTTGTATATAGGAGCAGTATTATAGTAGTTATATTCTTGTATATAGGGGGCAGTATTATATAGTAGTTATATTCTTGTATATAGGAGCAGTATTATAGTAGTTATATTCTTGTATATAGGGGGCAGTATTATATAGTAGTTATATTCTTGTATATAGGGACAGTATTATAGTAGTTATATTCTTGTATGTAGGGGCAGTATTATAGTAGTTATATTCTTGTACATAGGAGCAGTATTATAGTAGTTATATTCTTGTATATAGGGGCAGTATTATGGTAGTTATATTCTTGTATATAGGGGCAGTATTATAGTAGTTATATTCTTGTATATAGGAGCAGTATTATAGTACTTATATTCTTGTATATAGGGGCAGTATTATAGTAGTTATATTCTTGTATATAGGAGCAGTATTATATTAGTTATATTCTTGTATATAGGAGCAGTATTATAGTAGTTATATTCTTGTATATAGGAGCAGTATTATAGTAGTTATATTCTTGTACATAGGAGCAGTATTATAGTAGTTATATTCTTGTATATAGGGGCAGTATTATAGTAGTTATATTCTTGTACATAGGAGCAGTATTATAGTAGTTATATTCTTGTACATAGGGGCAGTATTATAGTAGTTATATTCTTGTATATAGGGGCAGTATTATAGTAGTTATATTCTTGTATATAGGAGCAGTATTATAGTACTTATATTCTTGTATATAGGGGCAGTATTATAGTAGTTATATTCTTGTATATAGGAGCAGTATTATAGTAGTTATATTCTTGTATATAGGGGCAGTATTATAGTAGTTATATTCTTGTATATAGGGGCAGTATTATAGTAGTTATATTCTTGTATATAGGAGCAGTATTATAGTAGTTATATTCTTGTATATAGGGGCAGTATTATAGTAGTTATATTCTTGTATATAGAGGCAGTATTATAGTAATTATATTCTTGTATATAGGGGCAGTATTATAGTATTTATATTCTTGTACATAGGATCAGTATTATAGTAGTTATATTCTTGTATATAGGAGCAGTATTATAGTAGTTATATTCTTGTATATAGGAGCAGTATTATAGTAGTTATATTCTTGTATATAGGAGCAGTATTATAGTAGTTATATTCCTGTATATAAGAGCAGTATTATAGTAGTTATATTCTTGTATATAGGAGCAGTATTATAGTAGTTATATTCTTGTACATAGGAGCAGTATTATAGTAGTTATATTCCTGTATATAAGAGCAGTATTATAGTAGTTATATTTTTGTATATAGGGGCAGTATTATAGTAGTTATATTCTTGTATATAGGAGCAGTATTATATTAGTTATATTCTTGTATATAGGAGCAGTATTATAGTAGTTATATTCTTGTATATAGGAGCAGTATTATAGTAGTTATATTCTTGTATATAGGGCAGTATTATAGTAGTTATATTCTTGTATATAGGAGCAGTATTATAGTAGTTATATTCTTGTATATAGGAGCAGTATTATAGTAGTTATATTCTTGTATATAGGAGCAGTATTATAGTAGTTATATTCTTGTACATAGGAGCAGTATTATAGTAGTTATATTCTTGTATATAGGAGCAGTATTATAGTAGTTATATTCTTGTATATAGGAGCAGTATTATAGTAGTTATATTCTTGTATATAGGGCAGTATTATAGTAGTTATATTCTTGTATATAGGGGCAGTATTATAGTAGTTATATTCTTGTACATAGGAGCAGTATTATAGTAGTTATATTCTTGTATATAGGAGCAGTATTATAGTAGTTATATTCTTGTATATAGGGGCATTATTATAGTAGATATATTCTTGTATATAGGAGCAGTATTATAGTAGTTATATTCTTGTACATAGGAGCAGTATTATAGTAGTTATATTCTTGTATATAGGGGCAGTATTATAGTAGTTATATTCTTGTACATAGGGGCAGTATTATAGTAGTTATATTCTTGTACATAGGAGCAGTATTATAGTAGTTATATTCTTGTACATAGGGGCAGTATTATAGTAGTTATATTCTTATATAATAGGAGCAGTATTATAGTAGTTATATTCTTGTGTATAGGAGCAGTATTATAGTAGTTATATTCTTGTATATAGGAGACAGTATTATAGTACTTATATTCTTGTATATAGGAGCAGTATTATAGTAGTTATATTCTTGTGTATAGGAGCAGTATTATAGTAGTTATATTCTTGTATATAGGAGACAGTATTATAGTAGTTATATTCTTGTATATAGGAGCAGTATTATAGTAGTTATATTCTTGTATATAGGAGCAGTATTATAGTAGTTATATTCTTGTATATAGGAGCAGTATTATAGTAGTTATATTCTTGTATATAGGGGCAGTATTATAGTAGTTATATTCTTGTATATAGGAGCAGTATTATAGTAGTTATAGTCTTGTACATAGGAGCAGTATTATAGTAGTTATATTCTTGTATATAGGAGCAGTATTATAGTAGTTATATTCTTGTATATAGGAGCAGTATTATAGTAGTTATATTCTTGTATATAGGGGCAGTATTATAGTAGTTATATTCTTGTATATAGGGGCAGTATTATAGTAGTTATATTCTTGTACATAGGAGCAGTATTATAGTAGTTATATTCTTGTACATAGGGGTAGTATTATAGTAGTTATATTCTTGTATATAGGGGCAGTATTATAGTAGTTATATTCCTGTATATAGGAGCAGTATTATAGTACTTATATTCCTGTATATAGGAGCAGTATTATAGTACTTATATTCTTGTATATAGGGGCAGTATTATCTTATACATAAAACCCGAAGGCCACTTCCGCCCAAAATCCGCTCAACTTCCGTGATGGCCTCCCTCCTGTGTCAAACACCGGAACCGGAAGCACCAGACCCACAGAGCCCCAGCCACCGGCCTTGCACAGAGCCCCGTCTGCGCCCACCCACATCCGGCCCACAGCCTTGCAGCTCACCGCCCACTCTCCATCAGGGACCGCCATGCCGCCACTGGGTCTGTACACAGCCTGGTGTGCGCCCATCAACATGAGGGAACCGGCCCACACTCCGGTGTGCGGCCTCCGCCGGCAACGCTCCCCCGCCACCTCGGGGGGCCACACAACCTCTGGGGGTACCCCGCGCGCCTGGAGAGGAGGGAGGGTGGGACTTTCTGTCCTGCAGCTCTGCCCGCCCCTCCTCTCCTCCTACACCCGACGCGCGGCGCGGTGAGTCTGCCCTCCAGCCTCCGCCTCAGCCTGTGCCCGCCGGCTCCGCTGCAGCCTGTGCTCCCTCCAGCCTGTGCCCCCTCCAGCCTGTGCCCCTTCCAGCCTGTGCCCCCTCCAGCCTGTGCCCCCTCCAGCCTGTGCCCCTTCCAGCCTGTGCCCCCTCCAGCCTGTGCCCCCTCCAGCCTGTGCCCCCTCCAGCCTGTGCCCCTTCCAGCCTGTGCCCCCTCCAGCCTGTGCCCCCTCCAGCCTGTGCCCCTTCCAGCCTGTGCCCCCTCCAGCCTGTGCCCCCTCCAGCCTGTGCCCCCTCCAGCCTGTGCCCCCTCCAGCCTGTGCCCCCTCCAGCCTGTGCCCCCTCCAGCCTGTGCCTCCTCCAGCCTGTGCCCCCTCCAGCCTGTGCCCCCTCCAGCCTGTGCCCCCTCCAGCCTGTGCCCTGTGCCCCCTCCAGCCTGTGCTCCCTCCAGCCTGTGCCCTCTGCCCCCTTCAGCCTGTGCCCCTTTCAGCCTGTGCCCCCTTCAGCCTGTGCCCCCTCCAGCCTCTGCCCCCTCCAGCCTCTGCCCCCTCCAGCCTGTGCCCCCTCCAGCCTGTGCCCCCGCCAGCCTGTGCCCCTTCCAGCCTGTGCCCCCTCCAGCCTGTGCCCCTTCCAGCCTGTGCCCCTTCCAGCCTGTGCCCCTTCCAGCCTGTGCCCCCTCCAGCCTGTGCCCTGTGCCTCCTCCAGCCTGTGCCCTGTGCCCCCTCCAGCCTGTGTCCTGTGCCCCCTCCAGCCTGTGCCCCCTCCAGCCTGTGTCCTGTGCCCCCTCCAGCCTGTGCCCCCTCCAGCCGTCCTCTGCCCCCTCCAGCCGTCCTCTGCCCCCTTCAGCCGTCCTCTGCCCCCTCCAGCCGTCCTCTGCCCCCTCCAGCCGTCCTCTGCCCCCTCCAGCCGTCCTCTGCCCCCTCCAGCCATCCTCTGCCCCCTCCAGCCATCCTCTGCCCCCTCCAGCCGTCCTCTGCCCCCTCCAGCCGTCCTCTGCCCCCTCCAGCTGTCCTCTGCCCCCTCCAGCCGTCCTCTGCCCCCTCCAGCCGTCCTCTGCCCCCTCCAGCCGTCCTCTGCCCCCTCCAGCCATCCTCTGCCCTCTCCAGCCGTCCTCTGCCCTCTCCAGCCGTCCTCTGCCCCCTCCAGGCGTCCTCTGCCCTCTCCAGCCGTCCTCTGCCCTCTCCAGCCGTCCTCTGCCCTCTCCAGCCGTCCAGCCGTCCTCTGCCCTCTCCAGCCGTCCAGCCGTCCTCTCCAGCCGTCCTCTGCCCTCTCCAGCCGTCCTCTGCCCTCTCCAGCCGTCCTCTGCCCTCTCCAGCCGTCATCTGCCCTCTCCAGCCGTCCTCTGCCCTCTCCAGCCGTCCTCTGCCCCCTCCAGCCGTCCTCTGCCCTCTCCAGCCGTCCTCTGCCCTCTCCAGCCGTCCAGCCGTCCTCTCCAGCCGTCCTCTCCAGCCGTCCTCTGCCCTCTCCAGCCGTCCTCTGCCCTCTCCAGCCGTCCTCTGCCCTCTCCAGCCGTCCCCTGCCCTCTCCAGCCGTCCCCTGCCCTCTCCAGCCGTCCCCTGCCCCCTCCAGCCGTCCCCTGCCCCCTCCAGCCGTCCCCTGCCCCCTCCAGCCGTCCCCTGCCCCCTCCAGTCGTCCGGGGGTGGCCACATGTTGACTCAGGATCCAGGCGCCGGAGAAGACGCAGGGTCGGTGGTAAGTATAGCGGTATGTGTGTGTGTGTGTGTTGTGTGTGCGTGTGTTGTATGTATGTGCCACTCTGCCCACGGCGCTGCGCTGACCACTCTGCCCACGCCGCTGCGCTGACCACTCTGCCCACGCCGCTGCGCTGACCACACTGCCCACGCCGCTGCGCTCACCACTCTGCCCACGCCGCTGCGCTGACCAATCTCACCGCACTCACTGCTAACCACTGAGCCACCGCACTCACTGCTAACCACTGAGCCACCGCGCACAGTGCTAGCCATTGAGCCACCATATACTCTGCTACCCACAGAGCCGCCTGTATACACACAATTAATTTCACCGCACTACCCTAACTATTCGTAAATAAACTATATATGGATTCTAGACTACCCGATTCTTTAGAATCGGGCTGCCATCTAGTAGTAGTTATATTCTTGTATATAGGGAGCAGTATTATAGTAGTTATATTCTTGTATATAGGAGCAGTATTATAGTACTTATATTCTTGTATATAGGAGCAGTATTATAGTATTATAGTACTTATATTCTTGTATATAGGAGCAGTATTATAGTAGTTATATTCTTGTATATAGAGGCAGTATTATAGTAGTTATATTCTTGTATATAGGAGCAGTATTATAGTAGTTATATTCTTGTATATAGGGGCAGTATTATAGTAGTTATATTCTTGTATATAGGGGCAGTATTATAGTAGTTATATTCTTGTATATAGGGAGCAGTATTATAGTAGTTATATTCTTGTATATAGGAGCAGTATTATAGTACTTATATTCTTGTATATAGGAGCAGTATTATAGTATTATAGTACTTATATTCTTGTATATAGGAGCAGTATTATAGTAGTTATATTCTTGTATATAGGAGCAGTATTATAGTAGTTATATTCTTGTATATAGAGGCAGTATTATAGTAGTTATATTCTTGTATATAGGAGCAGTATTATAGTAGTTATATTCTTGTATATAGGGGCAGTATTATAGTAGTTATATTCTTGTATATAGGGGCAGTATTATAGTAGTTATATTCTTGTATATAGGGGCAGTATTATAGTAGTTATATTCTTGTATATAGGGAGCAGTATTATAATAGTTATATTCTTGTATATAGGGGGCAGTATTATAGTGGTTATATTCTTGTATATAGGAACAGTATTATAGTAGTTATATATCTTGTATATAGGGAGCAGTATTATAGTAGTTATATTCTTGTATATAGGGAGCAGTATTATAGTAGTTATATTCTTGTATATAGGTGCAGTATTATAGTAGTTATATTCTTGTATATAGGAGCAGTATTATAGTAGTTATATTCTTGTATATAGGAGCAGTATTATAGTAGTTATATTCTTGTATATAGAGGCAATATTATAGTAGTTATATTCTTGTATATAGGAGCAGTATTATAGTAGTTATATTCTTGTATATAGGGGCAGTATTATAGTAGTTATATTCTTGTATATAGGGGCAGTATTATAGTAGTTATATTCTTGTATATAGGGGCAGTATTATAGTAGTTATATTCTTGTATATAGGGGCAGTATTATAGTAGTTTATATCTTGTACATAGGGGCAGTATTATAGTAGTTATATTCTTGTATATAGGGGCAGTATTATAGTAGTTATATTCTTGTATATAGGGAGCAGTATTATAGTAGTTATATTCTTGTATATAGGGAGCAGTATTATAGTAGTTATATTCTTGTATATAGGTGCAGTATTATAGTAGTTATATTCTTGTATATAGGAGCAGTATTATAGTAGTTATATTCTTGTATATAGGAGCAGTATTATAGTAGTTATATTCTTGTATATAGAGGCAGTATTATAGTAGTTATATTCTTGTATATAGGAGCAGTATTATAGTAGTTATATTCTTGTATATAGGGCAGTATTATAGTAGTTATATTCTTGTATATAGGGGCAGTATTATAGTAGTTATATTCTTGTATATAGGGGCAGTATTATAGTAGTTATATTCTTGTATATAGGGAGCAGTATTATAATAGTTATATTCTTGTATATAGGGGGCAGTATTATAGTGGTTATATTCTTGTATATAGGAGCAGTATTATAGTAGTTATATTCTTGTATATAGGGAGCAGTATTATAGTAGTTATATTCTTGTATATAGGTGCAGTATTATAGTAGTTATATTCTTGTATATAGGAGCAGTATTATAGTAGTTATATTCTTGTATATAGGAGCAGTATTATAGTAGTTATATTCTTGTATATAGAGGCAGTATTATAGTAGTTATATTCTTGTATATAGGAGCAGTATTATAGTAGTTATATTCTTGTATATAGGGGCAGTATTATAGTAGTTATATTCTTGTATATAGGGGCAGTATTATAGTAGTTATATTCTTGTATATAGGGGCAGTATTATAGTAGTTATATTCTTGTATATAGGGGCAGTATTATAGTAGTTATATTCTTGTATATAGGAGCAGTATTATAGTAGTTATATTCTTGTATATAGGAGCAGTATTATAGTAGTTATATTCTTGTATA
The DNA here is from genome assembly GCA_033576535.1 of Allobates femoralis. Classification (NCBI taxonomy): domain Eukaryota; kingdom Metazoa; phylum Chordata; class Amphibia; order Anura; family Aromobatidae; genus Allobates; species Allobates femoralis. Next base: position 8,390,009 of record JARQOC010000002.1, on the reverse strand, counting down.
TAGAGGCAGTATTATAGTAGTTATATTCTTGTATATAAGAGCAGTATTATAGTAGTTATATTCTTGTATATAGGGGCAGTATTATAGTAGTTATATTCTTGTATATAGGGGCAGTATTATAGTAGTTATATTCTTGTATATAGGGGCAGTATTATAGTAGTTATATTCTTGTATATAGGAGCAGTATTATAGTAGTTATATTCTTGTATATAGGAGCAGTATTATAGTAGTTATATTCTTGTATATAGGGGCAGTATTATAGTAGTTATATTCTTGTATATAGGAGCAGTATTATAGTAGTTATATTCTTGTACATAGGGGCAATATTATGGTAGTTATATTCTTGTATATAGGAGCAGTATTATAGTAGTTATATTCTTATATATAGGGACAGTATTATAGTAGTTATATTCTTGTATATAGGGGCAGTATTATAGTAGTTATATTCTTGTATATAGGAGCAGTATTATAGTAGTTATATTCTTGTATATAGGGGCAGTATTATAGTAGTTATATTCTTGTATATAGGGGCAGTATTATAGTAGTTATATTCTTGTATATAGGGGCAGTATTATAGTAGTTATATTCTTGTATATAGGGGCAGTATTATAGTAGTTATATTCTTGTATATAGGAGCAGTATTATAGTAGTTATATTCTTGTATATAGGAGCAGTATTATAGTAGTTATATTCTTGTATATAGGGGCAGTATTATAGTAGTTATATTCTTGTATATAGGAGCAGTATTATAGTAGTTATATTCTTGTACATAGGGGCAATATTATGGTAGTTATATTCTTGTATATAGGAGCAGTATTATAGTAGTTATATTCTTGTATATAGGGGCAGTATTATAGTAGTTATATTCTTGTATATAGGGGCAGTATTATAGTAGTTATATTCTTGTATATAGGGGCAGTATTATAGTAGTTATATTCTTGTATATAGGGGCAGTATTATAGTAGTTATATTCTTGTATATAGGAGCAGTATTATAGTAATTATATTCTTGTATATAGGGGCAGTATTATAGTAGTTATATTCTTGTATATAGGGGCAGTATTATAGTAGTTATATTCTTGTATATAGGGGCAGTATTATAGTAGTTATATTCTTGTATATAGGAGCAGTATTATAGTAGTTATATTCTTGTATATAGGGGCAGTATTATAGTAGTTATATTCTTGTATATAGGGGCAGTATTATAGTAGTTATATTCTTGTATATAGGAGCAGTATTATAGTAGTTATATTCTTGTATATAGGAGCAGTATTATAGTAGTTATATTCTTGTATATAGGGGCAGTATTATAGTAGTTATATTCTTGTATATAGGAGCAGTATTATAGTAGTTATATTCTTGTACATAGGGGCAATATTATGGTAGTTATATTCTTGTATATAGGAGCAGTATTATAGTAGTTATATTCTTATATATAGGAGCAGTATTATAGTAGTTATATTCTTATATATAGGGGCAGTATTATAGTAGTTATATTCTTGTATATAGGAGCAGTATTATAGTAGTTATATTCTTGTACATAGGGGCAGTATTATAGTAGTTATATTCTTGTATATAGGGGCAGTATTATAGTAGTTATATTCTTGTATATTGGGGCAGTATTATAGTAGTTATATTCTTGTATATAGGGGGCAGTATTATAGTAGTTATATTCTTGTATATAGGAGCAGTATTATAGTAGTTATATTCTTGTATATAGGAGCAGTATTATAGTAGTTATATTCTTGTACATAGGGGCAATATTATGGTGTTACTCTTAGTACTGTCAGGAGTCCTCCGATCTATCAGACCCTGTGTTGTGTCCACATTGGGCTGTTGGAGATGATTTGGGGTCGGTCGTTGGATCATTATTAGATTATATAGTGCCGGTAGCACGTTGTGCGTTCTGTGTCAGGCCAGGGATAATGTGTAGCAATCAGTGACCTCAACTCGTACAATCCGTTATCTCCTCTATAATGAGGTCACACTATGTGGGGGGTGAATTGTACAGGAATAAACAAGGACATATCAGGGAGATTACCATCATATAGCGGTAGAGTTATAAATATTTCAGCTTTTTATATTTGTAGTTTTCACACTGGCTGCAGTTTATTATTACTCCTGTACAGGGGCGTAACTACAATAGGTGCAGGGGTTACAATTGCACTGGGACCTGGAGTTTGAGGGGTGAAGGTTGTTGCCTGGATTTGGGGTGCAGGGTTGGTGGAGGGGGGGGGATGCCTGGAATCTGGGGTGTGGGGCTGGGGAGGGGTGATGCCCAGATTTTGGGTGTGTGGCTGGGGGAGGGGTGATGACCGATCTGCTGCATAGGTGGGTGCCAATCATTAATGTGACTTTCCATCTCTTCCCACCTCGTCCGTGTTCCTGACTGAGACTTCGGCACCGGCAGCATTTGCAGCTCTACGCCTCTGATGAATATTTCTGCATATATTACGCATATATTTGCATATTTAATTCTGGCCTGAATACATTTCTCCACCAGTTGAGCAGATTAAGTGTTTTTTTCTATGTAAATCAGCAGCTTCTTCCAGCACAAGAGAAAAGAAGTTATGCAATTTTTAACTATGGAAACAGTTCACTTAAAGGGAAGGCGGCATCAAAACAAGAGAAATATCAACAATTAAGAAAATGTAAAGTAGTAAGGTTGTGATTTGTTTCTCTAATATTATCATATTTTTTAATGGAGCAAAATATGAAAAATAATTGAAAAAGTTTGATATGTTCCACATTGAAACACTAGGGGGAGCAGCTGCTGACGTTTGGCATGAAAACCTAGTGTAAAGCTGGCATGCCTTACGACTGCTGAAAATGTGGGCGGGGTCTGCTCCATGTGTGATGTCTCCTCCCAGATTCATGGTATATAGACAGCCTGGAATCCTGGGGATCAATAATAAAGGGGCGAATATACAGGTGAATATAGACCGGACCGGACCCCTAATTATATATACACCCCGGACTCCTATATAATTCAGACCCCAGACCAGACCCCTAAACTAATACAGACCCCAGACCAAACCCCTAAACTAATACAGACCCCAGACCAGACCCCTAAACTAATACAGAGCCCAGACCAGACCCCTAAACTAATACAGAGCCCAGACCAGACCCCTAAACTAATACAGAGCCCAGACCAGACCCCTAAACTAATACAGAGCCCAGACCAGACCCCTAAACTAATACAGAGCCCAGACCAGACCCCTAAACTAATACAGAGCCCAGACCAGACCCCTAAACTAATACACACCCCAGACCAGACCCCTAAACTAATACAGACCCCAGACCAGACCCCTAAACTAATACAGACCACAGACCAGACCCCTAAACTAATACCCACCCCAGACCAGACCCCTAAACTAATACACACCCCAGACCAGACCCCTAAACTAATACAGACCCCAGACCAGACCCCTAAACTAATACAGACCCCAGACCAGACACCTAAACTAATACAGACCCCAGACCAGACCCCTAAACTAATACAGACCCCAGACCAGACACCTAAACTAATACAGACCCCAGACCAGACCACTAAACTAATACAGACCCCAGACCAGACTCCTAAACTAATACAGACCCCAGAACCCCAAACTAATACACACCCCAGACCAGACCCCTAAACTAATACACACCCCAGACTAGACCCCTAAAAAAATACAGAGCCCAGACCAGACCTCTAAACTAATACACACCCCAGACCAGAGCCCTAAACTAATACAGAGCCCAGACCAGACACCTAAACTAATACAGACCCCAGACCAGACCCCTAAACTAATACACACCCCAGACCAGACCCCTAAACTAATACAGACCTCAGACCAGACCCCTAAACTAATACAGACCCCAGACCAGACCCCTAAACTAATAGAGACCCCAGACCAGACCCCTAAAGTAATACAGACCCCAGACCAGACCCCTAAACTAATACAGACCCCAGACCAGACCCCTAAACTAATACAGTCCCCAGACCAGACCCCTAAACTAATACGGCCCCCAGACCAGACCCCTAAACTAATACAGACCCCAGACCAGACCCCTAAACTAATACAGACCCTAGACCAGACCCCTAAACTAATACAGAGCCCAGACCAGACCCCTAAACTAATACAGAGCCCAGACCAGACCCCTAAACTAATACAGACCTCAGACCAGACCCCTAAACTAATACAGACTCAGACCAGACCCCTAAACTAATACAAACCCCAGAACAGACCCCTAAACTAATACAGACCCCAGACCAGACCCCTAAACTAATACAGTCCCCAGACCAGACCCCTAAACTAATACAGACCCCAGACCAGACCCCTAAACTAATAGAGACCCCAGACCAGACCCCTAAAGTAATACAGACCCCAGACCAGACCCCTAAACTAATACAGACCCCAGACCAGACCCCTAAACTAATACAGTCCCCAGACCAGACCCCTAAACTAATACGGCCCCCAGACCAGACCCCTAAACTAATACAGACCCCAGACCAGACCCCTAAACTAATACAGACCCTAGACCAGACCCCTAAACTAATACAGACCCTAGACCAGACCCCTAAACTAATACAGAGCCCAGACCAGACCCCTAAACTAATACAGACCTCAGACCAGACCCCTAAACTAATACAGAGCCCAGTCCAGACCCCTAAACTAATACAAACCCCAGAACAGACCCCTAAACTAATACAGACCCCAGACCAGACCCCTAAACTAATACAGTCCCCAGACCAGACCCCTAAACTAATACAGAGCCCAGACCAGACCCATAAACTAATACAGACCCCAGACCAGACCCCTAAACTAATACAGAGCCCAGACCAGACCCATAAACTAATACAGACCCCAGAGCAGACCCATAAACTAATACAGACCCTAGACCAGACCCCTAAACTAATACAGACCCCTAAACTAATACAGACCCTTAAACTAGTAGAGCCCTCTAAATACAGCCCCCAAACTCCAAAGATCCCATAATCAACCCCAGTCCATATCCCTTAAAATAACAGCAGAGGCGGTGAGCCCCTAAAATAATCTAACCCCCAGTCCTCCTGTGCTTGTATCCATCTGTCTCCGGGGCTCCCCCTAGTGGTGGATTTATCCTACAGCAATAATGTAATCAACTTCTCCAATCACAGAAACAGAACTGAGAATTGTATAAGTGGAATCAATGTAAAATAGAATCGGCAAATCTCTCATTTCTCATCTATACATCCCCTCATGTGACGCCTGACGTGTCCTATAGGTTATATGTCCAGGCAGGGAGGTAAGGTCACAGGGACCCCTGCAGGTGACATGTAGTATTACACGCTGAGCATCCAAATGACCGATCATCAATATCACTCATAGATATTTGTAACCCTTCTGTATCTCCTCCATGACGGCCGTATAAAGACAATCAGCCATGAGAGGACGGGTCGGTAAAAGTTTTTATTTCAGATCACGATCCCAACATTTTTTTACTTCTTTGTTTAACAAAGGTGACAACACGTCTATGTCCTATTTTTTTTTACAGACAATTTGGTGGACTCAATAGTGAGTTTTCGAGTTGGGTTTTGGGGTTCTTCGGGACTGGATGAACAAGTCCCCACATTGCCGACATCAATTGTATACATGTATACGAGATTCTGCAATAATTATGTATCTTTAGGACAGACCTGAAACGAGATATTGGAAATTGACCTAATTTTCTGGGGTAGCGCATTCCAGAGAACTGGTGCAGCACAAGAGAAGTGTTGGAGATTAGAGTTGGATGAGACAGCCATGACCTCTTCCAGTGATAACAGCTGATTCTATGTGACGGGTGGCAGCTTTACAAGCAAACAGTGGAGACACAGTAGACATCGCACCATTCAGAATATCGCTGCAGGCAACAATACTGCGGCCATTGTCATCGCTGCATATGGAAACATTCTAGAAGAAAAAGAATGGATGTCAATGAAACTGCTGTTCCCATAAATGATCCCCCCTCTCTATATTTGCCATTGCCTTCATGTATCTAACCCTTAATATTGGCAAAGGCTGGAAACGCGTTGACTCCATTCATGGCTCTGTGCTGACATCTAGTGGACGATGTGTAGAACTGTTTGTAAATTTCTATAGCTCTTCTCAGAGCAATTCTAGGACTTGTAGTTCCACCAGACGCAAAGGCACAAACATTGTATTGTTTAAAGGTGAAGTTAAACTTCTGGAATCTTGTGGAAGTGTTTAATGATGGAATGAATCCCTCTCCCCCTTCTCGGCTCTTCTTGGCCGTCATTCTTCTTGCCTTCCGGACTGTACAGAATCATCCCCTGATTATCTCCTGATTTTTACCCCTTTCTTAATCCTTTTATCCATGTACAGCACTGGGCTTGGAAGTCCTGCAAGAGTCTGCAAAGAGAGTGGGACCCCATATCCCTAAGGCAATTGCACGGACCACCACAATGTACAGGAGACCCCTTAATGATAGGAAACCAAGTCATGATGGATTGTGGGATCATTGTCCTGGTGGAAGGTCTAATGCCACCCAAACATCAGCTTTCTCATATAAGGTGTGATATTTTATTCTAGGATTTCCTGAAACTTGATTGAATCCATCTTGGTCTCGACATTCTGCATTTTTAAAGTAAACAAAGCCTCAGAGCAACAACGAGCCCCCACCATGCTTCACTGTAGACATCACTGAGCCCCCTCCATGTTTCACTGTAGACATCACCAAGGCCCCGCCGTGCTTTACTGTAGACATCACCGAGCCCCCACCATGCTTCACTGTAGACATCACCGAGCCCCCACCATGCTTCACTGTAGACATCACCAAGCCCCCACCATGCTTCACTGTAGACATCACCAAGCCCCTGCCATGCTTCACTGTAGACATCACTGAGCCCCCGCCATGCTTCACTGTAGACATCACCGAGCCCCCGCCGTGCTTTACTGTAAACATCACCGAGCCCCCGCCGTGCTTCACTGTAGACATCACCGAGTCCCCTCCATGTTTCACTGTAGACATTACCGAGCCCCCACCGTGCTTTACTGTAGACATCACCGAGCCCCCACCATGCTTCACTGTAGACATCACCGAGCCCCCACCATGCTTCACTGTAGACATCACCAAGCCCCCACCATGCTTCACTGTAGACATCACCAAGCCCCTGCCATGCTTCACTGTAGACATCACCAAGCCCCCGCCATGCTTCACTGTAGACATCACTGAGCCCCCGCCATGCTTCACTGTAGACATCACCGAGCCCCCGCCGTGCTTTACTGTAAACATCACCGAGCCCCCGCCGTGCTTCATTGTAGACATCACCGAGCCCCCTCCATGTTTCACTGTAGACATTACCGAGCCCCGGCCGTGCTTTACTGTAGACATCACCGAGCCCCCACCATGCTTCACTGTAGACATCACCGAGCCCCCACCATGCTTCACTGTAGACATCACCAAGCCCCCACCATGCTTTACTGTAGACATCACCAAGCCCCTGCCATGCTTCACTGTAGACATCACTGAGCCCCCGCCATGCTTCACTGTAGACATCACTGAGCCCCCGCCATGCTTCACTGTAGACATCACCGAGCCCCCGCCGTGCTTTAATGTAGACATCACTGAGCCCCCTCCGTGCTTCACTGTAGACATCACCGAGCCCCCACCATGCTTCACTGTAGTCTATAGACATCACCGAGCCCCCGCCATGCTACACTGTAGACATCACTGAGCCCCCACCATGCTTCACTGTAGATATCACTGAGCCCCCGCCATGCTTCAATGTAGACATCACTGAGCCCGCGCCATGCTTCACTGTAGACATCACCGAGCCCCCGCCGTGCTACACTGTAGACATCACTGAGCCCTCGCCATGCTTCACTGTAGATATCACTGAGTCCCCGCCATGCTTCACTGTAGATATCACTGAGCCCCCACCATGCTTCACTGTAGACATCCAAGAGCCTCCATAGGGCTTCACTGTAGACATCCCAGAGCCTCCACAGTGCTTTAATGTAGACATCAGCGAGCTCCCACTGTGCTTCACTGTGGACATCAGGATCCCCCGCTGTGCTTCACTGTAGACATCACTAAGCGCCCACCGTGCTCCACGGTAGACATCACTGAGCCCCCGCCATGCTCCACTGTAGACATCACCGAGCCCTCGCCATGCTCCACTGTAGACATCACCGGGCCCCCGCCATGCTTCACTGTAGACATCACCATGCCCCTGCCGTGCTTCACGTAGACCTCACTGAGTCCTCACCAGGCTTCACTGTAGACATCACCAAGTCCCCACCGTGCTTCAGTGTACATATTCCCAAGTCACCACCAAGTTTCACTGTAGACATCACCGAGCCTCCGATATGCTTCACTGTAGACATCACCGAGCCCCCGATATGCTTCACTGTAGACATCCCCAAGCTACTGCCATGTTTCAATGTATACGTCCCTTAGTCACTGCCATGCTTCACTGTAGACATCGCTGAGTCCCCGCCATGCTTCACTATACACATTCTCAAGTTACCACCAGGTTTCACTGTATACATCCCGGAGCCACTGTCATGTTCTCTGTAGATATCACTAGGCCCCCGCTTGCTTCACTGTAGACATCCAAGAGCCTCCACAGGGCTTCACTGTAGACATCCCAGAGCCTCCACAGTGCTTTAATGTAGACATCAGCGAGCTCCCGCTGTGCTTCACTGTGGACATCAGGTAGCCCCCGCTGTGTTTCACTGTAGACATCACTGAGCCCCCACCATGCTCCACGGTAGACATCACCGAGCCCCCACCATGCTCCACTGTAGACATCACCGAGCCCTCGCCATGCTCCACTGTAGACATCACCGAGCCTCCGCCATGCTTCACTGTAGACATCACCGAGCCTCCGCCGTGCTTCACTGTAGACATAAGCAAGCCCCCACCATGCTTCACTGTAGACATAAGCAAGCCCCCGCCATGCTTCACTGTAGACATCACCGAGCCTCCGCCGTGCTTCACTGTAGACATAAGCAAGCCCCCACCATGCTTCACTGTAGACATCACCGAGCACCAGCCGTGCTTCACTGTAGACATCACCGAGCCTCCGCCGTGCTTCACTGTGGACATAAGCAAGCCCCCGCCATGCTTCATTGTAGACATCACTGAGTACGCACCATGCTTCACTGTAGACATACCGAGCCTCTGCTGTGCTTCACTGTAGACATCACCGAGGCTCTGCCATGCTCCACTGTAAATATCACTGAGCCACCACAGTGCTTCACTGTAGACATCACCGAAACCCCACCGTGCATTACTGTAGATATCACCGAGCCCCCACAGTGCTTCACTGTAGACATCACTGAGCCTCCGCCATGTGTCACTGTAGACATGACTGAGCCCCAGCTATGTTTCACTATAGACATCCTCAAGCCACCGCCATTCTTAACTGCATACAGATGTTCATCATTTAACATGCACTTTACTGTGCTGAGACCTCAACACCTGCGTCCGTCACATCTTACTGCAGGTTTTTGTTGTCACTTGATGGTTTTTGACCACTGGCACCTCAGGAATCTGGTGGCAGCCGTTGTCAGTCTCTTTCTGCCATGTCTGGTGGTGCAGTCGGTGACAGCCACTTTCTGCCATGTCTGGTGGTGCAGCCGGTGCTCCTATGCAGGGCTGCCACTAGGAATTTCAGGGCCCCTTGCTGGCAAAATATTGGGGCCCCCTGAGACTCCACCAAGGCTCCGTCCCAGCTCCACCTCGACCCAGGCTTAACCTCCACCCAAATATATATACATATATATACACACACACACAATTCACACAATTAAGACTGCTTTGTGCTGAATACACAATAGAGAATACATAATAGAGACTGCTGCTGACTGTATACACAATAGAGACTGTGGCTGGCTGTATACACAATGGAGACTGCAGTTAGCTGTATACACAATACAGACTGCTGCTGGCTGTATACACAATAGTGATTGCTGGTAGCTGTATACACAATGGAGACTGCTGCTAGCTATATACACAATAAAGACTGCTGCTGGCTGTATACACAATGGAGACTGCTGTGGGCCGTATACACATTAGAGATTTAAGGCTGTATATCTTGTATACACAGCTCTATACTGTACATACAGGTCCACACAATATACATACAGTATATTGACACAATAATACAGCATGTAATGTGGACCTGCATCTACAGTATGATGCTGTGTACACACACACAGATGGTCCAAGAGACAGACAGACAGACACTAGACACAGACACACATACAAACATACATCATACTCACTACCACAGGACCTGTGATGATGTCACATGGAGGGGAGGAGTCAGGGGTCACACCATCAGAGACATAATAAAGTTGGTGGGAGGGCCCGAGATCTGCACCTGTCGATCCCTGGTTAAGGAAACGATTCCCGTCCCCTGCATGTCTGTGGTCTCACACACCTGTCAGGGGATGAACAGGGGAACTATTTTGACCCTTACACTTGGGTTCCCTGGCTCACCGTGTTCCTCTGAAGATGAGGGTGTCTGGGCCCCCACCCTTGCCCTTGCTTCAACCCTACGCTATTACCCCCTCACCTCCACCCACGGACCAGGATGCACAGAAAATCTCACAAAATAAGGAATACTCCAGGCAGGAACAGCAGGAACGCATCTGCACACACTGCACTACGTCCTTACAGCTCAAGGTCCTTGCAGAGACTAAACTCTATCAGCAACATCTGCTGGAGGAAGAGGGAACTATTTAAAGGCCAGGAGCGTGGACAACATCAGCTGACACACCCAGCAACAGCTTCTGACATTAACATTGAATGTGCCAAAGGGAATTTACTCCCATTGAAACTACTGCAGAGCAGTCAACACATGACAGCACTCGACGCCGCTAATGAACCTGGGATTATTATTCCTTTTATGAGTGATTCTATTCGGTTGAGTCATTTTGATTATAATTATTTACTATGATTTCCATCCTATTGACATGTCCGTGAGCCTGGGCCGAAGGACAGGGGCATCGGGACCCCAAGACTAGTGGAGAATCCAAACCAGGCTCAGCTAGACTGTGCCACTTTCAAGGTGCCACGGTTGACTACCGCGCTCAACTGCTGAAAAGGTGGCAACCACAGGGCTAAGGGGCGATACTGCAGGTTTACCCCTAAGAAGAGCCCACAGTCACTGGCTCAAAGCCCTGTGTGGCGAGGCGCAATGCAGGACGGGCGAGGCAAGTGCAGTGTAAGGCGGCAGAGAAAGGACAGAGAAGGGTACCAATTACGTGTCATCCTCCTACCCAGGAGTAGCTGGATCACTGCCCCTGAGAACCCAGTGGTCAGCGGGCTGTTACACAAAGCCTGTGAGTAAAAGACTGCACCCCGCTGTGTCTGTGACCTTTCTTATCCGTCAACAGCACCAGAAACACAACTACCAACTCCCTCAGGTACCTTCAGCTGCCCTAGGGGTGAGCCCTACCTGTAGAGGGTTAAGAACATTGCTGCCTCCCGACCATCGGGCCACTGTCGTGCAGCGGCGGCCATATATAGCTGCAGTCTGTGGTGGCTTCTCGTGTAAATTAACAAGTATCCCCAGGTCCAGTCACCCCTGCCCAGAATGAACCCTCCACGCCAGATCCCTAGGGGAGTGAGCCACCCACACCGCACTTTTAATGACACAGCCAGGGTCACAGAGACGGGTCTCGGTCCCCGTAATCCCAGTGATGAAACTGCACAGTTCTGAGTATCCTGGAGGGGCGTGTCATGGCTGCGTTACCTGCAGTGCGGCTGCGTTACCTGCGGTGCGGCTGTATTTCCTGCGGTGTGGCTGCGTTTCCTGCAGTACAGCTGCGTTTCCTGCAGTACAGCTGCGTTTCCTGCGGTGTGGCTTCATTTCCTGCATGTGGAGCAGACTCCGGTGCCTCTTATCAGCTGCCGCCACATGTCCAGTTAAATTTTGTTTGAGGCTACGTTTACTGTGATGCGGGTGTGTTTCCTGCGGTGAGGTGACCTGTGTTGACGCTGCTTTACCTGCGGTGCGGCTGCATTACCTACGGTGTGGCTGCGTTACCTGCCATGTGGCTGCATTACCTACAGGTGTGGCTGCGTTACCTGCGGTGCAGCTGCATTACATGCGGTGCGGGTGCATTTCCTGTGGTGCAGCTGTTACCTGTGGTACGGCTGCATTACCTGCGGTGTGGCTGCAAGACCTGCGGTGCGGCTGCATTACCTACGGTGTGGCTGCGTATCCTGTGGTGCGGCTGTGTTACCTGTTGTGTGGCTGCGTTTCCTGCGGTGCGGCTCCGTTTCCTGCGGTGTGGCTGCGTTACCTGTGGTGTGGCTGCATTACCTGAGTTGTGGCTGTGTTACCTGTGGTGCGGCTGCGTTACCTGCGGTGCGGCTGCGTTATCTGCAGTGCGGATGCGTTACCTGCGGTGCGGCTGCGTTATCTGCAGTGCGGCTGCGTTATCTGTGGTGTGGCTGCGTTACCTGCGGTGCGGCTGCGTTACCTGCGGTGCGGCTGCATTATCTGCAGTGCGGATGCGTTACCTGCGGTGCGGCTGTGTTATCAGCAGTGCGGCTGCGTTACCTGCGGTGCGGCTGCGTTATCTGCAGTGCGGATGCGTTACCTGCGGTGCGGCTGTGTTATCAGCAGTGCGGCTGCGTTACCTGCGGTGCGGCTGCGTTATCTGCAGTGCGGATGTGTTACCTGTGGTGCGGCTGCGTTATCAGCAGTGCGGCTGCGTTACCTGCGGTGCGGCTGCGTTATCTGCAGTGCGGATGTGTTACCTGTGGTGCGGCTGCGTTATCAGCAGTGCGGCTGCGTTACCTGCAGGTAGAGCAGACTCCGGTGCCTGATATCAGCTGCCTCCACATGTCCAGATATATTTTGTTTGCCCTAAGTGCATATTGGCCATGAAGATAGTGATCAGAGAAAATAACTCTCATTTCAGTCTTGTCACCGGGATGTTTATTGATTTTCTGACGGCCGAGGACAAAATACATCTAGTTCTCTTCTTGAAGCGCGTCCCCCTATTAACACTATCAGCACCAGAACGCAACCTGCAGTGGTCAACAATTAACACAAGATTGGGGAAGGGGGACTAAGAAGAGTGGGGGGCTCTATTACAGGGGATATAAGAGTGGTGGGCTCTATTACAGGGAGTATAAGTGTGGCGCCCCTGCGACCAGGGTGGCCACATAGAGAACTGCAGCCAGGCAGGAAGATAGACAGTTTGTGCACCAAACACCCTCACAGCACACACACCCACAGGAGCACAACACCCAACCCGGAGCCCGGGACTCTAGGCAGGCAAGGCGTGGTGGGTTTAGAGGAAAGTGGGTGGGAACGAACGTAGATCAGGTGACAGAAGGTACAAACAGAGGAAAAGAGGAGGAAGGAGTTAGTAGGTCAGAGTGAGCCAAGCAGCAAAGACACCAGAAAGACAGAGACACATCCCGGTGGGGTTGGGGTTGATGGAGATGCAGAATCCACAGAGTCACAGAAACCATAGAGAGAAAGCTCGTCCATAGCCGGCATCCCAGGGGAGTGTGAGGAAAGAGACCGGACCGGTATCACCGGGGCCGAGGAACACGGCAGCACTGACCAACTACAGGAGGAGAGGTTTTCTCTGATTGTGCTGGAATCACACGGGTTAGATGGAGTCTGGTAACGCCTTGGAAGATAGGGTTACTGCAGACTAGGCTAACACCAGAGGGTCGGCTCTGAGGGGAACAGAGATTCCACACCGGCTTCCTAGATTAGCCAACGGGGAGCTCTAACTCCAGGTTGGAGTTCCCACAACAGGGTTGGAGGCACAGCAGCAACCACGAGGACCCACAAGGGGCCGAGCTGCCGCCATACAAGCCGCGGAGAGGACGGAGAGGGAGAGAACAGCCGGAAAGGACATTAGAAGGAGTGAGGGGTCTCAGAGCGACATCCTGGCTGCAGAGGGTTCAAGTGTCCGGAGTTAACTGAACTGTGTTAAGAACTGTACTGTGAATTGCTGTGAACTGCTTGAAGGACTGACAAGTAAACCCGGGGAACCCTTCCTGAGTGTCCATGTTTGATTCCAGGTATACTGAACTGCTTTTCATACCTATTATCCTGCCAGGAGCAGCCCGACTCGCGGCGGGCCCATCCATCCAGCTGCAGCTCATCCATCCCTCCATCCTCCTGGCAGCGGTGGTCCCATTACTGACCACAACCCGTGGGTGGCGTCACGACAAACTAATCCCTGTAAATATCCCTTTACTTGTGAGAACCCAAAACACGGTCCAGACCAGGACCTCCGTGACATCCCCAGCAGTACCCCGGTCCAGTACCAAGTACCCCGTCTTAGTGAGCTCCACAACTTGGTGTCATGAACAGGATGGACCTGGTCCAAAAGAACCGGACCCGTGTGCCTAAAAATTGTGTTCTGGACTTTTCCCACCAAATCTGGGCTTAATGGCGGCTATAGGAGCCTAAAGCCATGTGTAGGGGAGGCGTGCCCAGGACTCCCATCGTGGGCCGGCCCGGTAAAAAACGGGAAAAGAAAGGCTTGCCCTGGCACCCCTTAACTCCAGGGGAGCCAGCCATCAATCCCAAGGAGGAGCCCCCACCCCCAAGTGCGCTCACCAATGAGAAGCTGGCGGGAGCTGAAGAGGAAGTCATCGCCCCCGAAAAGGCGGGACAGGAAACCGATGCGGAGCAGTCGCCATTGCAGTACATGCGGACGAAAGAAAGGGACGCCGAGGAGTGGGCTGCAGTCGAAAGACCTGAAATGATCCCGGAGGGCCCACCGAGAGAGTGCGTGGAGGAACCCGGCCAGTGAGAGACCAACAGTGATCGAGGCAGCATGGTGGAAGGCAGCAGAGAGCGTCCAGAGGTCCGAGACACCCGGCAGGGTGTGATGCGGCTGCTGCCCCTGCAGATGACCCGGGCCCAAGCTGATCAGAGAACCCAGATTCAAATAGACATTAGCCAAAACCTGCAGTTCCTGTCTGTGCAGCCCGGCTGGGCTGGTGCCTCTCAGGATACCCGGAGCGAGGAAGAATGTTGTACTGAGACCCTCGTAGACGTATCTGTTCCCGGAGCTGCAGCGCGACCTGCCCCAAGAAGGACCGACCCACTAGGGCCCCTGATACCCGCTCCTGTAACATCAGAGGTGAGAGAGAAGCAGCTCTGCTGCTGGTGGGAAAGGAGCGAGTCCAGCGATGACCTGATGGGTTTCCTTGGGGACCCTGGCGGCCCAATAGGCCCCGAAGAAATTATCACCCGGGAGAAATATCTGCAACGCTGCATTTGCAAGTGGAGAAGGAGGAGATAGTCTCAGGTGTACACTCCACAGAGTGGTGGTGGGAGCCTGACATGACGATGGGAGGGAGGAGTGACCGTGGGGGGAAGATAGAAGGGACAGTAGGGAGTGGAATGAAAGGTGATCCAAAGGGTAGTGGTCTGAAGGTAGGGAGGAAATGACATAGATATAGGTGGGGATTCATGGGGTGGGGTGGGGGTGGGGAGCATAAATAGGAATGACCAAGCTTGAGGGTCCTCTTTGTCCTCGGATCAATGGACAGAAAAGTCCCACCCGCCCACCCCTAAAGAGAAGAAATTCCGGGTCACAGCGGCCAGTGGCGATCATCGGCGGCGCTACCATGTTGGTTTATACCATTGCTATGAAGATTTAATGTTGAAATTCACCTTCTAAGCCCAAGGGAAGGGCAATCCGTCAGCCATGGTTCCCTAGAGGTTTCCTCCACAGGGGGTTTTCCTCTCCTGAGCGCTGTAGGATGACTCTTTGTGAGTCGAAGGTTTCTTTTCTAAATCCAGTTTTTCTTAATGCTTTTGAAGCGTTGGTGAGTCCTCGAAGTTGGTTATAAAGTCGGGATTGGGGATTCATTAAATACGGGGATCCCCCTTATTGGATGGATATTTGAGAATGGTCTGGTGAGATTTGGGTGATACCCGGCGATGGAACGTTGGGTTCATCTTGGTGAAAATTTTGGGTGATACCCGGCGATGGAAAGTCGGGTTCATCCTAACAGTATTGGAGGACAACCTCTTCCCTCAGTTTCACGGTGCTCCTGAGCCAGTGAACACGGCTAGGGGTAAGGGAGGGGAGGGCAATGTCATGGGGAAAATCACCAGATTTTTTGTACCTTTGAGGACCTCACCAATGGTTGTATTTATATGTTTTTCTTATAAATAAATTGGTTGCTGTGGCCATTTTTATCCAAGAAAATTGAATTGTTGTCTGACCTTTTATTCTTGGGGGAAGTTTGGGGGGAACGTCCGTAGAGAGGTAAGAAAAATGTTAGTGGTTAGGTCACAAGAATCGACCTTCCCAGCGTCAAGAGCGGCGAGTTCAAAAACAGATCATGATTGCCCGCACTATCGATGCAAAGGATGAAGCACGGCGTGATAAAGAGGTGCAAAGATTTCCCCAGCATCAGGGGCAGATCATTAAAATAATTGAAGATAAAGGATTTTCATTTGCCCGTGAACCCGGTGCGCCAAGGGATGTATTTATCAACCGACGAGATGTAGAGGAGTACTTGCCCGCAAAGCATCCAGATAGGAAAGTGCCGATTGGAGAATGGGTCTCTTACAATGTCGTACCCGGCGAGAGAGGTCCATATGGGGTTAAAGTAAGGAGGCTATCCCTAAGAACACCAGATGAGGATGAACCCCCAGGATTAGAGGATCCAGATCCAGTCGTTCACCCATATCGAACAGTTTACCCAGATCCAGTTGCTAACACGGGTTCAGCGATTCCAACAGAGACAGTTGCAGTAAAAGCCACTAAGGACGCAGCTACCCAAACGCTTAGCAGCTACTTGCTAGTCCAGGCCTTAGACTCACTGGAGTTATTTCCAAGATGGCGAGCTCCACAAGTTATACCGTGGAAGGTGGAAAAGAAACAGGAGTGAAGACCCGGATCCTGCTGCAACCAGAACTGTAAGTGTGAATGTGATGTGATCCTTATTGACCCCATCCCATCCCTGAATGAATGATAGCCTTTTCCCCTGTCTGTCTGTTATATGTATCATGGACATTGCTATCATAGACGATGATATGATAAAAACTTTCTTGTATATAGTTGAGCACCCGGTATGCTCCCCATTGGTATTAAGACCAAATTGCACTTTTGAGACTATGCATAGAACTGGAGTCTGCACAGTGATTTTGAACTGCATTTGAAGCACTTGTGCTGAAATACAAACTTTTATACTTTTTGCTAGAAAGTAACGTGCCGTTTTAGGAAGTTTTGTACTTTTGAAAGACTTTTTATACTTTTTCAGAAAAGTAATGTGTGTTTATGTGAATATTTAATGTGCCTTTTAAATGTGAAAAGTTTTGCACTTAACAAGGTAGAGAGTGTCCAGAAGGGTGGTGGAACTGGATTAACCCCCATGCACATTAAGTTAGGGAAAGCAAGTGCCTGGGAGTGTTGTAGCGATTCCAGGCCTCCTAAGCAGAAATGCCCGTGGTCTAATGTAAATAGTTAATGTAACGTTAAAAGACCCGTGCCTCCTTAACCGGATGAAAAACACTGCTTAATGTTATATTGTTTACAAAATAAAAAAATGCCTTTTCAGGGGATCCATGCCGGACGACGTGAGGACACGCTGGTTTAACTCCGGGGAATGTGGCGCCCCGGGTGGCCACATAGGGAACTGCAGCCGGGCAGGAAGATAGACAGTTTGTGGACCAAACACCCTCACAGCACACACCCCCACAGGAGCACAGCACCCAACCCAGGACTCTAGGCGGGCAAGGCCTGGTGGGTTTGGAGGAAAGTGGGTGGGAAGGAATGTAGATCAGGTGACAGATAGCACAAATAGAGGAGAAAGAGGAGGAAGGAGTTAGTAGGCCAGAGTGAGCCGAGAAGTAAAGACACCAAGCAGAGAGTGACACACATCCCGGTGGAGTTGGGCTTCCTGGAGACGCAGAATCCACAGAGTCACAGAAACCATGGAGAGAAAGCTCTTCCATAGCCAGCATCCCAGGGGAGTGTGAGGAAAGAGACCGGACCGGTATCACCGGGTCCGAGAAACAAGGCAGCACTGACCAACTACTGGTGGAGCAGTTTTCCCTGATTGTGCTGGAATCACACTGGTTAGATGGAGCCTGGTAACACCTTGGAAGATAGGGTTACTGCTGGCTAGGCACACACCAGAGTTTCGGCTCTGAGGGGAACTGACGTTTCACACCGGCTTCCCAGACAAACCGACGAGGAGCTCTAATTCCAGGTTGGAGTTCCCACAACAGGGTTGGATGCACAGCAGCAACCACGAGGACCCACAAGGGGCTGAGCTGTCGCCATACAACCCGCGGAGAGGGAGAGAACAGCCTAAAGAACATTAGAAGGTGTGAGGGGTCTCAGAGCGACAGTCTGGCTGCAGAGGGTTCAAGTGTCTGGAATTAACTGAACTGTGTTAAGAACTGTACTGTGAATTGCTGTGAACTGCTTGAAGGACGTACAAGTAAACCCGGTGAACCCTGCTTCAGTGTCCGTGTCTGATTCCAGGTATACTAAACTGCTTTTCATACCTTTTATCCTGCCAGGAGCATCCCGACCCCCGGCGGGCTCATCCATACAGCTGCAGCCCATCCATCCCTCCATCCTCCTGGCAGACCTGCGCTGCAGCAGTGGTCCCATTACTGACCACAACCCGTGGGTGGCGTCACGACAAACTAATCCCTGTAAATATCCCTTTACGTGTGACAACCCGGGACTCGGTCCAGACCAGGACCTCTGTGACATCCCCAGCCGTACTCCGGTCCGGTACCGAGTACCCTGTCCCACTGGGCTCTACATAAGAGTGGGCGGCTCTATTACAGAGGGTTATAAGAATGGGGGCTCTATTACAGGGGGTATAAGAGTGGGGGGGGCTCTATTACAGGGGGTATAAGAGTGGGGGCTCTATTACAGGGGGTATAAGAGTGGGGGCTCTATTACAGGGGGGATAAGAGTGGGGGCTCTATTGCAGGGGGGTATAAGAGTGGGGGCTCTATTACAGGGGATATTAGAGTGGTGGGTCAGTAGGAGCAGGAACAGTATTATAGTAGTTATATTCTTGTACATAGGAGCAGTATTATAGTAGTTATATTCTTGTATATAGGAGCAGTATTATAGTAGTTATATTCTTGTATATAGGAGCAGTATTATAGTAGTTATATTCTTGTATATAGGAGCAGTATTATAGTAGTTATATTCTTGTATATAGGAGCAGTATTAAGTAGTTATATTCTTGTATATAGGGGCAGTATTATAGTAGTTATATTCTTGTAATAGGGGCAGTATATAGTAGTTATAATTCTTGTATATAGGGGCAGTATTATAGTAGTTATATTCTTGTACATAGGAGCAGTATTATAGTAGTTATATTCTTGTATATAGGAGCAGTATTATAGTATTATATTCTTGTATATAGGAGCAGTATTATAGTAGTTATATTCTTGTATATAGGAGCAGTATTATAGTAGTTATATTCTTGTATAAGGAGCAGTATTATAGTAGTTATATTCTTGTATATAGGAGCAGTATTATAGTAGTTATATTCTTGTATATAGGAGGCAGTATTATAGTAGTTATATTCTTGTAATAGGAGCAGTATTATAGTAGTTATATTCTTGAATATAAGGGCATGTATATTATAGTAGTTATATTCTTGTATATAGGAGCAGTATTATAGTAGTTATATTCTTGTATATAGGAGCAGTATTATAGTAGTTATATTCTTGTATATAGGAGCAGTATTATAGTAGTTATATTCTTGTATATAGGGGCAGTATTATAGTAGTTATATTCTTGTATATAGGAGCAGTATTATAGTAGTTATATTCTTGTATATAGGGCAGTATTATAGTAGTTATATTCTTGTATATAGGAGCAGTATTATAGTAGTTATATTCTTGTATATAGGGACAGTATTATAGTAGTTATATTCTTGTATATAGGAGCAGTATTATAGTAGTTATATTCTTGTAATAGGAGCAGTATTATAGTAGTTATATTCTTGTATATAGGGACAGTATTATAGTAGTTATATTCTTGTATATAGGAGCAGTATTATAGTAGTTATATTCTTGTAATAGGAGCAGTATTATAGTAGTTATATTCTTGTACATAGGAGCAGTATTATAGTAGTTATATTCTTGTATATAGGAGCAGTATTATAGTAGTTATATTCTTGTACATAGGGCAGTATTATAGTAGTTATATTCTTGTATATAGGAGCAGTATTATAGTAGTTATATTCTTGTATATAGGAGCAGTATTATAGTAG
The DNA here is from genome assembly GCA_033576535.1 of Allobates femoralis. Lineage (NCBI taxonomy): Eukaryota > Metazoa > Chordata > Amphibia > Anura > Aromobatidae > Allobates > Allobates femoralis. The sequence continues at coordinate 8,369,775 of JARQOC010000002.1, read as the reverse complement.
TTATATTCTTGTATATAGCAGTATTATAGTATATATTATAGTCTTGTATATATGGAGCAGTATTATAGTAGTTATATTCTTGTACATAGGAGCAGTATTATAGTAGTTATATTCTTGTACATAGGAGCAGTATTATAGTAGTATATTCTTGTATATAGGAGCAGTATTATAGTAGTTATATTCTTGTATATAGGAGCAGTATTATAGTAGTTATATTCTTGTATATAGGGCAGTATTATAGTAGTTATATTCTTGTATATGGGCAGTATTATAGTAGTTATATTCCTTGTATATAGGGGCAGTATTATAGTAGTTATATTCTTGTACATAGGAGCAGTATTATAGTAGTTATATTCTTGTATATAGGGCAGTATTATAGTAGTTATATTCTTGTATATAGAGGCAGTATTATAGTAGTTATATTCTGTATATAGGGGGCAGTATTATAGTAGTTATATTCTTGTATATAGGAGCAGTATTATAGTAGTTATATTCTTTGTATATAGGAGCAGTATTATAGTAGTTATATTCTTGTATATAGGACAGTATTATAGTAGTTATATTCTTGTATATAGGAGCAGTATTATAGTAGTTATATTCTTGTATATAGGGGCAGTATTATAGTAGTTATATTCTTGTAATAGGAGCAGTATTATAGTAGTTATATTCTTGTATATAAGCAGTATTATAGTAGTTATATTCTTGTATATAGGACAGTATTATAGTAGTTATATTCTTGTATATAGGAGCAGTATTATAGTAGTTATATTCTTGTATATAGAGCAGTATTATAGTAGTTATATTCTTGTATATAGGAGCAGTATTATAGTAGTTATATTCTTGTATATAGGAGCAGTATTATAGTAGTTATATTCTTGTACATAGAGGACAGTATTATAGTAGTTATATTCTTGTATATAGGAGCAGTATTATAGTAGTTATATTCTTGTATATAGGAGCAGTATTATAGTAGTTATATTCTTGTATATAGGAGCAGTATTATTAGTAGTTTATATTCTTGTATATAGGAGCAGTATTATAGTAGTTATATTCTTGTAATAGGAGCAGTATTATAGTAGTTATATTCTTGTATATAGGAGCAGTATTATAGTAGTTAATATTCTTGTATACTATAGGGCAGTATTATAGTAGTTATATTCTTGTATATAGGAGCAGTATTATAGTAGTTATATTCTTGTAATAGGGCAGTATTATAGTAGTTATATTCTTGTATATAGGGCAGTATTATAGTAGTTATATTCTTGTAAATAGGAGCAGTATTATAGTAGTTATATTCTTGTAATAGGGGCAGTATTATAGTAGTTATATTCTTGTATATAGGAGCAGTATTATAGTAGTTATATTCTTGTATATAGGAGCAGTATTATAGTAGTTATATTCTTGTATATAGGAGCAGTATTATAGTAGTTATATTCTTGTACATAGGAGCAGTATTATAGAGTTATATTCTTGTATATAGGGGCAGTATTATAGTAGTTATATTCTTGTATATAGGAGCAGTATTATAGTAGTTATATTCTTGTATATAGGAGCAGTATTATAGTAGTTATATTCTTGTATATAGGAGCAGTATTATAGTAGTTATATTCTTGTATATAGGAGCAGTATTATAGTAGTTATATTCTTGTATATAGGGCAGTATTATAAAAAGTTATATTCTGTACATAGGGCAGTATTATAGTAGATATATTCCTGTAAATAGGGGGAGTATTAAGTAGTTAATCTTGTACATAGGGGGAGTATTATAGTAGTTTTATTTTTGTATATAGGCGCAGTATTACAGTAGTTATTTTTCTTGTATTAGGAGCAGTATTATAGTAGTTATTATTTTGTAATAGGGGCAGTATTATTTGTTTGTTATTATTCTTGTATATAGGAGCAGTATTATTTGTAGTTATATTCTTGTATATAGGGCAGTTTATAGTAGTTATTTTCTTGTATATAGGGGGGCAGTATTATAGTAGTTATAATTCTTGTATATAGGAGCAGTATTATAGTAGTTATATTCTTGTATATAGGGCAGTAATTATAGTAGTTATATTCTTGTACATAGGAGCAGTATTATAGTAGTTATATTCTTGTATATAGGAGCAGTATAAGTAGTTAAAACTTGATATAGGGGGCAGTATTATAGTAGTTATATTCTGTACATGGGAGCACATTATAGTAGTTTATATTCTTGTATATAGGACAGTATTATAGTATTATATTCTTGTATATAGGACATTATTATAGTATTATATTCTTGTACATACGAGCAGTATTAAGTATTTTATATTTTTGTATATGGGGGACGTATTATTGTAGTTATATTTTTGTACATAAGCATTTTAAAGTATTTATTTTTTGTATATGGGGGCTTATTAAGTGTTAAATCTTGTATATAGGAAGAATTATAGTAGTTTATATTCTTTATAAGGACAGTATTATAGTAGTTATTTTGGAACCCGGGTCTGGCGCTCTCCCCGCGGGCCCAGCCCCTTTACAAAGACAGCGGACCAGGGCCATCCCCAACGAACGCCCGAGCTCCTTTAAAAACCTGGGGGGAAAACACTACCAGCAACACAGGGTGGGGGAACAAATACAAGGCTTTTGGACCCCCCAACCCATTAAAGCATATAACGCATAACCAAGCACAGCAAATAAGTAACGGGCAACAAGTCTCACCCTTTCCCTGGCTCACCAGGGTTTTTGAATGCGCACGGGAAAATCTTAGCCAGTGACTGTATCGTCCCAACCTGGGTTGCTTCCTTGTCCTTAAGTACTTGTGCAGTCTTTATCACATCGTATCCCTATTCCGATGCTGATGTCCTTGTGGTTCTTTATCCGTGTTCTGATCCCCTTGGTCGGGGACCGAAATGCCTACCTGGGTTATGGGTAGCTAATCGGACCGAAGACCCAGATTAGCTGCCGTATCCAATCCAGTACCCCTAGCCGGGACCCCCAAAAACCCCAACGAGGCCACTAGACAGAATCTAACTCCAAACTTCACTCTCCAAACTGCTGGGCAAAGTCAACATCCTCCTTATATACCCCAGCCCTCATTGTAGATATTGGGGACGCATTTGGGCAATAAAAACAGTCTTTTTATTCCGAACTCCAATCCTCGTTTTAACATATTTTAAAGGTTTCATTGCAATCCAAAAGCTGATTGATATAGCACCCTTTCAAAGGAAAAAGTTATCTGAGACAATCAGCTTCAAACCAGAACAAAACCAATATGCTGAGCCTCAATCCACTTCACAGGTAATAGAAAATGGGGCGATTTTGCAAATTTAAATTCTCTGGCCTTTAATGACAAACAGGTTAGATAATTACATTACCAACTAAACTTAACCACAGAAATCTATGACAATACTGTAAAAATTCTCTTTGACCATTACAATTTAAAACCTATATACAAAAAGATATGTCTGGATGAATAAAATCCTCCCACATTATATATTAAAGGGCCCTTTCGTCACAGTTAAATTCTTGTACAAGGGGGAGTATTATATTTTTTAATTCTTGTATATAGGACAATTATAGTAGTTATATTCTTGTAATAGGCGTATAAAAAATTATATTTTTGTACATACGAGCATATTATATATTATATTCTTGTATATAGGAGCAGTATTATAGTAGTTTTTATTCTTGTACATAGGGGGAGTATTAAGTAGTTATATTCTTGTATATAGTACAGATTATATATTATATTCTTGTATATAGGGAGCGTATTATAGTATTATATTCTTGTATATAGGAGAGTATTATAGATTAATTCTTGTATATAGGATAGTATTATATAGTTTATTTTTGTATATAGGAAACAATTATAGTAGTTATATCTTTTAATAGAGCAGTATTTTAATAGTTTTATTCTTGTATATAGGGGCATATTATAGTAATATATTCCTTAAATGGGGCGTATTAAAAGTATTTATTTTGTACATGGGGCAGTATTATATTTTTTAATTCATTTATATAGGCGCAGTATTATAGTATTATTTCTGTATATAGGAGCGTATTATAGAGTTATATTGTTTTATATTGGGGGAGATTTTAGTATTATATTCTTGTATATAGGACATAATAGTAGTTTTTTCTTGTATAAGGGGGCATATTAAGTAGTATATTCTTGTACAAGGAGCAGCATTAAGTATTATATTTTTTATAAGGAGCAGTATTATAGTATTATATTCTTGATATAGGACAGTATTATATAGTTAATTCTTTACAACGAGCGTATTATATATTATATTCTTGTATATAGGAGCAGTATTATATAGTTATATTCTGTACAAGGGGCAGTATTATAGTTTAATTCTTTTATATAGGCGCAGATTACAGTATTATATTTTTTGTTATAGAGCAGTATTATAGTATTATATTCTTGATATAGACATATTTTGAATTTTTAAAACTTGTATATAGGAGCATAATTATAGATTATATTTTTGTATATAGGGGCATATTAAGTAGTTAATTCTTTACAAAAGACAGTATTATAGTAGTTTATTTTTGATATAGGGGCAGTATTTTTTGTAGTTTTATTCTTTTACAAGGGGGGAGTTTAAAATATTTTTTTAAATTTTTGTATATAGGCCCAGATTACAGAGTTATATTCTTTTATTAAAAGCGTATTATATAGTTAATTGTTTTAATAGGGGAGTATTTTAGATTATATCTTGTATATAGGGCAGTATTATAGTATTTTTTCTTTTTAATAGGGCATTTTATAGATTTTTATTCTTTTATATAGGGGGGGCAGTATTATAGTATTATATTCTTGTTTTAGGGGCGTATTTTAGTATTATATTCTTGTAAAAGGGGCAGTATTATAGTAGTTTTATTCTTTTACATAGGAGCAGTATTTTAGTAGTTATATTCTTTTTATATAGAGCGTATTTTAGTATTTAATTCTTGTATGTAGGGGGGGCAGTATATATAGTTATATTCTTTATATAGGGGCAGTATTTAAAAAGTTTAATTTTTACATACGACAGTATTATAGTATTATATTCTTGTATATAGGAGCGTATTATGAGTTATATTCTTGTAAAGGGGCATATTATAGTAGTTTTTAATTCTTGTATATAGGGGCGTATTATATAGTTATATTTTTGTAATAGGGGCAGTATTAAGTAGTTATATTCTTTTATATAGGGCATATTATAGTAGTTATATTTTTTGTATTAGGAGCATATTATATAGTTATATTCTTGTATATAGGACAGTATTATAGTAGTTATATTCTTTTATATACGACAGTATTATATATTATATTCTTTTCATAGGAGCAGTATTATATAGTTATATTCTTTTATATAGGGGGCATATTATTGTATTTTTATTCTTGTACATAGGGGCATATTATAGTTTTTTTATTGTTGTATATAGGGGGATATTATAGATTAAATTTTTGTATATAGGAGCAGTATTTTAGTAGTTATTTCTTTTATAAGGGGGCAGTATTTTAAGTTATATTCTTTTACAAGGAGCAGATATAGAGTTTTTTTTTCTTGTATATAGGACAGATTTTAGTATTTTTATTCTTGATAAGGACATATTAAGTAGTTAATTCTTGTAATAGGACATATTATAGTAGTTTTATTCTTGTATAAGGAGCAGTAATTTTAGTATTTTTATTCTTGTACATAGGGGCAGTATTAAGTAGATAATTCCTGTATTAGGGCAGTATTATAGTAGTTTTTATTTTTGTACATAGGGGCATATTATAGTATTATATTTTTTGTATATAGGCGCAGATTACAGAGTTATAATTTTTGTATATAGGGGCAATTAATAGTATAATGTTGTATATGGGGCATATTATAGTAGTTATATTCTTTTTCATAAGCAGTATTATAGTAGTTATATTCTTGTAAATAGGGACAGTATTATTGTAGTTATATTTTTGTACATAGGAGCATATTATAGTAGTTATATTCTTGTATATAGGAGCAGTATTATAGTAGTTTATATTCTTGTATGTAGGGGCAGTATTATAGTAGTTTAATTCTTGTAATAAAACGAGCAGTATTATAGTAGTTATATTCTTGTATATAGGAGCAGTATTATAGTAGTTATAATTCTGTGTATGTAGGGACAGTATTATAGTAGTTATATTTCTTGTATATAGGAGCAGTATTATAGTAGTTATATTATTGTACATAGGAGCAGTATTATAGTAGTTATATTCTTGTACATAGGAGCAGTATTATAGTAGTTTATTCTTCTGTATATAGGACAGTATTATAGTATTATATTCTTGTAAAATAGGGGCAGTATTATAGTAGTTATATTCTTGTAATAGGCAGTATTAAGTAAATATTCCTGTATATAGGGGCATTAATTTTAGTATATATTCCTTGTAATAGGGGCATAAAAATATTTGTTATATTTTGTTATAGGGGGGTTTAAGTATTATA